>OX638369.1:17585589-18108010 GCA_951812925.1 Calliopum simillimum
GAAAAATATATAAATATGTATGTGGAAGTAGCCGAAACATATGTAATCAATTTCCATGTTAACACTTGCTTTCGTCTGTTGTTGAAAAATTGCAAAAATGACTGTTTAATTAGTTCAATATAAAATTATCATACTTCAATTTAGAAAAAGCGCGTTGGTACTTTCATTAGTACTATACAAGCAATAAAAAACAGTCAATAAACTAACTTCATAAAAATTGTGTTTAATACCATAAAAAGAGTCAATCAATAAATATGGGTTTTTATGTCAAAGGTTTTTCCCATCACAAAAAGGTTTTCTAAAGAATTTTATGTATCAAATTATTATTTATCTAGTAGATGTTTTTTATGTTATTAGTATATGTACTATCATATTATTTGTGTGCCTCCATTTTGGATCCGCCATTTTGTTTACAACAAAGATGATACCGAATTCAAAATCAACGACTTTAAAAATCCTTTTAGCCACAATTTTGTCGTGATATAATCAATTATTTAGAAAATTGTCCGCCATTTTGGATCCGCCATTTAAAAAAAAAAAGGTGATACTAAACTCAAAATCAGCGACCTCAAAAACCCCCTTAGCCACAATTTTGTCGTGATAAAATTAATTTTTAAGAAAACTGTCCGCCATTTTGGATCCGCCATTTTGATTTAAAAAAAATCGTTTTCAGATTTAGAATCAGCAACCTTCAAAACATAAAAGCTAATATTTTTTTTATAAAAAATAACCACGAAAGAGTTATGACCAGCTAAAATAGCATTCTAGACCACTGTGCGCCACTTTTTAATGGTGATGTCCTAGGAAGTGGGGGTCACTTTTGCATTACTTTTTCACTAAAAAGGAGACAGTTTCAATTGACTCCTTTCGCATGTCTTTTTCACCAAAAAGGAGACATTTGCAATTGACTCCTTTCGCATTACTTTCCTACCAAATAGGAAACAATTTCAATCTACCCCTTTGGCATTACTTTTTCACCAAATAAGCATTTTATTCCTGAATTATAACTAACGACGAAATACTTAGTTCTTTCTACACCTAAAAATAGTTTAAGCCAAGTAACTAGCTACAGTTGGATTTTTTTCACATATCCATATAAAATATAAGATTTTTTCATTAATTAATAAACACTTAACAAAAAAATAATAAAACGTGTGAAGGAAAAACTAAACTATGCCTTTTCTTTTGAAGTCTGTTTCGTAATCTGCGTGGTTTCAATTACTTTTCACTTGGGAGGCTTTTTGATGAAAATGGTGAGTCACACAATAAAAAGTATCAGAATCTTTTTTGTGGAAAATTACAAGTGCTACGAATAATATTCATTTGTATTAACGAAAAAGTAACTGTTTCGGAAATATTCGATAAAATCGAATTTTTCGACTTTTTGCGGTTTTTTAATAATATTTGCTAAACCTATACCTTTTCGTTAATGCTAATCAATGTTATTTGTAGAAACTGTAATTCCCCACAAAAAAGTTTCACCATTTTTATGAAAAAGCCTCCTAAATGAAAAGTTATTGAAACCACACGGATTACGGAAATATAATGAGAAAATTTGTAGCTACAAGAGCTGGTACATACAACAGACAGGAGAAATCACTTTTGTTAATCGAATAACAATTTTGTAATTTAATTAATAAGGAAAAATTCGATATCGACAATGACAAAAAACAATTGTTCATGAAATGAAATTTAGGGAAAAAACTCAACTGAACAGGTTATTTAGATTTGTTTGCATTACAAAGGGGACAGAACAGAAACACTTCATACATTATAAATAATAATTTTATCCCTTTTGCATTACAAAAACGTTAATTTATGGATAGTTAGTTTCGGTTGTGAACAAATTTTGTATCAAATTTATTGATTTGCCTATCTTGCTTTGCTATAACTACTTTGGAAATAGTTTTAAAATAGATACTTTTAAACTATTTCAGCTCCGTCTTCTATTCACAACTGTTTCCAAAATATCTGCAGGGAATGTTCATATATAAATACAACACATGTCAAATTGAGTGTGCGGATTTGCCAGATCATGTGTCAAATTTTGTTTCCAAACTGTTATACTTTGTTTGTATCCCACAAATTTGACATGCATGATCGAAAAAAAGTGTGAATGCCTCGTAAACTTGCAAAAGTTGTCAACTCGACACTTTTCAGTGGCTTTCGTCCACGATTCGATTGTTTTTTTTTTGGGGTTGCAGCTTGTAATGGGCTATTGTCATCTATAGTCATTTGGTTTCGAAACAAAAGTGTCCCATACCCGAAACATGACACTTTTTCAGCAATGCCGAAAAATAATGTTTTAAACATATTTATTTGTACAAATTGTAATTGCATGATAGAAAAATTCGACTGTCCCTTATCCGGACATGTCTCATAACCAATTAAAATTCCCCTATGTAGTAAAAAAAGCTAGATTACAGAAAACATACCAGATACTTCCAAAAACGCATGAATGGCTTTTATCCTCTTTTATCCTCTCTGGTCACAACTCGAAGTTTTGATAACAGTAAATTTTCTTTTATAAATCGAGCCTGTAAAAAAGCAGAAGAATGTTGAGTTTTTCACGCCTAAATCTAAATGAAAGTGTAGAATGCGCTCTTTTCAAGCATATGATGCACATGAAGCAGTGTAGTTCACTTTTGCCAACGGCACCGAATAGCCCAAATCTCTTATGAAACCTTGCCTTTTAACTTCTGTAATTGGATCATAACTTTCATAACTTTACTTATTATCCATTGAAATAAATGTATCACCATTAGGGCTGTTCAAAAAAATTTTTTTTTTTTCGAATTTCTTAGATATACTTTGGCATCACGTTCTACATCATGACAGAATATCCCATAAATTTTTTCAGATTTTTAAATGCATTTTTAAAGGTGGCTCAAAGCAAACATATATTTTTAATATTTTTTTTTGTTCCTTGGAGGATTCTAAGCATTTTATGCCACCTGCACTTTTTTGTAAGATGCCTCCCTCTTGAGTAAAAAAGCGTTTTGCCTTTCACGGGGCTGCATTACCATGTTTCAAACGTTATATCATCGAGCCTGCTGGCCCAAAAAAGTCTTAACGTGTCTTGTCTTGAAGGTTTTTAAGAGCTCTTTTGAATGAGATCTTGTAAATTAAAAAATGTTCATTTCGTTTAAAGCACGATGACTTTTTTCTTTGAAAAACCGTTAAATTTCGCCTTTTTAAGGCAGTTTTTCGTTTTTTAAGAGGTGTAAAATTTTTTTTTGTCAAAATTACAACGTAAGTTTTAAAGTTCATTAAAAAACAAACAAAATGAATGTTTTTAAGTTACTCTAAAACAAATTTTTCGAATTGTTTGACAACATTTTATAATTAATGCTAAAAAAAAAATATTAAAAATATATTTTTGCTTTGAGCCACCTTTAAAAATGCATTTAAAAATCTGAAAAAATTTATGGGATATTCTGTCATGATGTAGAACGTGATGCCAAAGTATATCTAAGAAATTCGAAAAAATTTTTTTTTTTTGAACAGCCCTAATCACCATGCATGGAGTTGAGATAACTTAGTTTCAATGGACGATATCTCAAAAAGTTATGATCATAAGAAAGATTTGGGCTATTGAGTGCCGTTGGCAAAAGTAAACTACACTACTTCATGCATGTGCACCACATGTCTGAAAAGAGCGCTCGCTTTCTGCACTTTAAAACAAAGATAACACAGATCTCCGACCTGATAGCGAAAAACGGTTGCAAGATTTGGAATCAGCGACCGAAAATGAACCAAAAAAAGTTAACGAGATCTCATTCAAAATTATTTTCCATAAATTTGTTGCACTGTGTTATTAATTACAATAAAATCAATTATAAGCTTAAGTTACCTCGGTTGTTATTATATGAATCTTTTTTGTTCTAAAGAAAAAAAAAATCAATTTTCAAATGAATTATTGCTTCCAAGTTGATTTAGCATATTTTTTGAAGTGGATGATCATTGATTCAAACCTACATTGGATTATTGCATCGCTGCTCTCGAGTGAGGCGGCTGTTGTGTGTAGTCTTTTTGAGAAGTGTGGCCTTAATTGACTGTAATAAATTGATTTGAATTGAATTTCTTTTTACTTTGCATTTGTTGTCCATAAAGGGTCGAAGGTTTTTTTTTCCATTTTTTATTCGATTTTATTAGCACTTGTTTGCATTTTAAATTACACACCCGTTTAACATACAAATATTGCGTTGTAATAGTCTCATTGCAAGGGAATAAGCTGCATTGTAATCTGAATTTTTCTAAAGATTAAAATCAGTATTAGTCGCTTAAATCATACAATCGTTATGAGGTTGTCGAGTGTTTTGTTTTAAAAATAACATAGAACGTAGCGTGAAATTAAATTAAAATTTTTGTTAGTCAATAAAAAAATATCGAATTACTTTGACTCTGCGGTAGTTACATTATTTTATGGGTAAAACTTAAAGTGTTGCAGAAAAATATCATATTTCATCAAACATTGGTTTGTTTTGGGCTTCTAAGTGGATTGTACTGTGTACATATTGCAATATTTTTATACTTTCAACTTTTTGTGAAAAGCGTTTGAATTAAGAATTAATTAATAACACTGTTTAATTAAAAACGTGTTTGTTTTGACGCGTATATTCAATCGAGTTAACTTTGAAATTGCCATTACTTATGAACGGAGGGTCGCACGATAAAAATCCAATGTATGTACTTTTTTAATGAAGAATCACATCCTTTATTAAATATAAAAAGTACCGTTTACCTAAACGGTTAATTTGTTTAACATTAAATGAAAACTTTTTGTAGAACAAGTTATTTTCCATAAAAAAGACCTTTGGCCTTTTATCATGCGACTCACCGTTCATGAGTTAAGGTAATTTGAAAATTAACACAATTGTATACACGCGTCAAAAGAAACACGGCTAACAAACAGCAATACCTGACATGGAGCGTTATTTCAGCAACAACGTTATTGAACCGTCTCTATTTCGGCATGCTCCATATAAATTGTATGAACATGAAACAGACAGAGATGGTAAAAAACGCTGACGCTTGAATAACGCTATAATTTAGGTATGGGAGTAAATCAAAGCTTATGATTCTAAGCTCTTAGTAAACTTAGAAACATTTGAAAGCCAAAGGTAAGACTCTTTTATTAATTTTTTATTATCATGACCCCATTTTTCGTCCTTTTTTAGCTTAATTTAAATCTAACATTAAAATCAGCATTTAAATAATATTTTATAATTTTTTACTAATGCGAATACTATTCTTCTTAATATTTTTAGATTTTTTCGGGAAACTTTAAAAATTTAGAGTGATAACTGATTTGCTACAGAAATCTTAGAGAAAAAAAAAAAATAAAAAATTGGAGCAGTTATAAAATTAAAAAAAAAAAAAAATCTTTTGACAGTTTTGAATAAAACATCGCCGACGCGCCATATTCGAAAGTATACACAAGTCTTAAAACGAGTATAAATAAAAATAAGTGCGAAAAAGCAAAAACGACAACGCAGCATTTGATTCTTAACCAAAAAAAGGGTCAGATAAAAAAACCGCCACGACGTCGACTACAAAGGCAAGTACGTCAGCAACTGCTGCTGCAGCATTAGGCGGTAGAACGTCCAGTCAAAGTCCTCCTCCGGCAGCCGCAACATCATCATCAACACGTGGTCGTAATAGGCGCAGCAATAGCAGCAATCCACATAATACAACAACAGCAGCAGCAGGAAAAAGTAGCGGAAACATCAAGAGTAGCGCTAGTCGCAATAGCAATATTCGAAGTTCTTCGTCCACAAGCACAATGGCATCGTCAAATCATCGTGGTGGTGGCGGCGGCGGAGGTGTTGCTGGCCTACAGATCGGTTCAGCGTGGTTTCAACGTAAAATCAATTTACGACCACAGCATAGAGGTGTACATTTAGTCACAGAGGAGATTCTTAGGCAAATGCCTGAGATATCACAATTTTCAGTGGGATTATGTCATGTTCAAAGTAAGTAGCATACTATACTTGGTTTTTTTTTTTTTGATAACCGGAATGGAGTCAATCTTAAGTCCTTTGCGTTTCGAAAAACAAAATGAAACCGGTATTTTATTGCAATAAATAAAATTGGCTACTAGTTTCAATCCTATTTACTGAATCGTAATTCTGATATGGTGTTCAACATCGAAATGCGAAATGTATAAATCGGTTTCAATTTCGAAATTGGAGTTGAGTACATGCTTCAATAAGATTTAATCGACTCTAGTCATCTTGAGTTGAGATAGCTTATTTGGTCTGTCAACTCGGTTGCACTCGATTTGGGTGAATTTTCAGCTCGCTCAACTCGGTTTGGAATATTTCCGAGTTGAAACATCACTACAACCTATGTTTTATTTTGTCATCTACTAGTAGTGATAGTGATATCAAAAATATTTGTTTAAAAATATGATTTTTAAAGTTTGTTTTACTTAACTTTTTACGTCCGGTCACTATTCTCTTGCTGTTTTTTGATGAGCTAACCCAACCCTGCAAACAGGATTAACATTAACTGCCTCTAATCTGTTAACATTGATATATATTAATACGCAAGACAAAAATTTGTCCATCTTTTTTTACTATTTTAGAAATGCACTTCCACTTTAAATTATACACCATTAGAAAAGTTTTTGTGTGTAGATGTGCACAAAGTTAAAATTATTTTAATATTTTGCCATTAAGCCAGGTAAAATTAAATTCAAAGTTTTCAATATTAACAACGACAAAACACGCGGTCACACAGAGCTGAAAAGGGACTTCATGTTGGTTTTCTTTTCGTTTCACATTTGTCATTGTACCAGGGATGATAAATGAGCTTTTCTATTTTGCTCCAAATAGCAAAAAAAGTATTAAAACTGTTCAAAAAGTACCAAAATTATTTAATACATTTGTTGTGAAATTTTGACCATTGGGCTATTCTAGAATTTATTATTTTTTGACTATTAAATTGTAATTTTTTATGTAAAACACCTTAATTAAACATTCATAACCTATATTTTTCTAACAAAATTCGAGTTGGCTCGGCTCAACTCAGTTTGGCTGAATCTTCAACACGGTTTGGTCAACTCCCTCAGCTCAGTTTGGAATATTTCAGACTTGAAACATCACTACAACCTATGTTTTATTTTGTCTAATGCCTTGATTAACGAGAACAAACTAATACACGGTGGTTTTTAAAAAATTTTAACTTTTTGAAATACCACCCGCGATTTTTTTCAGGGATAATGTTGGGGGACCCTTCCAGTATCTAAATCCGCAAACCGCGAAATCGAACGTCCAGCCGTTTTTTTTTTCGACCTTTTAGTTTTTTTAACGATTTTTGAGTATGTCTCGGTGTGTATATACATATTATGTACACATATATATGTATATACGTACATATATATACTTGTATGTGTATATATGTGTAATATATATATATGTATATATGTATACATACACAATACATATAAAAGGTATCGTTTCTGCACCATTTATTTTTTTAAAAAATCAGTTTTTTTGTATTTAAGAAAAAAACAAACAAAAACCGGAAACGAAAATAGTCACTCCAGATGAGATTTTTGATGCTTAATCCGATTCCGGTATTAGAATTGCGCTATTACGTCTGGACTTTGAGATATCCTTACATATATGTTTAAAAGACACCATTTTTTTTCCTATTTTTGAAGTTATATAACAAGATAACGTCATACTATGCCGTAAAATCTGGTATGACAGTTAATAGCCCTAGTTTTTTCCTTGAAAACTCAAGCAAACCGATAACGATATCTTTTTTTTTTGTCGGAGATATCATTGCCTAAAAACTTAAAAAAGTGCAAAAACACGATTTTTGGCTATATTGGATGTTATATGCAGGACACACAAAACTTTTTTGGGAATTTTTATCACCAGAAACATTTGGTACTTTCTTTTGGCTTTAAATTGAGTTATCAAATGTTTATCTGCAATATTTTTCTGCAAAGTTATGTTAACTTTAAAATCACACCATGAAACTTAAAGCAAAAAATCTCGGTTTTCGGCTATATTTGAGGTTGTATACAGTCCGGATGAAATTCGTCTGCTCTTTTTTAATAACTGAAGCATTTAAAACCATTTTTTATCTTCAAAATGAGCTAACAAGTGGTCTCTTGTAATTGTATTCTAAAAAGTTATGACTTTTTTAAGACGACATGTTGCAGCAATATAAGGAATACTCGTACACTGTGAGTTTGCACTCCATAATGTAATTTTTAAATGGTCATAACTTTGTGGAAAACAATCACAAGAGACCTCTTGATAGCTCATTTTGAAGATAAAGAATGGTGTTAAATGTGTCGGTTAGTAAAAAAGAGCAGACGAATTTCGTCCTTACTGTATACAACCTCAAATATAGCCGAAAACCGAGATTTTCGCTTTGAGTTTCATGGTGTGATTTTAAAGTTAACATAACTTTGCAGAGAAATATTGCAGATAAACATTTGATAGCTCAATTTAAAGCCAAAAGAAAGTACCAAATGTTTCTGGTAATAGAAATTCCCAAAAAATTTTTTTGTGTCCTGCATATTACATCCAATATAGCCAAAAATCGTGTTTTTGCACTTTTTTAACTTTTTAGGCAATGATATCTCCGACAAAAAAAAAAGATATCGTTATCGGTTTGCTTGAGTTTTCAAGGAAAAAACTAGGGCTATTAACTGTCATACCAGATTTTACGGCATAGTATGACGTTATCTTGTTATATAACTTCAAAAATAGGAAAAAAAAATGGTGTCCTTTAAACATATATGTAAGAATATCTCAAAGTCCAGTAATAGAGCAATTCTAATACCGGAATCGGATTAAGCATCAAAAATCACATCTGAAGTGACTATTTTCGTTTCCGGTTTTTGTTTGTGTTTTTCTTAAATACGAAAAAACCGAATTTTTTAAGAAATAAATGGTGCGGAAACGATACCTTTTATATGTATGTATGTATGTATGTATATATATGTATATCCATATATACATATTACACATATATACATATACAAGTATATATATGTACGTATATACATATATATGTGTACGTATATACATATATATGTGTATATAATATGTATATACACATCGAGACATACTCAAAAATCGTTAAAAAAACTAAAAGGTCGAAAAAAAAAACGGCTGGACGTTCGATTTCGCGGTTTGCGGATTTAGATACTAGAAGGGTCCCCCAACATTATCCCTGAAAAAAATCGCGGGTGGTATTTCAAAAAGTTAAAATTTTTTAAAAACCACCGTGAATAAGCAAAGATCACAGTTTAGATTTTTTTTAAATTTGGGTGTGCTCTGACAGCTAAGAGACAATAACTTTGTTAACGAAATCACAACAATACTTTCTTTTTTCTCTAGTAGTTTTGAATTATTAATCATTTATATTTTTATACCCTACACCCAGGGTATATTCACTTTGTCCTTCCGTTTGTAACGCAGAGAAGGAGGCGTGGCAGATATAGAAAAGTATATATATTCTTGATCAGCGTCACCTCCTGAGTCGATATAGCCATGTCCGTCTGTCTGGCTGGGTGGCTGGCTGGCTGGCTGGCTGGCTGGCTGGCTGGCTGTGTGTTGAAATACACTTTTTGGGAAAACTGAGCAAGATAATTCAATGAAATTTCGTACACTGCCTCCGTCGTCAAAGATAGCTCGGGGGATTGAAAATGAGCAAAATCGATCAACGGACACGCCTACCGCCCATACAAAAAATATATTCAAAATGCAATTTTAGGAGTATTTTTTACAACTGTGCGAATTCGGACAAGAGGGCGGGGCACCTACCATATAAACAAATGCATCAAAACGCTATACTAAAAGTGTTTCTTGAGATATTCTAACCAAATTTGACTCAGACACTAAAAACTACAAATGAAAGCTCTCAACAAAAATTGGGTGAAATCGGACAAGGGGGTGTGGCACCTCCCATATAAGCAAATGTTTCAAAATGCTATACTGAAAGAGTTTTTTGAGATAATCCAACCAAATTTCACTCAGACACTAAGAACTATAAATGCAAGCTCTGAGCAAAAGCTGGGTGAACTCGGACAAGAGGGCGTGGCACCTCCCATATGAACAAAATTTCCAAAATACTGCAGTGTAGGGTATTTAATGTTTGGCCAGGCCAAAGGTTACACCGTTACTAGTTTTAAGTTGGAATTGCTACATTTTTAATTTTAGCTTTAATTTCCTTATTTTTTAATAATATAACTCTGACATACAAAAAAAATTTCATAATTTCTCTGAGGGGCTTTTTAAATTCAGGGCTGTAGCTGACAATTTTTTTGGTTATTTATCTAGTTTTAATTTGAAACTAACTAAAATTTCTCATATATGACGATCTAATCTGGTTTGTGCTTAACTTGACATAAATTAACTAAATCACCTTAACCAAGTGAGAATGAGCAATAATGAGTCTGCAATTGTTGTGTCGATTTCAAAATTTTAATGTTAATCTCATGAAGTGGAAGATTTTGTAGAGATTGGAAAAGCTCTTTAATAGCTGACATAACAATCTTGTTATGATTTGTTATTGATTTTAATTTACAAGTACATATCGCCCAGTCAAAATTCGACCACAAATAAATTAAATAATTTTGGTCCTTTGTGCACACTTTTAGTACTTTTTTGCTATTCTGTAAAAACCGGAAAATGATATTTTTATTAAAAGTGGAATACATCGCTTTTGAATCTATCACATATATTACTTTTTTTCTATTTCCCACCTCAATGAATGATATGTATCTCCAAAACTACACCTTCGGAGAAATAAATTGCAGATTCGACCTAAGCGGCTCAAAATCCATGTAAAAAGTTTAACTTTTTTTCTAAAACAAAAAGTTTTTCCATATATAGGAGCATTTTTCGGTTTTGAAAATAGTTTTCGAGGTCCATCAAAATGAAACTTTTATTGCCCGAGGAACGAAATTCCGAGCATTTTTAAACCAGCCTAATGAACCAACCCATAGAAAACTTGATGAATTTAAAAATTTGAATTTGATGAACAATGAATTATGTAAAATCAACATACTGCATTTCCGAATATACATATCGTACATATATGTATATTATATGGTTGCATGCATGCATATACTGAATGTTGTATGTTCATACCTACATAAATACATACATGCACGTGTGTATGTTTTTTGAATTACATTAGCAGCAAGAAAACACGTGTGTATGTTTATGTATGTGCGTTCCTATATGTGCGTTTGTCTCTACCTCCGATACTTGTCCGCGTCGTACTAACATACTATGTGTCTTTACTTTTGTATAATAAAAAGCCTCTTTAAAAACATTAGCAGCTTTTATAGTGACATTGTTAAGAGTGTATAGGCGGACAGACAATATTAAACGTGCAAGGAAGGAAGTGAGAAATGAAAATCCTACGAGGAATATACATTCCCAAGCGACATTGCTTTGGGAGTTTCTTTTTCCTACATACTAGGTACTACAATATTATTTTCAATTTTTGTTTTTGCATTTTTGTTTCATACCCATTCTATTATTTGGTTTTATAGTGGGTACATATTTGCTGTCGTCATTTGTGTCCAACATATTATGTTAACTAGATGTCATTTGATTAGAACGTCACCACGAATATCGTTGTACAACATAGTTTTGTGCTTTTATAAATAATCAATTTGATGTGTGAATGTTTTACAAATTTGAATATTTTTATCATTTGAATTTGTTTAATTTTAAACAGCGGAAAACGACCCCGCTTTCTAGTACACTCAGTCGAAGAACATCCGAAATATAGAATCAATTACTAAATAAAACTTTTTCTTTAACGAATGTTAAATTTCGATTTAAAATCTTAGTTTAAGTTTTAAAAAAAATATACGTTAACTTTAAACTAGTAAGGGTGTTACCTTTGGCCTGGCCAAACATTAAATACCCTACACAGCAGTATTTTGAAAATTTTGCTTGTGTGGGAGGTGCCACGCCCTCTTGTCCGTATTCACCCAGTTTTTTCTCAGAGTTTGAGTTTATAGTTCTTAGTATTTGAGAAAAATTTGGTTGGATTATCTCAAAAACTGTTTTCAGTATAGCGTCTTAAACCTTTTGCTTATATGGGAGGAGTCACGCCCTCTTGTCCGATTTTATCCAGTTTTTGCTTAAAGCTTGCATTTATAATTTTCAGTGTCTGAGTAAAGTTTAGTTCGATTATCTCAAAAAACGCTTTCAGTATAGCGTTTTGAAGCTTTTGCTTATATGAGAGGTGCCACGCCCTCTTGTCCGAATTCGCCCTGTTTTTGCTCAGAGCTTGCGCTTACAATTCGTAGTATTAATGTGTATTTTGGTTGTATTATCGTAAAAAATAATCCAAAAGTAGCATTTTGAATATATTTTTTGTATGGGCGGTAGGCGTGTCCGTTGACCGATTTCGACTATTTTCAATCCCCCAAGCATAGGCTGTGCACCAAATTTCATTGAATTATCTTGCTTAGTTTTCCCAAAAAATGTATTTCCACACACAGCCAGCCACCCAGCCAGACATACGGACATGGCTATATCGGCTCAGGAGGTGACGCTGATCAAGAATATATATACTTTTCTATATCTGCCACGCCTCCTTCTCTGCGTTACAAACGGAAGGACAAAGTGGATATACCCTGGGTGTAGGGTATAAAAATCAAACATTGTCTTAGCTCCACTTTAATGGGTACGAATTCTGAGAATTAAAACTTTCCATTTCTGAAAAAAGCAACTCTGAAAACTCAAAAATAAGTTTAGTATAATAAGCCTATGTCATCTTAACTTTAAGGTTATTTTTTTTTTGCGTGAGGAGGTAACAAAATGCTGAAGGCATCTTTGGAATACCCAAGCATTTCAAAAGACCGTCGCCCATTGAGCATATGCTGTACACTAAAAAACTTCCCCCTTATCATCAAAGGTCCTATTTTCTACACTGGAACAACGGTTGTATTACTTCGGGGTAGAGGGCTATTTTAGCCTTTTGTAAAGGATGCTCATTCTCCAGCGTCCAGGAGATGATTTGCCGTCGTGGCTTTATCGTTTTTCAGCTGTCCAGATCTATTTTCTTTGTAAGAAGTAAATTTGTATGTAAAAAATAGTAATATGTGGGGGTCGCAAGCTTCTAAGGTCTTGAAAAGGGGGGCGAAAACGGTTAAGAACCACTGATATAGAAGGATATCGATTACCTTTGTCATAAGCAGGTTTCCCTTTCTTTGCGTTGGGCCGACTACATTTGCTATTAACCTGCCGAGGAGAGCAGTTGCCTTGCCTACCTTGTTCGCCGCATGTTGTATTTGTGCCCAGTATGTTAACCGTGAGTCTAGCGTTACGCCTAGGTTGTGTACAGCTCTCTGTGTTGTGATTGTGTGTTCCCCGACTTGTAGCTCAACTTCTAGGGAAATATTTCTTTCTATTAGAAGTACATACAAAAATTCTGTTTTATCTATTGCAAGTTTTATGCCATGTTCATCTAGAAACCATTTTGTTCTCTTTCGCTGTGCTTATTCTGTATTGCGGGCAGTCATTACAGCTGCGTCGTCGTCCTCAAAGACAAGATGCGTATCATCTGGCATTTCGGATTCGAAGATCCCATTGTAGCTTATGTTCCACACGTCACGTTCTACAATTGAACTTTGTACAATGCCTGAAGAAAATTCTTTTCTTCTCCGGCAGTTAAAGGTGTCATATAAAAGGTGTTTTTTAAGCCCGATAGAACTTAAACTGTAAAAAATAACACGAAAAATTAAATTGTAATCAAAATTTTTGTTTTTATTCGAAAGGTCAATACATGGCGTTAACATTTGAAAATGATTTCACGAAGTCGTCTATAACTTGTACGAATTCACGACTGATTTTCAAAGTAACTTTGCATAATTTCGTTGCCCGATAGAACTTAAAATTGTAAAAAATAACACAAAAAATTAAATTGTAATCAAAATTTTTATTTTATTTATTTATTTCGTAGTTTTGTTCAATCGTGAGGCTATTGGTGCCGTGTGGTGCGCTAGTTTTTCGGACATAATCCCCTAGAAAAAATAGGACATAGTCCCCATAACGATATTTCCTAACGCCTTATTTTGTTAATAACAGCCGCAGCTCAGGGGTAAGTGGGCTCACGATTTAAAACTTCCAAAAATCTAACACCGGCTTCGCGGCGGCCTTTGGCCAACACTGATTATATAAATTTTTTAAATGGATTATTACAAAAATTGTGTTCAATCTTAATTAAATTACACAGGCTTACACAAAAAAAAAATGTCATGGCGTTTTGATCACACTATGTGTTTCCTAGGGACTTTGACGTCCTGAATCCGAATCTGTGATCCGTTTTTTTCCAGAACGTCTGAGAAAAAAGATTTCAAAGTCATATGGAAGTCAAAATGGGGTTCGTGTGTTGGTTAGTAATAAATTCGCAAAAATTCTGAAAATAATTTTTTATCATTGAATTTATAGCCCTTAAAAAGAATATGTGATCAAAAACGGTCTCTCGGACCCAGTTTCGGAGATATAGCCACCGGAAGATCCGGATATATCTTCTATGAAAACCGCTATAAGTTGGGAACCCCTGAATGGATTTAAAAAATATTGGTGTCATATGAAAGGTATTTTGACAACTTATAAAATTGAATTCATAGTTTTAGAGGTATGACCTTTTTGATATTTTGAGAAATTTTACAATTACAACAACAAATACATCAACAACATCAGCAACAACAACAACAACAAAAACATCAGCAACAACAACAACAACCAAATACCTTTCATATGACATCAATATTTTCCAAATCCATCCAGTGGTTCCCAACTTATAGCGGTTTTCATAGAAGATATATCCGGATCTTCCGATGGCTATATCTCCGAAACTGGGTCCGAGAGACCATTTTTGATCACATATTCTTTTTAAGGATTACGAATTCAATGATAAAAAATTAGTCTCAGAATTTTAGCGAATTTATCACTAAACGACACATGACCATTTTGACCTCCATATGACTTTGAAATCTTTTTTCTCAGACGTTCTGGAAGAAAACGGATCACGGATTCGGATTCAGGATGTCAAAGTCCCTAGGAAACACATAGTCTGATCAAAACGCCATGAAATTTTTTTTTTTTTTGTAAACCTGTATTATTATTATTCCTTTATTTCATAACCAACTTAATTCAAAATACAATATTTAAAAATTTATGATACATCAGTTACTTATGAAATAGTTTAATTTAATTTGTCGGGCATAACCCCCAATACGAAGTGGGGATTATGTCCTTTGGGATTATGTCCGGTAACCGAATTTATTGATGATGATTTGATAGAGTATACTGAAACAAATAAAAAGAAAATGTTCATCAAAATTTAATAAACGTTCTATCGGGCTTAAAAAAACACCCTTTAACATGTTCATCAAGTACGTTGGTGCAGCGAACATTTTTTGAAGCGCAACGATCAAATGAATCTAATAGGGGATAAAAAAATCAATAGAGCAAAGATAAATTTAATGTATAAGGACTCCATTGGGACTGATGGGACATTTTACTATAAAATTAAACAAAACTATAGTTTATAACTAAGCTAAGGACTCCATTGGGACTGATGGGCATTTTACTATAAAATTAAACAAAACTGTAGTTTATAAGTAAGCTATTTTTTGCCTTAAAACAATTAAAGCTGTATCGAAACAGAATAAAGAACACTTCTTTTACTGAGTACAAGGAATTTTTAGACAGGTAATGTTTTCATTTCTAAATTGTTTTTACAATAAGTGTAACACACGGGACATGAAACGGAACGCTCTTCTACATTTATTTATTCATCTAAAATCATTCGAAATGAAAAGTAATTGAAACCACACGGATTACGAACAGGCCCTATCTATTAAATTTGTTATTATACATTTATTTTTCTTCTTTTTTTACAGTTCTTCACACTTCAGCGAGCTTAGCGTTGAATGAAAGTTGGGATCCAGATGTGAGGTAAGAATTTTGCTTATGCAGAAGCGTAAAAACTATTTTACTAGATTTCATATATAAAAACTTTATTTTAACTTGTACAGAGACGATATGGAAATGATGTTAAATAAAATAGTTCCCGAAGGTTTACCTTATCGGCATTCATGCGAAGGTCCTGATGATATGGTATGGTGGTCTTAACTATTTTATTTCAATGCAATATTTAGCCAATCAAATGAAATTTAATTTTAGCCGGCTCATGTGAAAGCATGTTTTCTTGGAAGTTCATTGACAATCCCTATAACCGATGGTAAGCTATCTTTGGGTACATGGCAAGGTGTTTGGCTCTGCGAGCATCGTGATCAGGCTGGGTCACGTAAATTAGTTATAACATTATCGGGATGTCCAAGGGAAACTGCGCGTAGTCCCCTTTCACCAGTGTCGCCAATCGCATCAACATCCAGTTAGGGAAGGCCCCGCTCCGCCCGCGACAGCCGGTAATCGCGGGGGAGCGACAA
The DNA here is from genome assembly GCA_951812925.1 of Calliopum simillimum. Lineage (NCBI taxonomy): Eukaryota > Metazoa > Arthropoda > Insecta > Diptera > Lauxaniidae > Calliopum > Calliopum simillimum. The sequence goes on from OX638369.1 coordinate 17,602,046, forward strand.
TAATGACATCATTTCGTCGAAATTAATTTTTAATAGACATTTAGCTAATACCAAGTTGCATAGCAAACAACAACAACAAACAACTATTAGTGCGAATACAACATCAACAACTACTATTAGTAATATAAATAATAGAAGTTTATTACTAAATAAATTACATTTAGATTTAAATGTAAGTTCTAATAATGATGATAGATCGAAGGTAGTAAAAGTAGTAGGAGCGGGAGATGGTAAAAAATTAGCAGCGGCAGCAGTAGCAGCAGCAGCAACCGTCACAACAGTGCCTCAAAAACAACAGAAATTACAACAAAAAACACAACAATTTGAACATACGACTACAACTACAATACCAACAACAATATCATCGTCATTGTTAAATTCATCACCAACGGCATTAGCTAAATTTAATAGAATTATAGATAATACAGTATCGTCAACAAATTACTATCAGCAACAACGTGTTACACGTGAGCAACAGCAGCAGCAGCAATATGAGCCAGCTTTAAGCAGTTCACTGCAAAAACGTTTTGCCGCCCATACAATTCAATCACAACGGATTGGTATTGTTGCCAATGATGGCGACACAAGCGAAACAGACGACAGTATAACTCGTAATTCGATTTTGAAAATTAATTCCAAAGACCGCAGTAAAAATTTATCATTAACATCAACCGACGATAATCAAACTAAACGAAATGATGTGCATTATTTGTTGAAACAATTAAATAGTTTTAGTGATATAGAAGAAATAGAAATTGTTGATATGAAGCAAATACAGCGACAACAATTAAAGCAGCAGCAGCAGCAACAGAAATCAGTAGTGATGCCATCGACGACATCAACATCAACCGCTGTTGCTGATTATAAACAATATTCGCCAACGGCAACATCACTTGTAATGGTATCGCCATCGGCATTATCGCACAAAGGAATACGACGTTATGCATCCCTACACTATGAAAACGAACAACATTATAAGCAGCAGCAACAGCATAGCGGCGCCGCTTCGACAGCAGCAATTGAACACAGTCAGCAGCAGCAGCAGCAACAACATGAGCAACAACAGTTCAATTTTTTACAATATGAAGATTACATTTTTCAATCAAGTCATTATTTGGAAACAAATTGCTTTGCAACAACTTATAGCACTGCCATGGCCGAAAGCAGCTCACATGAGTTTCGTCCATCGACAACAACAGCAACAACAGCGTCATCATCATCATCGACGTCGGCAGCGCCAGATGCGCATGCAGAAGAACCGCCAAGTGTTATTGCCGCTGGTATAATTGTTGGCAGCAAAACTCAAACTTATTGTGAGACTGCTGCACGTCTTACTAGCGGTGGTCATGTGCAAACTGAATTGACTGCAACATCAATGTCTTTAGCATCATCGTTAGCTAATACATCGATGAAAAATAGCAGTAGTAGTTCAGGTTGTTCTTCGGAAGAGCGACGCAAACCGCCATTTTTTAAATGCTGCTATACACCCATTGATCGATGGCGAGAAAAACGAAGTGGCGCCGGCGCAACTGCACCCACTAACGCACAACAGCAACAACAACGTCAACAGCAGAAGCGTCAGCATCAGCAGCAACAACAACAACATTATAAAAATGGTGGTGGCCATGCAGTCTGACAAAGGATTGTTTGGCCCAATGTCGTCGTCGTCTTCGTCGTCGTCATTGTCGTCTAATTGCTGCGAATATTGCTCTTTTTTGGTCACAATAAGAATAAAAATGTATGCCACTGTCAATTTGCGATATCAACAATTTATCTATTTCGTAAATTTTTGTAAAATATTAAAACTAACTTTTTTTTTGAAATCGAAGCATTGACTATAAGAGAAAGGGACAATGCCGATCCGCGTCTTTTTAAGCGGCTATAAATTAAGTTACATTCGTTATTTTAAAAGACTCAAAAGTGAAAACGAAAAAGCTTTGCTATAAAAACTCAAATTGTATCGAACTTCAGAGATATCAATTATCACATTTTGTGAAAGACAAATAAAAGTTACTCATACTTCATGGTTATCATACAAACATTTTGAATACGTAATTTCTATGCTTCGATGTAACTTAGAAGTTTTACAACTTTGTCACTGCTGTTAACTTTAAGGCCCGGATTCATAGTCGTTAGTTAACCAACTAGTTAACTAAAATGGTGACAAGAGTTTAACTAATTTTTCACATTCACAGCGTTTTGATTAACTTAAACAATGAACAAAAAAAAAAATGTGGCAGCAAGGGATAAATTTGTGATTTTTGTGAAAACATTCATATGTTTTTTGTTCAAGATTGGGAAAACAAAATAACAAAAACGATGGAACGTATGCGCACCAAATTTGATTGATGAAGAAGTGGGTTTTCTGACCAAATTAGTGGAATGACACAAAAATTTAATTGAGTGCATGGCTGCTTGTCAGCTGCTAGTTAACTAATGGTTAACCAATTGAATTTGGGGGTTTAAATAATGACTGAAAATAAATTGTTGTTGGTTAAACCCTTGTCATTGGTCAACTAATGACTGTGAATCCGGGCTTAAGATATTCTATTATTTTCATAGCTTTTATTGATGGCCTCTTAAGATTACGTTGGCTCTTTAGGCATCTCCCTTTAAGTGAGAAATACATATGCCGTGTATATATCTGTAGCAACTAACCAGTAGTTTAAGTCGACCTTTGACCAGAAGACAAAACAGTATAAATTTGTGTTATGAGCATTGAACTCATGTTGCTTTGCAATTTTATCAAAGATTGACTTAAAATTCTTTGGTTTGATACTACAGATATATAAAGTATAAATGGCATAATTTAAACTATTCATTTGCAAACTAAAATTGTTAAAATTTTACTTTTGTAAATGACGAGCGACGGGTGATAGATGTGGCACACCACCACACCATGCAACGGCGTCAAGTTTTGTTCTTATGTAGAAAAAACAAAACATTAAAAATTACGTTCAAAACGAAAGCAAATATTTTACGTTACGATTTTATTTTCCATTCCTTAATTTAAGTACACGAACGAAAATGAAAATAAAAAACATTTAAATGATAATGTAGTTTAGTGTCAACAAAAACTAAAATATATTGCAAAACGAAAATTTAAAAAGAAAACATTTTTATGAAATATCAAGCAAAAATTAAAAAAAAAAAAATCGCGCGTTTAGTTTAGTTTTAACCAAAAAAAAAATCCACTTCTTACACTGCTACATGAGCATAAAAATCATCATTACTTATATTTGTTAACATCAAAATATTAAACGTATAATTAATAAATAAATTTTATTACTATACCTAAATAAAACAAAATCTACCTAATTTCAAATATTATAAAATAAATAAAAAAAATCTGCAAATAACAACATAAAAAATACCAATAAGAAAATCACAAAAAACATCTATTAGAGAGCTTGTATAGTAAGTTTAAAAAAAAAAAATATTAAAAACTACTAAAAAACAGAAAAAATACGACATTATTATATAAGCACTAATTTTCTTTTTAGAAACAAAAAATATATAAAATTTATTAAACATAAATCATAAAAATAAACTTAATAAAAGCAATTGTTACAAGGAATCAGCGATATTCTTAATTAAATTTAAAAGCTTTAAGTTTTCTAAAACTTCTTCCTTATTTAAGTTACACAAGTTTTAAACGAAAATATCTGCATTGATTTGATACAAAATGTGTAACTACACTTAGCGTGACAAATTTTTCCCTCAAACTAATTGGATAACCAGCTCAGGAGGATAAAAGCCAAAATTCTATAATTTTTATTTTAGCATACATTCCAAGTTGATTGTAAAATTGTAATTTATAGTTGCTGGCTTTTGCGATAGCTTCCCTAGATCCAAAAACCAGACAGCTGATAGAAAACTTATAAAGATAAGGCACCTGCAACTATGCAACGGATTTCTGATTTTCTAAATTTGTATACAATAAGCTTACAAACTAACATATTCGAATATGAATTTGGTAGCTTGAGTTTGATACACAGTTGCATTAAAGTATGGCCGTCTTCCTAAACGTTAGTTGCTTTGTATTGCAACAGCATTCTCATGCACAAAATGTTGCATAATTTTAGGACTTTTGTTTCAATTTATTTATTAAGAGTAAAGTTTATGAAAAGCATCAACTTTGTTACAACTTTGTTCGGCGTTGTGAAATGCAATAATGATGCAGGAAAAAAAAGCTCTTAAAATTATGCGACATTTTTTTTATGAAAATGCTGCTTCATTACAAAGCAACTGACGTTTAGGAAGAAGTCCTATTATATTTGCTAGCGTCCTTCTCACAAGCTCTTGGCACTGCTTCGAAATAATAATTTGCTTTAAAAATTCAGATCCAGAATTTTATACAAACGTATTCTATTGGTTTAAGCAAATGTTAAAATTTTTATTAAAAATTATCACGCCAAGTGTCATTTCTTTCAGTTTTTTTTTTTTTTTAAAGCAAGGAGTTGTTACCAGTTATTTACTTGCATTTTTAACGCATAAACGATTATATAATATAACACAAAAATGTATCGTTGTATACATTAATTATTAATTTAATTTTGTTAAACTATTAATTTATTTTAAATACATGCTATTTACTATTGGATAGTAGAACTTGTCAATTTTGTTATTATACTGATTATTATTATTATAATTGAAATTAAACTGAACAAAACCAAAAACATTCTTGATTATTATTAAACTACACTTAATATTCACAATAAAATCGAAGTACTAAAAAAATAAAGTTTTCTTTTTCGTCTTTTACTACATTCATTTGTACGTAAATGGGATGCCCTACCTTTAGCTAATTTTATGTTTTCAATAAGCTTAGCCAATTTTTTAGCAATTGAAATAGCATTAAAGAAAGTTTTACCATTATTATTATTACCTTTTTTAAAAGTAATTATTGAGAAATCCATATGCAAAAAATTTACAAGTCCAAAAGATTCTCTTTCGTTGTGTACCCCAGAGTGAAATGTGCTCTGCATATTTAATTAAAAATTTGAATATGAACTAGGGGTCGTCTGCACAAGAAGTTTGTCTTGTTGGAGTTTTAAGACACTTCGTTTCAATATACGTTATGTCTTGTACCCGCTGTTATTCATCAAATACTTTAATTCAGTGTAGCATGCAAATGCCTTGACAGTTAATAGATATGAAAGAAGAAATAACAAATACTGCGCAGACCTGTCTTGTTTATTTGCTACAGTTCAGTGCATAAACTGTATTTATAGTGTACACTACAAAATGCTACTTTAGTGACAAAAGTAGTTTTTCGCTCTCTTTTTGTGCTTCTTTTTTGTTTACGCTTACTCTCTCGCTAAAATGTATGAAAGCTACTACAATCCTGGTTTACCAATGCGTTGCAAGTGTAAACATATCATAAATTTTACTTTAGTTTTTCTACTCGCACGTTTCACACTGACCTGAGTATTTGTTTGTATAAAATGCAGTACACTGAAGTATTTGTTAAGATCAGGTTTTTTTTAACACTGATAAAACACGACAGTGGACTTCCGTGTCAAAATCAGTGTATAGTAAAGATTTGAATCTATATTTTTTTGGATCATATATATCAGTTTAGTGTTAAATGTAAAGAAAAGTGCACTTTATGCCTTGTGCAGGCCCCTAATATGAACCTTACTCAGCGACTCAAAATCCATTAGGATCACATAATCAAAATATAAAAAAAAGTTGTTTGTGTCTTGGTTTTTTTCACTACCTTTTGATATAATGATGTGTTGTTACTTTTGCGGTCAAAACAAAATTGAGTTACATTTGATATATTTGAACACTTGAATTTTGTCTTAGTTAAATTTTGAAAGCCTATTGAATGAGATGTCATATATTGTACATACAACATATGTATATGCTGAACTAGTTGTCACAGATAATTCAGCGTCTTTAGTTCTGGTAACTTTCACTGTTTTTCAATAACTAAAGTAAAACGTCTTTTTATTTTAAAGAATCAACTCGCTTGTGGAACTTGCTAGATCTTCCAGCATACAAATTGCAACTGTAATCCAATTGTTATTCACACACAAACAAAACAACACACACACAGACACACAAATGCCTTTAAACATTAATAGATTTTTCTATTTATCGTCATATTCGTTAGATAGTTAAATTATTACTTTAAAAAGTACAAATTATGCCGTAAATTTATTTATAAAATTTTTATTTTCTTACATCGAAATTTAGTAAAATTAATATTTGAGTCAAATTTCTAATTTAAAATTTCCTTAGTATCACCACGAGCATGAGATTAGACAAATTTTTTAATATTTAAATCTACAATGTGATTATTTGTGACACTAAAATATTTGCAATGTATAAAAAATATCCATAAATTTTATTAAAATAAAAAAATCGCTATGAGAAAAATTACTTCAATAAAAAATTATTAAATTTAAAATTTTTATTAAAAATACCCATACTGTAAATAGTTAAAAAAAAAAAATTAGAAAAATTGATAAATACGAGAAATTGTATTATATTTAGTATTAATACGATTTCATTAGTCTTAAAAAAACTGTATTATACTAAGCTTAATAACATACAAACATACATATATATATATAATAAATATCTCAAATTTGCACAAACTGACAGAAAAAAAAAATTAGATAAACCAAGAAGCCATTTGTGTTCGTGTGTGTGCGTTATATACAATAGCTTTTGTTTTCCCCTTTCTTGACCAATTGAATACGATTTATACTTTCCGACCTAGTATCACTGGTTCGTATCCTCATAAATGCCATTTTTTCTTTATAAAATTAAAGTCTTTAAAAATAGATTTATATTTTACCCTAAAAGTGCTAGTTAAGCCCTTTACAACGATATATAATTTTTAAGCATCGGACATCACCTGCCGAAGTTATTGAAAAGACGAATTTGGCTGTTTTTAATGTGGTCCAAAACATTTTTTTTTGTTTTTGTTTAAATACATATTTTTAAATAGGGGGTGGTTTTTCTAATTATTTTTCATCGACCCGGCCTAATAAACAACTCTTCTACAAAAAAAATGATATTGGGTGATTTTCCTAATGGGAAGATCCATATCAAACCAACCAAAGAGTCAACCCTTACCATCTCCGATCATTACTTACTTACTTTACTTGGTATAGTTGTTGAGTATCATCAAACTAATACTCGTGCAAAATTTTGGATTCCAAACCGAAGTGGTTCCCAAAATACGGGGTCGTAAAGTTCAAAAAAAGTATCAAAAAACTGTTAAAGTGACTAACATTAAAAGGCTGCAACTTTTCAACCAATTAACATAATTCTAAAAAAGAAAAACAGGATCAAAGGTAATTGTATGGGCTTCAAAATGTTCGAAAAAATTTGTATTTTTATCAAGGTCAAAGGTCATATTTTTAGCATCAAAAAGTTCCAAATCGAATGTCTCAAAAAACGACATTTTAAAATTTTTAAAAAAAATATATGTCAAAGGACAATTTATCATCTATACTTACTGTAAATTTGAAGGTGAAGCTCTTTCTGGTTTTGTAATTATAAATAAAATAAGACACAAATATTGAAAAAATTTTTATTTATTTGTAGATTTTTAATAAAAAATTGATTAGACGCTGCGTATGCCTTGAATTTAAGCGCCTTTTCCAACAACGCTAAAGCTGTGGAAATTTTGAGTTCCAGGTATAGGTCGTAAGCTATAAAAGCGTTTTTCTAGAAACTTGTCTACTTCAACAAAGTTTTTTTCAGTTAAATATTTGAAATTGCAGCTAAGAAGATTTTGACTGCACCAATCAAACAACTGATCAGGAACTTTTACCACATTCTTTCATTGCGAAGCAACAAACAAAAATTTTAAGTGATAAAAAAACATGTCTTGGTGAAAATTAATTTTTGGCCGTATGCGATTTTTCAGAAAATTTTTCATTTGTCATTTTCATTTCATTTTCAAATGTTCATTGGAACAACACTCAGGCCACCCTATACCCTATTGCACTTTACTATAAAAAAGAGGAAAAAGTGGAAAGTACAAATTTTATTGTGATATCAGATTGCCTCAACTCCATTGCAGTGCTCTTATTTCATAAACATATGATACAATTTTTGACATAGAAATTTCGTTCTGTTCCAGAAAAAATTATTTATTTTTCTGACATTTTATAAACTTGTCCTACCATCAAGAAGATTTTGGCTGTCCGGCCGAGTGGCATTTTTTTGCTTCTAGCCAGGGAAGAATTGCGAGAGACGGCCTTGGAGGCACAGTCAAAAGAAAATCGCAAAGAGCAAGCATTCAACGGCCGCTGGATAATCAAATAACAACACCTCATCAGTTTTTTAATTGGTGCAGTCAAAATCTTATTAACTGCAATTTCAAATATTTAATTGAAAAATGCTTCATTGAAGAAGAAAAGTTTCTAGAAAAACGATTTTATAGCTTACGACCTATACGTGGAACTCAAAATTTTCACAGCTTAAGCGTTGTTGGAAAAGGCACGCTTAAATTCAAGGCATACTCAGCGTCTAATCAATTTTTTATTGAAAAATCTACAAATAAATAAAATTTTTTTCAATATTTGTGTCTTATTTTATTTATAATTACAAAACCAGAAAGAGATTCACTTTCAAATTTACAGTAAGTATAGATGATAAATTGTCCTTTGACATATATTTTTTTTTAAAAATTTTAAAATGTCATTTTTTGAGACATTCGATTTGGAACTTTTTGATGCTAAAAATATGACCTTTGACCTTGACAAAAATACAAATTTTTTCGAACATTTTGAAGCCCATACAATTACCTTTGATCCTGTTTTTCTTTTTTAGAATTATGTTAATTGGTTGAAAAGTTACAGCCTTTTAATGTTAGTCACTTTAACAGTTTTTTGATACTTTTTTTGAACTTTACGACCCCGTATTTTGGGAACCACTTAGGTTTGGAAACCAAAATTTTGCACGAGTATTAGTTTGATGATACTCAACAACTATACCAACTTTCATTAAGTTCGGAGATGGTAAGGGTTGAAAATCTTAATTTTTTGGTTGATTTGATATGGATCTTCCCTAATGAATAATTCAGAAATTGTTAAATAAAGGTTTACATTAAGAAAAACACTAAAGCAGGTACTAAAGAAATTAGAGATGCAATTTAGCTTAATGAAAGTTTCATCACAATAGAAAGTATGGCTATAGAGGCTGGTTGCAGTACTTATAGAATTAAAAATAAAAATACAATCTATTGGAAGAAAAATATAACTGCGACTCAGCATCGCTTATGCCGTAAAAATGAGTCGTATTCCTTCAAATTTTGCAAAAAGGGTTCAATATATTTAAAGAGACACATTACAAGTATATTTTGATGTCAATGTTATTTGGCAAGGCTTATCCGGCTGGGAGTAGGACCATTTTTCATAGGAAAGAAAGATGAAAGGAAGATTCAAGGTGGAAAGGAAGGTTCGGAGAATTTTAAATTTTTGCTTTAGAACATAGATGGGATGGTTGCTCATGCCCATAAAAATTGGTGCCATCAGACGAATTAAAATTTAACCTTAGCAGATTATAAGTCCTCGCTACATACAAGTGACAGTTTTCGAGATTATCTTTCTTAATTAATTGAATATTCAATTTTTCAACCAGTGGCAAATTCCTCAAATATATTTTGGCTAGTTCAAATAGGAAAGTTTCATAAGAGACTTTCCATCTGATATCAGGATATATCAACCGTATGGGAAACACATAATTTAATAATTTGCTTATAGCTTTTTGCATTAGCTCCTTGGAAAAGATTTGAAAAGCCGAAAAACACATTAATTCATATAACTTCCATTTACTATGCAAAACTACGCCTACATAAGTATTTAATGGCATATTTTGTTCGTTAATCTGGGATTGAATCGTCGCATCAGTGAACGTACAACTCGTGACGTAAATTTATTTATTTCGTAATGCGAAATACAGACGTAATAGCTTAAACACAATTGGAGCGTACGACGAATTTCGCTCGACGAATATTCGCTGTCAAAATTAAATCACACAAGAGTATATGAAGTTGAACACAACCGCACCGGACGACGAAATTCGCCCGACGAATATTCGTTGCAATAGAACTAGTTTTAATTTGGAAATGTCAAACCGGAAAAATACGTTTTTTATGTAAAATTTTTAAATTTCCTAGAAAAAATTCAAAGAATATGAAATTTTATTTAATATTTATTTATTAAAATTGTCATCAGAGAACATAAAAAAATAATTTAAAATAAAAACACCTATTGCCGTCGTCACTCTGATTCTGTTTAACAAAGCGAACTTCGTCGACGAATTTTTTTTGACAGCGAATATTCGTCGGGCGAAATTCGTCGTACGCTCCAATTGTGTTTAAGCTATAACACATGATTTAATGTCACGAATTGTACGTTCACTTATGCGGCAATTCGATCCCTGGGGCTGAATCGCCGCATCAGTGAACGTACCATACGTGACGTAAAATCATGTACTTAGTAATGCGAAATACATGTGAGACACATGATTTTACGTCACGATTTGTTCGTTCACGGATGCGTCGATTCGCCCCCTGGTCCATCACTGAATTCATCGTGGATTCGAATGTCATTATGGAATTCGAATCGATACGAACTTGAATTCAAAATTCAGGGATTTTAAGTTTCGAACGGATTCAGTGATAGGCCTGATTGTCTAGATTGTCAGAGTAACCCCTGACCGAGTCGATTTTACTGTATTACTGTGTTCGATTCCAAATAAATCTAAAATTTCAGACTGAGCTTAATTTGCAAACAATTTCAACAAAAGAAATAATTTTTTCTCGGCTTAATGTTACATCACCGACTGTTGTTGTTTTTTTTTTATTTTTTTTGCCCAAATAGGGCTCTGGGAATTAATTACAACAACAACAACAACAACCTCTGAGCGCATCTACTTTCGGAGATATAGCCATCGGAAGATCGGGATATATCTTTTATAAAAATCGGTATAAGTTGGGAACCCCTGGATGGATTTCAAAAATATTGGTGTCATATGAAAGGTATTTTACTGGGCTATATAATTGCCCTACAAAGTTTTTCAATTTAAGTGATTGTTTTCGAGATATGACAATTTTTCAAAATTTAACCCCATTTTTTTCGCAAAAAACCGTTATTTTTCCCAAAAAATGTGTTATTAACCTATAATTTTAATAACTAAATTAGGAAGCCTAATTTATTTCCTTTCATTTGATATACAACATGTATCTGAAATTGTATCATTAATAACTTTTTATAGAAAAAAACAAAAATAGACCAAATCAATTTTCTTGAAATTAGGAACTTTAAACAACAACAATGCCAGAACAAACAACAACAACTACAACAACAAAAAAACAACAACTACTACTACAACAACAACAACTTGGATACTACTACAACAACAACAACAACAACAAAGAGGATCAGCTACTTATTATATTAAAAAACATTAAAATTTTTATTAAAAATTGCGCGCGCAATTTGGCTAGCAAACTATGTGTTGGATATATTATAGACTGATCCGCGGCCGAAGGCCGCCGCGAAGCCGGTGTCGGATTTTTGGGAGTTTTAAATCCAGAGCTGCGGCCGCAGGCCGCCCAATTACCCATACTCTTATGTAAAATTACTGTTGTTGTAGTAGTAGTAAAGTTGTTATTGTCTGTTTTAGCATTGTTGTTGTTTAAAGTTCCAAATTTGAAGAAAATTGATTTGGTCCATTTTTGTTTTTTTCTATAAAAATTTATTAATGATGCAATTCCAGATACATGTCGTATATCAAATGAAAGGAAATAAATTAGGCTTCCTAATTTAGTTATTAAAATTATAGGTTAATAACACATTTTTTTGGAAAAATTACGGTTTTTTGCGAAAAAAATGGGGTTAAATTTTGAAAAATTGTCATATCTCGAAAACTATCACTCAAATTGAAAAGCTTTGCAGGGCAATTATATAGCCCAGTAAAATACCTTTCATATGACATCAATATTTTTGAAATCCATCCAGGGGTTCCCAGCTTATATCGATTTTTATAAAAGATATATCCCGATCTTCCGATGGCTATATCTCCGAAAGTAGATGCGCTCAGAGGTTGTTGTTGTTGTTGTTGTAATTAATTCTCAGAGCCCTATTTGGGCAAAAAAAATAAAAAAAAAACAACAACAGTCGGTGATGTAAAATTGTTCCTTTTTCTCATACAAACTTACCACTTCCAAGGCGTATTCAAAGTTTTTACCTAATTAATTTATCCGGAGTTATTGCACCAAATCAACTTTTCCACTAAAAAAACATTTAAAATTATTTATTAGCGATGGCAACATATTGGATAATAAAATCATCAGATAGAGATGCAATGAATAAATTGTTTTGATGTGGGATGTACACAAACGCACGTTATCGGATCGCTTCGACAGACAAACAAGAGTTTTAAGAGTTTCTTAGCAAACCAAGGATTGAGGTGCCGTAAAGCTTGTCTTTCTTTAGTGTGGAAAATAATGCATGTAATTATGTCAAAATAAGATTGCCTATTAAATGAGTGTAAGTATTGAATATTCCGAAAGGGAAAAATTTTAAGCGCTTCTTGAGAAAGGACTTGTTCTCATAAATTTTTAAGAGCGCATAAGCAATGATTTTTTGTAAGGCTGCTCTAAGTGTGAACGACAAACTAGATTGTCGGGCGATAGTACTTTTTGTAGGCAAGCGGTGAGTAGCAGTCCCTCCGCTTGTCTATAAATTGCACTATCGCCCGATAATTTAGTTTGTCTTGTGAACCAGCACTAAGAGTGATGTTTGTCATTTATCTCTAAGCTAAATAGCTTTGTTGTGCCACTCCAGAACGACTTCATCCTAGGATATGAAATGTTAAAAAGAGAGAATGGTTCATACGGAGCGAAAGTACTTCTTGCTGTAAAAGAAGAACTTCAGAAAGTATTACAAAATGTTTTGTTCCCTTGGGCTGATGTATTTTTTAACGCACACGTGCGCAACTGGTATGTTGCTTTTATTTTATATCTTATTTTATTCTTTTAACACATCTATTTCTATAATATTAACTTATTCAATTAAAACGCATAAACCACCAAAAATATACCCAAAATTTGTATTACAAAAAAAAAAAAAAAAAAATAAATAAATAAATAACAATGCTTACAAATGTTTTCGTCCACTAAAAGATAAGCTTTCGTAGCATTATATAAAAAGGAGCTAGCTAATTGTAAACATACTGTGCATAACTCGGAAGAATTTATGTGCAGTATAACAGCCCAAATTATTGAATCTCATAAAAAAAACTAATAAAATTCAATAATCATTTCCATATAATAAAAATTAAAGCTAGGAATTTAATTTTTTGTTTCAGTCAATTTAAGTTTTTATGAGAGGAATTCACTTTAGCAGCATTTGTTCAAAGAACATCAGATTTCTTAAATCAAATAATAAAAAAATGGCTAACATACTGAATTTTTAATTATTTTTTCAAACACTTAACTTTTAGTTGACATTGAATATTGGGAATATTTAATAACAATCCGGCATCGATTTATTTATTTGATATTATCCCAATATTAATAAAATCGACAGCAACTACCAAGCTAAACACTTAAAAGTAAGCAAGCTTCAAAAAAACTCATTCATGTAAATATAAACATGCATACATACATTTATTTTATAAAAATGCACATATGAATCATAGCACCATAAATTCTTAGCTTAAGGCAAAATCAAAATTATTGAGAAACAAAAAAAAAACAAAAAAGCAAAAAAAAAAATTCTTGTGTTTTTTAAATTCAAAAATTTTAAATTAATTTTGAAAAACACGTGTAACGATTGTAAAGAACAATAAAAGCTTTAATTAAATTAATTAATTATTACAATTTAGGATTATTAATGATGATTAGTTAAATTTATTCGTAATGGCGTTTGCGATAAAATCTGTATGTAGAATAATAAAAAAAGAATAATAATTATAGAAGCATAGATAATTTGAAAAGTTGCAGTTGCGTTTTAAGTAGGCAATAATTTGAAAAAATATGATACAGCTTTTGTGTGTCTGTATCTCGAAAACAATATGTAAATCAAAATTCAGAATATGTACATATTTCAATGCTTTTGTCATTTGAATATTTTGATAATTTTTGAAAGAGTATCGTCATGAAAAATATCTAATAAAAAAATGACTCTGGTTTAATTTTTTTTGGATGCGTTGAATGTATTTTTTTTTACACATATTTATCATCATAGAACTAAGCGATATTGGCAATAAAATACAGAATCTTCGTGTAGTAATTTTGCCTACGTTGAAGAGATGTATAATAAAATGAAAAATTTTTTTCCAGAATTTGGTGAGTTCAAACATGTGAAAATCTCGTATCATACATAATTGTTTCTAAACAGAACGAAAGAGAATTTCCGAGTACGACAAACTGTGTACTCGTCTCTTTACGTTTTTCCCCTCTTGCCAACAAGCTGCAAGAATTTGTCAAAAAAATTTCCTGGTGTAAATCCACAATAAGCTATTGAATTAGTTGGACAAAAACATTTTCTTTGGGAGATTCATTTCTCGAAATATCCTTTTCCAACAATCTATTTTCTTCGACTCGTTACTTACACATGTTAAGCCCAAACTCCAATAGCGCGTCGGCAGTGCCAGTTTTCGAAGCAGTATTTTACTGCCAGTTTTCGCTCTCACTGCCGATGTATCCACAATAGCGCGTCAGCAGTGGCACTGGCAGTGTTTGAATAAACACAGTTTTCGCGAACAAACTCATTATTTTATCTTTTAATTTTTAAAATGTCACAAACTTAAAAATTTTAACGAATGACATGTTTTTTTCTCAAAATTTTGAAGTTCGAAAAATTCGAAAATATTCAAATGAGAGGCAGTGGCAGTGAATTTAGAAATAGAGAAAAATTGCACAGCGCTGTGTACTGCCGCTGCTGTATTGTAGTTCCTTTCATATAAAGTAGTGCGTTTTAAAATGACAACTGTTTTCGAACACTGCCACTGCCGACGCGTTATTGGAGTTTGGGCTTTATGATTATTAAATTTTTTATTTGATCACTCGGTCAAAAATTGCAAAAATCGGTAGCTTTGCTGAGATGAAGGCACAGATTTATTTTTTTTTATGGTAAATCCTGGGATCAACGCCCAGAAACTGCATTAAGTTCCATTTTAAATCTGCGGTGGAAACAGGCTATTAGGTTGCATTGAATGCGACTTCATTCGGAAATTAAGTCGTACAACAAAGATATGATCCAATATTCATCTCTTTGTATTAGGCTAAATAAAAATAAGTATAATTAATTTTTCAATATTCATTTCTTTGTATTAGTCGTACAACTTCATATGAAGCAACCAAAATGTTTTGCTTGCAGAAGTATATTGATGCAAATAATATAATAAGCATTATTTTAAATTTGTTCAGTGAAGGTCATCTCAGAATGAAGAAGGTTGGAACGTGTCGACGGAGCGCAAGCCATGCCTTCAATTTGTCGCTTAAATTTGACTCTTTAAATGCATTTATATTGTCAAAGCTTTGTCAAGAAAATTATGCATATTATCGTTAATCTATTTCGAAAAATATGCAAAAGAAATAACAATTCAGTTGAAATTACAATTTTTCTCATGTCATAGAATGTTTCTATGGAGGTGAAGTATACTGAAAACTTCACAAACATGCCTTTGTCGTGTGGACACACGATAAGAAAATATGGGCAAACTCTGTACTTTAGTACATTCATTTACCATCCCTGTTCTGTGCGGCAATGTCGATAGAAATCGATACCTCCAACAGTGAAGAGTATCATCTCTAACTTAAAGATGTGACTTTATTCAATTTCAAATACAAGTTTTAACTACTGAAATTAAACTACTTAAATTAAAACGTAAATTGCTGTTTTGAATGTTAAAAAAGAGAATAAAAAGTGGTATTGGATGTTAATGATTTGATCTTTTCGATAAACAATTTCGCGTAATTCCATTTTCTTTAACTATTTGCACTATGTATGTATGTATTAACTACTCCCTGTCGGAAGAACATAAACCGGTTACAAAAAAACCGGTTGGAAACGTAGTTAAAAAGCAACCGGTTTGAAACTGGTTTAAATTATATGCAGCAAAAACCACTTTGACCACTTTGATATCATTCGATTCGTCCAAATATCATGAAATAGCGGCCTTTTTAAATTTAAACTTCAAAATATTTTTTAAATTCGATCTTTAGAATATGACAGTTTTTGTGTACGACTTTTTTTATGGTGAGAAAGTTTTCATTTTATCATGGTTTAAATGGATTCTGGAAAACTCTGTTTTTGAAAACTTCATTCAAGTATTTATTACAGAATAAAAAACAAAATATTCAGATATTTGGTTGCCATTTCTCAAATCAAATTTTTTTTACATACACTGTAATTTTTAATAAATTTAACATTAACTACTATACAATAAACTTCACATTCACATTGCATCTACTTAATAATCCTGCCAAAATAACATCAGAATACCTGCTTGAGAAACACCCGCTTATTGCAAACATAAAAAAATATTCCTTTTATAAATATATAAGAAAGATATTAAACAGAAAATTAAGAAAAATAATAAAAATTAATATGTATATCAATATTAAAAACAGTAATGGTTTAATTTTATTTATACATTAAACTATAACATAACAATACACTAGTACACATAAATAACGCTAAACACAAAGACTTTAGAATATTTAAAGGAAAAAAAAAAAATAAAAATAAAAAAACAATTGCAAGGCAAATAAAAAAAGCATAGAAATGAAAACATTCAGAAATTATTAAGTAAATGACAAACAAATATGATATAGAACTCAATAAAAACAAAATGATTAAATTTAAGCAAAATTCAAATTTTTGATACTTTCAAAATGTTTTTATACTAAAAAACTCGTTTCAAGCGAAAACAAAAATTTAAACACTGAAATGCAAAAAAATTTTATAAGAAAATTAAGCACAAATAGCCCTAATATTTTACCCACCCACACAATCACGCATAAATAGCAAACATCACTAAACAATAAATGAAAAAGTAAATCATCTGGCGCGTACTTTTCAACCTTTGTATAACCTTAAGCCAATGAAAATGTTTGGGCACCCATTATTGTAATGGTCTTAAAAATTACAACAAAATCTCTACAAATAATTTGTTTTCAAAATCTTTCATACACTTGCATTGGAAAAGAATTTCAATGATATCTCGAAAATTTTTTTTTGTTGTATGCGGTCGCTGATTCCGAATCTGGTAACCGTTTTGCTCTATCAGGTCTGTGATCTGAGTAATCCTTGATTGGGTTCAGAGAGTAGTTTAGCTCACTTTTATAAATGGCATCGGACAACCATAATCTTTTTCATTACACTTCACCTTTTTACTTTTTAAATTGGATTATTACTTTTCGAAATATTGAGATATCTCAATTCCACATAAATTTAATTTACATTTATTTCAATGGAAGATTTCTCTCAAAGTTATGATTCAATTGGAAAAGTTAAGGTTAAAAGAGAAAGAATAGGCCTACTCGATGTTGTTGGCAAAAGTAAACTACACTACTCCAAATAAACCAAAGAAAGTTATCGAGATCTTATTCAAAATATCTTGTGAACTAAATTAACTCTATTAAAACTGATATTTGAAAACATCTCAAAAAAAAATCTTCATTTTGATCATTACTTTTTCGAAATCCACTTTGGATTAAATTGATTTAATTGAAAGAGTTAATTCAGTATTACACTGCATTAGTGTAGACAGCCTTTTTAAAGAACTCATACTTACACAATGCGAAATACATACATAACACACACACACATTTATTGCTGAATCTATAACACATATTTTACGATATATACTTCAAAATTTTTATGTACGAAAAATTTGTAAATATCTATTTTGCATTAGTTAAATAATATATTTATATAAAAAAAAAACCATTAATGATATAAGTTCATTAGTAAGCTACAAATATTACTATATATATATGCATATGTATACATAATGCAAATTTATATACTATAAAACGAAATCGGAAACTAGTATCATTAAAAAAGAATCTAATATTAATTAGTGCGATTTATAATGTATAAATAAATGTATTAAAACAAATTATGCATCAAATATTAATAATAAATAAAAAAACAAAAAATAAAGGAAAAAATTTATTCAAAACAAAAAAAAAATTATTTTAACGAATTAAAAAATATAAATTAATAAAAAAACAGCAGCATAAAAAACACGTGATTCGATATCCATTATAAGTAATAAATTAATAAATATGAGAAAAAAAATATATAATACTGATAATGAAAAGCAAATAAATAGATTATCTTGAAAATAAAATTATGATATAAAAAATGCAGCGTTTCTGTTTAATTTTTTATTTAGTTGTATTTAAAAAAAAAAAAAAAAATGCAACGAACACTTTATTGTATAGTATGATTAACGGAATCAAATGTATCCGCTTTATGATCCGAAACGTTAGGTCGTGCCTCATATGTGCATATTGTAACACCATGATAATGCGCTTCACTGAATTCACCTCGTAATCCTGTAAAAAAAAACATGCGTGAATATAGAATACTCTATGGCAGCGAATAGTTAACGAATATCAACGTACCTATGTAATAAATGCGTGTGTTGTCTGCTCCAAAATTCGAGGGAAAGTGTAAAGTCAGATGATAAACTGATGAGAAAGTAACAACTCTATTGAAAGAAACGACAAGAAAGTTTTAAATATGGAGCCTGTTTACACTTACAGCTAAATATGTACCTTAAAATCGTGTGGAGAGATCAAAGTAATCGCAAACAATTAATTTTGAATGGGATCCCTTATTTGTGTTCACTGAATCTAAATCTGACAAATGTTTCTCTCTATCAAGTCTAGGATCCGAAATATCCTCGCTCCAATGTGAAAAAAAAGCTTTTTTTCATGCATATGGCGCACATTCAGGCAGTATTAAAATTCACTTTTGCCAATGACAACGAATAGCCCTAACCTTCTTCATTGTACCTTGTTTTAGTTTTTCCATTGAAAGAAATGTATCGCAATTCTATGTAAATTAATTTGTATTTCTTAGATATGCGCCATATGTCTGAAAATAGCATTTTCTGCACTTAAAAGCGAGAATAACTCGGATTCTTAGAGGAAATCGATGGCCTAGACTCGGAATAAGCTACCGCAAATTAACTAAAAAAAGTTATCGAGATATCATCCAAACTTTTTTCGCTCAAATTGTTGCACTGTGTTGCATACGGCTGAGGTATAATTCCTAAAAGGATTATTAAACTTTCTCGAAATTTCGCATGTTAGTGTTTTAAGACATTGGTTTTGTTGTAACATAATTTTAAATACGATTCATAGCCCAAATAGTCAAAAAATTTATTTGCATATTGGTCGAACAAAAACAAGTTCTCATATCGTCACCTCAATTTTAAGCGTGAATTTGCTCTGCTTTTCGACTTTTTTGTCTTATAACTTTAAAATGGTGCTACTTCAGCGAACTCTGGCTGGACAGGATTGTACACAAAACTATGAAAAATATCATAGGCTAATTATTCCAATAATGATAATTTAGGAATTACCTAGTTGTAGTATTGAGGTGACGATATGTTTCCAGTATTTTGATTAGGTTTGAGCTTTTATCAAGTGCATCCGCTCCCAAAAAAAGAGGCATATAATTAATCTTTAGCTACTTAGTGGCCATTCAAACCAGGAAACTTTGCGAGCAAGTTCATTGTTTTTACGAGAAACAACAATGTCTACGTCTCCCTTCTCTTGCCAACAAACTTAACAAGTTCTGTTCGAAAAGTTGCACACAAAGTAAAAACTATTTGTGTTTAACTTACTTTGGAGAATATTCAATTTCGCCAAGACAATCACGACTGAGATCAAACTCTTGATCGGCTTTTATTTTAGCATCATCGAAGGACATCTTTGGACGATTTTTAAAACTGTTGAGAAACAGCAAATATAATTTATAGAACCAAAAGAACAAGCGGCAACTTACAGTCTAACTTTATTTGGATGTGAATCATCATTGGCACCACCGATGATGATACCTTTCAGTTTAATGTTACCGGTAAAGGGAATATTGAAAAGCAGCTCTTCATCTGCGTCACTTTGAACAAACTATAGACAGAAGCAAACTGTTATGAAATGTGCATTCTTAATAAAATTCAATTTATTCTTCATTACCTGCGTTAGATCCAGACGCGTTTCATATGGCTTAAAGACTTTCTTACCGCTACCATCAGATTCTTCATTGAGGCATTCCAGATTATCAAAGTTAATTTTCTGATAGAGACTATACTGAATGCCCATTTCTAGTGCGTGATCAATATCTGTCGCTTCATGACCACAATCCTGCCCATGATTATGAGAATGGTCGTGTGGCATCTTGTTCCAAAAATCCTTTATTAAGTTTTTGCAAAATCACTATTTCTGTACGGAGAAGTTGAAATTTTGATTCTTCCACAGTTTTTGTTTTTTATTTTTGACGTTTGCCAGTATTCTCGACCAGGGTCGCCGCTTAGAATTTTTTCACAAACTTGTGAATAAAAAAAAAAAAAAAATTCTACCAAAAATTGTTTTTAATGTCGTTTTTAACTGGAATGTTTATATTTTAGTCTCAGATCGAATATTCCTCTTGTTGAAATTTGCCAATCTCTTGTTTTTACGCGCAAATATTTTGGTATTTCTAGTAACTTATAGACGTGTCTTAAAATGGTCATACCTTTGTAAACTCGTAGATGACCACTTGACACATCATTTTGTAAATAAAAGCGCCGTGCGGCATTTGTAAAACTGTGCTAGAGCTCACAGATGTAAAAGGCGTTATTTATTTTTTTTTTTTGCGGGAACTATTTTTAGAATAGGGCTTATGTCATATTTACAAAACACCCACTTTGCATGTAGTAGGTACTGAGTCAAAATTAAATTAAGATGAATAAGTTCACCATCCCTTTTTTCATCTTTACAAAGAGCAAATAATGACCCCTAAAAATAAGAAGATTTTCGTATTTACCTATTTAACAATGAATTCACGTAATTTTCAATAGATTGAAAACATTGTTTCAAGAAGAAAGCTAATTGAAAATTATGAGATTTCTTCTTAATATTACGAGGTTTTCATATAAATGTCAACAAATATTTTAAGTAGATTTTCTCCATGGTTTTGATGTGAATTTCTTTTTGGATGAAAACCACAGAGATATCTTCTTACTTTTGTTCTATTTTATGTGGTCGTTTTGGCTTCAATTTCAACTGGAATTTTCATTTTATAATGTGTAAGCGAAAATTAAAAAGTTCCTCCAAAATTTAAAAAAAGCTTACCAAACTTAACTAAAAACTTTGAAACTAGACTCAAAATAAACTTTGAAAAATTTTCTATTAAACTTATGGAAATTTAACCAATGTGGCATCACTGTTTCTGACATCGAGTAGTTTATACACAAACCAAAAACGGCCAGAGCTGCAAAGAGTGATACTGAGGATAAATTTACACTGATACATTCTCGTACTTAAGAAATATATCTGTGGACTTTTGACAAAACAACCTAAGTCGAGATAAGAAAATTCTCCAGGATTTTAGTTCTAAATATAAAATTTAAATACGCTTCTATTGGTATAATCGCCATGTCTCTATGAGTTCTTGTTCCAGAGATATAAGGGTGTCCCATAGTTCACGCAAGATTTGAACTTAGCGCCATTCGTGCGGTAAAGTGTTATGAACAAAAAGAAAAAAATAATTTGACAGCTGACACTTTAAGATCAGTAAAAATGTAAGAAAGAGGAGATTCAACTCTGCATCAACGAAATTGAGCCACATTATTGAAAAGTAGCCAATTTCGAGTTAGGTTGTTTTGTCAAAAGTCCACAGATATATTTCATTGAAAATCTAATTTTTATTTATTTTAGTAAAATTTATTGATTTAACCAAAAATCTCTTAAAATACAAATACTACATAACTTTATAAAACTAAATATAATTTAAAAAAATTTAAATTATTGCCGTTTTAATTGCAACATATACGAGTATTTTTCAAATGATATAAAGTATTCATTAAATTTTAACAAAATATGTAAAAGTATTCAATTCTTAACATATAATCATATAGTTATCCTTATGTTTGTATGTATATATAAATATGTATGTTTTTTTGTATTTATTTTTAATGCAAAGGGTTTCACATGACAATTACATACAGATATGTTAGATTTTGTAGCTTATTGAAATTATAAATACCCGTGTTCACGATCCGGAGCATTTAGACTTGCAAAGTGGCAAAATAGCAATAATTTCCACTTGATTGTGAGCAATATTAAAAGTATTAACATTGCAAGCTACGATAAAATCTATTTCTCTGAGAAAATCGTATGAGCAAAGAGAACGAGAGCATAAACAAAATATTTTTATTTGAAAAATGACATGATATTTTTATGCTATAGGTTTTTAGTATAGAAAATGTAAATTCAATGCTATATATTTTGTTGTTGTATAGCAAAATTTTTCAACACTTATTTACAAATGCTATGATGCAAGACCTTTTGCACCGGATCGTGAACATGGCTAATATTTTTTTTTTTTTTTATTAAAATTTCCTTTTATTTTGTATACTTATGTAATCATTGAAAACTTCAAAAGCTCGCTAATAATACCGCATTAATTTACTATTTTATAACTAAATATGAGTTATATCAAGTAATTATAAGTGTTATGAACAATATTCCTTTTGTTTTTGTTGTTTTACTATATTTTTTTTTTTTTTAATTTAATATGAAGTGGTATTATGTAGATAGTATACGCAGAGTTTTCACATTAAATTTAGCACTTAATATTCCTTTTTTTAATTATTTTTCTTGTTTTTCAAATGATTATCCGCAAACTACAAACATCTCAAAAGTATTTATTCTATTTCTACATATATATGTATGTAAATGTACGGTTTTGAATAAAAACCAATATTTTAAAGTGACTGTACACAATTCTTAATTCTCTTACTATAAATGTCTTCTCTTTGTCCCTCTCTAGAAATAATAAAAATTCATTTTATCCCATTCATTCCCTGATTACTTTTTCGGTAAATCGTAATTAAATCGAACTGGAAGTGCTTTTGGTGTTATAATTTCATCTTCCATCTCTTCATCGTGCATTGCAAAATCCCCACCGCCACCATTAATCTCAGTGTAAAATTCATTTGGTACAATTTCCACATCAATTGGTGTACCAGTTGTAGCTCTGCTACCACTACCAGATAATTCAACATTCGTTCCACCAAATGAGGTTTTTCTCAATTTTGTAACATGATCGCGTAATATATCGGAGTAGAGTACATCATCAATATAGAACATGGTGCCCAAATTGTATACAAACACTTCGCTTTCGGTAATATGTGCATTATTGACTGTAACATTATTAAGTGGAGATCGTACGATTTTGATGTGACCACCGCCAATAGTTTCAAATACTTCATTATCCTTGAGATCACGATCATAGAGGCGCCCACGTACAAAATGATTAAGCAACATTTTAACACCGCGTGGTGATGCCTACAAGAAGATAAAAATTACATTTTAAATTAAATGTGTTATAATAATATCTAAAAACAGTATTCTACAAACCAAAACATCATCAGAGATTCGATCAAAACCTAGACGTTCAAAAGCTGTATCCTCCGGCACGAAAAAGGTATAATTTGCACCAGATACATGCGGGGCTATTTCAGCATTGTTGAGATACCTTTAAAATAATATTGATGGAAATATATTTAGTTTATCAAAACATAACTCAACTTTATACGTATAAAGCATTTTTAGTAACTGCTAAGTAAAAATCATAGAAATTATATACTCCAGTGCTCCCTGTGGATGTGGTGGAAAGAAACAACGAGAACAGATAATGACAAGTACCATGTCATCAAGCTGCAATCGATAGCGAACGATAAGAAATGTTCTTTAAAGTTTCAGTATATTTTTTTTTCGGCTTTATTCAGGACCTTATCTAAAAAGATCTTAAGAACGATAATGAAAAATAAGCAGCTTTGTCCGAATTTGCGAATATATATCGATGTGTAACTCTCCACACTGAAAACCTCGTACCTTTGAATATATCTCTCCACTACTTTTTCGGGGGAAACTATCGAGGTCACTGCTCTAACCTAAGATAAACAAGTTGAGGCACAGTATTTCTCACGAACGATTCTCCGAAAATTATTCTTGAAAACCAAAAAAGTGAAAGCAGTATAAATAACCCAATATCCCGAAGTACATAGGAAATTTAGAGCAGAAAATCTAGGAATAATAGATGAGAGCTCTAGGAGTTCATAAAATAATACATTCAGCTAATAAGCACAAAAATGAAGGAAAGCGAAAACAATAAGATTTAGAGTAATGAAGTATGGTAAAGAATCGTCACAAGGATCAATAAGGTAATGACTTCAGAAGCTTATGAACAAGCTAAAGAGTATTTTCTTAAAAAAAAAAATTAAGTATGACTTGTGAATTATTGTCAACACTTATAACTGCAGCTAATTTAAAACATTATAAAGTGAGGTTTTGAACAAAAGAACATCTTCTGATCGAAATTGTGATTAATCAAGGTCATAAATTTAGAAGGATAATAAATAATGTGCTACTTGAAAAATGCACATATCTAAATAAGACTATTTTTTAAAAAAATACCTCGTTATTTGTGTAAATCGAGGATCTCGTTCCAGAGCGAGAAACGAATGCGACAAAAACTGCGCACCAAACCAAGGAAAAGCTAGTAAAGGTGGAGTTTCCTTATCTTTATGCATCTGAAAAAAAAGAACATTACTTTAATATTTTTGGCACATAAATTATGCAAGCATACCTGGTGTAATTTCGAAACAACTGACTCGGAAACAAATAAAACTTCTGAAATAATAAAAACTTGATTTCCATTCGAGAGTGTAAAGTCGGACATAATCGATACATTGTTCACGGAAGGTGTTGCTGTGAATAAAAAACAATCTTATTATATTGAAAAAAGAAGGATAACATTCAATCTACACTTACGATGTGCTCGAAATATTACATTTTCACCGCCCATTGTGCGTATTACCATTTGCTCGTTATTTTTAACATCACCCATTCGAACTGGACGACTTGTGGGCAGGAAATGATTACGCAAAACACTTTCGGTAAATTCCTGTACGCTGAATGGATAAAAACCCCAATCAATGGGATGCCAACGTTGAAAAGCATTATCGGCTGGTATGAGCACAGTAAATGGACCTTCGTCCATTATTTGCGTTAGATTACTTTTGGCCAAAAAATGTTGAAACACTTTGGTGCCACTTTTCATACTCGATAAGAATGACATTAAAGGGCTCGATTTTGATTCCTTAATGACTGGTTCGATTTTTGCATGTATGGTAGCATTTCGCATCTCAAGTCGTTGTGGTTCATTGTATCGACTAAAAAAGAAATAAAGTCAGAATTTCAATTCACAATACAATACCATAACTCACCTATTCGTTTCTTGTATATTTCGTTTCGAATATGGTGATTTCCGGTCACCCAAATAGCCATCAATCGATATTGCAATTAAATTATCACTCAGTTTTGTTTTTTGCAAAATTTGAACACCATTCAAGAGCCATTGGTTATTGTGTGATTTTTCCAATTTACGAAAAATTATTTTGTGGCCATTTCCATTGCCAAACTGCTCCTCATCGATGTAGGTGTCGAAGGCTTTGCCTGGCACCAAGTGCTCTAACATGAACTCCTTCAGTCTTGGTTTTTCAATTGTTCGCACATCGATTTTTGGTATTATTAATGTGAAGGGTACATCTGCAATAAAGTAGAATATGTTGTAGTACAGTGTATGTGGTGTATAGAAGGTGCTTAAAGTATGGTTTCTAGTTTGTATTGTAATTTATGGCGCATTTGCATTTGGAGGTATGCAGATGCGTATTGTGATTTATATGTACGTAGCCCAGTGAATTATTGTTCATTTTCTAAAAATTTAAAAAATCCGTGAAAAAAAAGAAACTGATTAGAAAAACCACACAGGCAAGAGACTTCGGGAGATATGCAGAAGTCTTTGGAAAATATGTACTGGTTCTTTGTGAGAAAATAGCAACCAGTGTTCTCTGATAAAAATTTCGAAACTTTTCCACAAAATAAAAAAAAAAATTTTTTTCCTCAAAATGGACCAAATTTTAAAAAATTTTCCCAATAATTTTTTTTATGAAAATAATTTTTTTTTGTTGGCTATTAACTCAAAAAATATCAAAGATTGTTTTTCCTGCACTTAGTTTTTCTTCAAATTTAACTAGTTTTGTTTTATTCTTCCCAAAAAAAAAAAAAAAGTATATAAATCTAAAACCAAAAGCAAGGCTTACCTTAATTTCAAAGCATTTTTTCAAAGAATAAATGAAATTTTCTTGATTTGATAGAGAAGTTTTTGGACAGATTTTGGTATTAACCTTTTGTTTACAGTTAGTTTATTTTTTGCTGATTTATGAATTCTAAAGTAAACTTTAGGAGACCATAAGAAAAGAACGACGCTAACCCCACGCTGTTTTGATTAAAAACAAAAGGAATAAGTACAATGTACAAGCAAACGAAAAAAAAGCTGCCCCAATGTGCCCCATTTTGTGCTTTTGTTAATTTTCTAAAGTAACTTCGATTGAAATTCAAACTAAAATTAATATGCTTAGTACAGTAAAATTAAATATCTAAAACGAAAAAATTGCTGCGTGCTTGAAACTTGCCACAGTTGTTTATTGGACCATAGTTACTCCACAAAAAAAAAAAAATCCATTGCGGCTTGACCCCCATTTTTGGAGGTTCAAAAATCAAATTAATTTTTTGATAAATAACTTAAAAACTATTTGTCGGACGAAAAAAGTTTTCACGCAAAAATTAAAGTTGATGTAATTCTGCATATTTTGGTTACTTAAACATCTTTCTAGCATAAAAGTTGACGAGATAAGTAATTTTTAAGCGTAATTTTTTGTTTTCTAAAACGAGCGGGCACCAAAATTGTAAATATTTCATATTAATTTTAAACTTTAACGCCTCTAACTTGTTCGTTTCTTAACCGATCGGAAAAGATCGAAAAGCATTTTAAAGCTTAAAATTCAATCTTTTTAATTGTTTTATTTTTAAATTAAATATTTTTAAGTAAGAGTTTTCTTTTTCGCTTTCTTAAATAAGCGAATTTTCCAAATTGAAATATTTCACTTTAATTTTAGGTTAACTTTTTTGTTTCTTATCCGATCGTAAAAGGTCAAAAAGCATTTAAAAAGTTAATATTTGATTTTTTCAATTTTATAAAAAACCTTTGAATGAATCCCATACTAAGGCTTTTATACTGGAAGTAAGTCTAAAAAAGGGCGGACTACTTCCACTTTCAAAAATTTTCTTAATCTTAACAAAATGCATCATTGTACACAATTTATCAAAATCGGATGTTTAATAGTTTTGGCCGCTCTATATATGGGATTGCGGCACTGTGTGTCATCCAGTCTGATTTTTATTGTTGTTATTTTTATGCTGAACTGTTTTTTCTTAAGAAAAGTTTTTTTTTATATTTGAATTATTTTTTTTTTTTCAAATTTGATTGATTTTTTTAAGGATTTATGGCAATTGAATTTACCCTGTGTGTAAACTCAAGAAAAACATCTTCAATTTTATTATATACATATATAAAACAGAGACCTTAACGAGTTTATTAAAAATGAAGTTGGGCAAACTTAAACTCAGGTCGAAGATCAAAATATTTTTATTGAAGATACACGAATTTAAATTTCAATTAAAAAAAAAAAAATAAACGATCCACAGAAGGATACGAACCTACGACCGCCCGCATGATAGATAGAAACATGTTATTTTTATTTACTTACAAACTCATTAGACCTCTACACCATTGATCAATTCAATTCACAAAAAAAAAAAAAATACATAAAAAGAGAAAGTCTACAATAAATAAAAGGAAAAAAATAAAATAATATATAAAAAGTAAAAAAAATTTCCTGCGGCGGGAGTCGAACCCGGGAACCCGGTAAACTTGCGTAACGTGTGTGTAAAACAACTCCCATGACATTCGAAGATTAGCATATTTAGATTTGTATGGAAACAATATTTTTTGAAGGTGCATTCCTTGAGATTTTATTTGAAGCAAATACCCAACAAACAATTTTATAACCTTTTCAATTTTTAAGCTTGGAAAAAGTTAATTTTCAAATGTTTTCATAACCAATTTTCAAACGTTTGGAAAATAATATTTTTTTATTATTTTTAAAATTGATTTGCAAAGTTAAAATCAACAATTGGAAAAAAATTTTTTTCCAAAAGTTACAATAATCGTTTTCCAAACATTCGAAAAAATTTTTATTTTATTTTTTTAATGACTTATCGAGCTAAGTAAGAAAAGAACAAGGCATGTGAATCATAATCGGCACGTTAGGTCAGTTGATAAGATTGTCGACTAATAATTTGGAAGTCATAGGTTTGGTTCTCAGCAAACATAATTTTTTTTATATTTTTAATTAAATTAAAAATGTTTGGAAAATGTTGTTTTATGAACTTAATAAATACTAACAAAATGTTAATTGAAAAGTTAAAAAAAAAACAATTTAAAAATATTGAATAAAAAAATTTGGAAAATATCGTAACATTTATAATAAGCTTGCTCCAAATGATTTTCACAAGCTTGCTATGAAGAGTCCAGTTTCGATTATTAAATAATTAGAATTCAAGAATTTCCAAACATTTTGCAAGTTAATTTTCAAACGAAATGTTTGCTTCTAAAAGCGTGTAATAAGTTATTTTCCAATCGTTTTTGTTTGTTGGGTATCTTCAATTTTACTATGCTTTTTTTGGCTGAGTGCAGGGTATAAACAAGTATTTAAAAACGTACTTCAAGTAATATAGGTCAGTAAGTTGCTTTTTTATGACGTTTTCTTTTTTTTTTTTTTAAATGCGTGACTGTTCGATTATTCAACAAAAACATAAAACAATTAGTTTTGGTGCGCTTAGTCATTAAGTGTGACAAATTTTAGGTGTGCTATATATAATATTTAAATAGGTGTTCCAGGGGGTTAAGCTGGTGTTACTCCTTAAAAATTTAACTAAAAAATAATAATATAAACGCGGTGTATCTGTCGTTGATTCGGGTGTATTGGGTTAAGCTCTCGCTTTCGCCTCTTTGGTGAAATTATCCGTATAAAATTGTTGTGAACTATTTTAGTCCTTGAATTTTTCTTTTAAAGTTCTGCTTTGTGGAGAGACACAGTGGAAGGCAGTTATGCAGTCTACGAAAATAAAAAAAAAATATTCCACTCTAACAATTGATCGACAATTATTCTTCAGGTGTTAATTTGATTCGCGTACACGGAAAGAAAAGTTTCATAGTTTTTTTGTAGCAAAAATCGTTCAAAAATTGCTGAACTTTTGTTAATCTTCGTACATTTTACATATTTATTGAAAAACTGCCTAAAAATTTTATGAAGGAAATATTTCAATATAAGCATAGTAAAAATTATGAAACAGGAATACAATTTTGTTTGTTTTTTTTTTTTAACAATTTATATTAAAAAAAGAGAAGTAATAGCTTAAACACAATTGGAGCGTACGACGAATTTCGCCAGACGAATATTCGCTGTCAAAAAAAATTCGTCGACGAAGTTCGCTCTGTTAAACACAATCAGAGTGACGACGGCAATAGTTGTTTTTATTTTAAATTGTTGTTTATGTTCTCTGATGACAATTTTAATAAATAAATATTAAATAAAATCTCATATTCTTTGAATTTTTTCTAAGAAATCTAAAAATTTTATATTAAAAATGTATTTTTCCGGTTTGACATTTCCAAAAATCGTTGCCGCCGGCGGCAAAATTAAAACTACTTCTATTGCAACATTGCAACGAATATTCGTCGGGCGAATTTCGTCGTTCGGTGCGGTTGTGTTCAACTTCATATACTCTTGTGTGTTTTAATTTTGACAGCGAATATTCGTCGGGCGAAATTCGTCGTACGCTCCAATTGTGCTTAAGCTACAATCGATACAAAAAAAAAAAAAAACTTAAAATTAATGAAAAAAAAAAAAAAAATTTTTTTATGTGTTTAGCATTGCGCTCATTAGCCATCAGCACCACTGCTACCATTAAAGTTGGCAGAAACTCTATTTGTTTTAAAATGACCTTCTACCAAATTATCAAGCAAAAAACAAAATTTGAATATTTCCTGTTCGACACATAGAAATTATTGAGTCGGAATTTTTCCCAGCTTTATTAAAATTTTGTATATGTTTTCGTATAGAAGTTAAATCGTTTATTATAAAAATTGATATGCTGCTGCCTACACAGAGCGAAGAAAAAACCACGTTCGTGAGTGTTTTAACTACGTTTCGTTGCTGATTTGGATTTAACAACGCTCCAAGCTCATATTTGTATGGTGCGTTGCAAAATCACTCACAAACGTGGTTGAAACTTATTCAACAACGCTGGTTGCCAAGCGTTGTTAAATATGAATCAGCAACGAAACGTAGTCAAAACACTCCGAAACGTTGTTAAACTCAAATCAGCAACGAAGCGTAGATAAAACACTCACGAAACGTAGCTAAATCCAAATCAGCTCATTTCAAAACAAATAGACTTTCAGTCAACTTCACAATAATGATGCCCGTAGTTGAGTTGCTAACGTCCGCATCTATCACACCACAGGTTCCAGGTTCAAATCTCAAAATCAAAACAAAAAAATTTTATTTAAAGCATAAAATTGAAAATAAAAAATGAAAATAATGTCAGTTTTCATTGCCGTTTACAGAAAAAAAATTAATTCAAAAAAATTTTTTTTTTCTTTTATATTTCATATAGCAACGCGCGTTGTTAAATCACTCACAAACGTAGTTGAAACCCATTTAGCAACGCGCGTAGTTAAAACTGCAACTAACGAGCCATGCTCAAAACTTGGGTCGCCACGTGGTTAAAATAACTAAGTTTCTGCCACTTTTGACAATGTTGTTTTCTCTGTGTAATGTTTGCTCACAAAAAAACCTACATCTGTCTTTTGCACGTATTTTATGGTAATTTTGATATATTTTTTCTTTCCGTGTACGATCGATTTCTCCGGAGTTCAGTTTATTTCTATCGAATAGCCGAAAGCAAGTTTTTTGCTTTTTTACTTAGAGCGCTTTTTTTCAACTCTTATAGCAAAGGGGGGTATAAAGGATATACTCTTCGAAAACTGAACAAAAAAAGTTTCCCGTCAACAGATAATAGAGAACGTGGTAAGCCAAAAGTCACCTATTAAAGTTCGTTAAAGAGGTAAATCCGAGAATGCGAAAAATTATAAAATCAAAGTCATTTGAAAGAAGCGCATTCAATGGAGACGATTTATTTTTGCTCTATGCTAAAAACAAAAGCTTATACTAGTACTTAATACTTAAAAAATCGTATATTGACGTATTAAAAATCTTACCTTTTACTGGCTTAAAGCCATATAGCTCCAGCACTGGTAGGCCATCGGACATAAACTGCCGAATATGCAGCCAATTTTCAGCATCAGTATACTGTTGCCCTCGTAACGGATTTAAAGTCTCGATGTATGGTATTATTTTGCCTTCAATAAGTTTTGAATTCTTAAGACTCTGGTCAATTTGACTTGACGACTGTGGAGACGATTCACTGGCATACACCGCTGTGGTTATTGCTAACAATGCGAACAGACCGATGGTTGAGAAAACTGATGTTGCAGCCATTTTGTTGTTGCTCTTGGTGTTGTAATTGAGTTTTAAATACATTTCAATGCATTGATTTATAATCACAATTTTTTCTCTTTTAAGTTGTAATTTATTGAATTTTATAAATAATTTTTTTCGTTTTTTTTTTTATGGCACAATATTCTTTTTCATGATGAATAAATGCAAATTTGTTTAATTGTTTAAAATCTCACATTGTTTAAAGGTTGGGTTTTTTTTTTATTTATTTTTATATTTAAAAGTTTTACTTTCTGTATTCCAATTTAAATAACGCGCTCAGAGCTGTGGAAATATGGTGTTGAATATTTAATTGAATTTAAACCAAAAAAAAAAGTTTAACTGACATTACTCGGGAATTAAATCATCACTAAGAACGTAACAAAACACTCACAGATATTTATCACTTAACACATATGTACTGTCGAATTATATAAGTTCAGAAGTTCTTTTGCTTGGAGCGGCTACTTTGTATGCAAAATGTCATGCAAAAATAATAATAATCAACTGAAAATACGGCTACAATCGTAGATATATAACGATTAACTCGTGCTTAAGAGTAGCTACCGAAACTTTGGTTTTTACCATTGTCAACGTTATATGACACGTAATGTTGAACCACAAATGACGTTCAATGATTGAAGCCTCATTTACGGTGCGTCACCTTTATCTATAGAAGATTTAATTGAAAACTGTTGCAGCTACGTTACGTTGTCTAAGTTGATTTAAGCGGCTTGTGTTTTTTGTGGCAGCTTGAAAAACTAGTTAATATGTGTGTTACCAAACGTGCAACATCTAACGTAACTCTGATTTTCCAGTTTACACACAAAGATTCAAGTAAACAATACAGCGTACTTGTGAAGAAACAAACAAGCTGCATTGCGTAATTAAGTAGGTGATCTGCACTGTGCGCATGCGTACCAATTTCCTGTAGTTGATTTTTATAAGCCATGTTTTTAGTGATCGTCCGCAAATAATGAAGAAAAGTACAAAAAAAATATCATACAAATTTGGAGCAAACCATGTAACACTTTTATCGTAAATGGTGTGTACCTAATATAGGCAAATACGTCGCTTTTCTCTAACCTGCTACTTTCTCTCGAAGCAATAGCACTGGCCATTCGACTGCCTTACGCTAGTCAACCACTCAATATCTCACTCTAAAC
The DNA here is from genome assembly GCA_951812925.1 of Calliopum simillimum. Lineage (NCBI taxonomy): Eukaryota > Metazoa > Arthropoda > Insecta > Diptera > Lauxaniidae > Calliopum > Calliopum simillimum. The sequence continues at coordinate 17,634,943 of OX638369.1, forward strand.
CAATAAGAACGACGCAGCATATTTGTCTCTTTTTCGAAGCCCCATTTTGTTGATTAAAATTTAAGAGAAAGGTGACTTTGCTTTGAAAAAACTACATAGGGGCCAATATCTTGAGTTTATACTCTAAGGCAGAGATATTCAACCATTCCTACCCCATGAGCCTGACGGGCCAATATCATTACAAAGGGTTTAGGGGAATAGAAACCTCCCAAGCAATAGAAAGTCTGGATGTCCTCTTTTTTTAAAAAAATCAAAAGTATCGAGGATCAATAGTCCATAAAAAATTTATAGCAAACACATTTTAAAAAGAAGATTGGAACTGTTTCTCACATAAAATTTCCGTCCATTTGGGGTTCTAATGACAAAAACTGATTTTAAATGTTCATCCAGTTAAAGAAGATGGTATTAAAATAACGTCAGTTAATTGTTTGGAAGTAACCCCAGGAAAATCTTCATACAAAATTCTGACGTTATTTTCAATTTGTTTTGGAAATAAAGCCAAAAATTTACTAGGAATAAAAGTTTTTGGGCTTATTTCCAAAACAAACAGGAAATAACGCCAGAATTTTGTATTAAGATTTTTCTGTTGTTATTTCCAAAAAATTTTCTGGCGTTATTTCCTTTTTGTAAACTACATATTTTTTGGAAATAAACACATTATTTTTGGAAAAAACGCCAGAAAAGTTTTTGGCTTTATTTCCAAAACAAGATAGAAATAATGCCAGAATTTTGTATGGAGATTTTTCTGGCGTTGTTTCCAAAAATTTTCTGGAGTTATTTTCTCGAGCCTGTTCACAAACAAAGGTTGAGCCAAAACCAGAAAATATGTTTTTTATGTTTTTGAGATATTTTTCAGGAAGAGTGCTAAAATAAAGAATTATGGCAGTTTTCTTCTTGCAAAAAGTTCAGAAGGCATATTGTCAGTAGCACACTCAAAGGGGTTTTGAAATAACTGAATTTCCGCAGAAGCATTACTGAAATCTTCAAAGCTATTCTTTAATTCTTGTCGTAGAATACCCTTGTGAATCTATTTGGACACATACAATCCAGACCACGAAACCTCTGGATTGAATATCTAACTCATGTGAAGTTGGCTCCGTGATTTTCGAAAACCCAAAATTTTTTTAGAGTTCTGGGTTCGTTGGGAATAGTTCTGAAGTTCTTTCACAAAATTCGAAATAGGTCTGCGAAAATGGACCAAAAATCGGAGGTGTACCGTTTTTTGCTCAGCTCCATGTTTTTCACGTAGAGGAGGTCTGATAAACATTTTTAGTTCACATGAAAGAATTTTGAAGTTCTTTATACTTTTTTTGGTGAAAAAATTTTTGAGAAAATAATAATTTTTTTTTAAATAAGTTTTTAACAAAAAAAAAGTTTTGATTGCAGATCTGGATAGTGATCGAAGAGTTGTAAAGAAAATCCTTGTAATATTTTTCCAAAATATTTGTACTTTTCATTTTTATCGAAAAATTAGAAAAAATTGTCGGTTTTTTTCTAAATATCCGAAAATTAAAATTTTATCGTAGAGGAGTTCTGATTTCAGCTTAAGGTTACGCTCGAAGAGTTCTAAAGAAAATATTTAGTAAGATTTTTGCAAAATATTTGTACTTTTCATTTCAATCGAAAAATTAGAAAAAATTTTCGGTTTTTTACTAGTGATGAGCAAACCAAGACAATAGCAGTCTTGGTCTTGGTCTTGTTCTTGCACGTTTAGTCTTGGTCTTGGTTGTGATATTGAGTCTTGATCTTGGTCTTGATTTTGCTCATTAAGTCTTGGTCTCGGTCTTGGTCTTGGTCTTGAAAAAATTTCTAGAGATATTGAGTATTCAAAGTTTCAAAACCATATTTTTCCAAAGCAGTTGAGCTTTAAGATGCCAAATTTCAAATTGAGAGATGATTTTATCTTCGAAACGGGCGTGAAACACCTTTTAACTATAAATTACCAAGACTGAAAAGCATTCTTGGTCTTGACGATTATCGTGTGCAAGACCAAGACCAAGACCAAGACCAAGACTTGGTCTTGCAAAAATATCAGCGTCTTGGTCTTGCTCTCGCAAAATTACCAAGACCAAGAACAAGACGCAAGACCAAGACTAATTTTGCTCATCACAATTTTTTACTTATTATCCGAAAAAGACTATTCGTAGAGGAGTGCTGATTGAAGTTCCGGTTAGGGCTCAAAGAGTTGTAAAGAAAATCCTTGTAACATTTTTCCGAAATATTTTTACTTTTCATTTTAATCGAAAAATCAAAAAAATTTTCGTTTTTTTTTTTAAATATCCAAAACGAGACGCAAATCTTTCTTCCGTGGGGCAGCGCATTTTTTCTCTCTCTAGTTACGCCACTGCTACGAGATCATTAGATTTCGCTGTGGACTACGTTATTTTTACACAAAGCATTGAATAGTGCCAGAAGAGTAATTCCTTACATTTTGACTCTATATTTCCCAAAAATGTGATATGGTGGAGAATTCTTCCTTCCAGAGAAAAACTCTAAAAAACCACAATCACATCTTTTTGTGACAAGAAAAAAGACCATTTCTATCGGTAAGTGTAATTAAATCAAATATTTATTATATACATTTTTAACCAAGCTAATTTTTCATTCTAAGATAAAACGTTCATGTTTCTATTTTCGACATTTGGCGTTAATGGTTTAATTGACATCTGTGTGATTTTAATCAGAACACTTCATTATTGACCCCTATACTGTTGGGTTGCTCGATCGTGTGCAAGGCTGTCTATAGGTCATAGTTTATTTTTATTTTAACGAATCTGAGTACTTGGTTGCCTGTGTAAACTTAAATTGGTTTAAATTGAAGATGACTACACAAACAAATTACGACGTAGATTTGAAATATAATATCTGAACGAATGTAGCTGCTTGTAAATAAATATTGTATAAATATTTAATTTAATTATTTCTCAAAATGAAAAACACAGTCATTTCTTTTAGCATTTTCAAAGTTTTTTTTTAAAGAACTTTAAGCAACATACACTTCCTTGTATCCAAAAGTGATTTCAATTAATTCACAATTAGTTGGTTGCTTCACATTAAATTAAATAAAGCGAATCTCATCTCACTTTTCACTGCTTTTATAAGCTACTTTAGGCCAATTATTGGATGCCCAATTCAATTGCAATTGAAATATAAATGCAAAATTATATATTCACATACATATAATATATGTACATATAAAGATGTGTATGTGTTTTTTGTATCTAAAGAAAATGTCACAATCTTTATCCGCAAGATAATCCACTGAGACGACGTCGTTCACGTTCTAACCGCACTATGCAAAATCCCGAAGTTCACTAGGAGGCACAACGTTTAGAGTCCAGTGCCCAGACCCCATCAGACGATAAGACTACAGCGCACAGCACACCGTTCGACAATTCGCTATTCGTCGCTTACTGTTCGCCGCCGCCGCCGCTCATTATTCATCATTATGCTTTTCGCTTTTGCGAAATTGAGAATCTGCTCTACTCGTTGGAAGATCTGTTGATTTTGAGCCGTTGATTTTTGCTTTTTAGTGGTCGCGGCGCACGTTCGCGTTGCGCGACTCAGCGTCATATCGATTGAGAAACCAAAAAAATACCGGCCAGCTGGTTGTCTGTTCTCTGTGCGCCTGTGCATTGTGCTACACAATTAGCTATAACCACGATATCAGCGTAGCAATTTCTTGCTTGCAGTTGATGAAACAAACAGTTATGTAAATTAATTTTATTTCAGGTTTTTTTCTGTATGTTTTGCCTGGCATTTAAGTATTTATTATTATGAGTGCTGTGCTGGCATCGAACATCGAGTTACTTGTGTTTGTTGTATCATTATATCGCTTGCATCTTATCACCACTGTGTTAAAAGTTCCTTTTGAGTTTCTTTCCACACAGATTTTTTACAAGTTTTCAATTTTCTTTGGTATTCCGTAACTGTTTTTAATTTTAAATTAATTATAAATAGTTTCACTTAAATATTAATATTCTAGAAGTAATTAAAATCCTCGCGCTCCCCTATATGTGTTTAGAATGAATGTGTTTTGACATAGAGAAAAACGTGTTCCACAACGTGATCGTGAAAATAAGTCTTGTTATGAATTTGTCTGGAAATTCCCTCTCGAGAATATTCATATGTGGGTAAGTCTCCGAAAAGTGTACCAAAACATTCCTTTTTTTTTCCCCACCTACTTTTTTTATTACTTGAAGGCATAGAATATGATGACCTGAACCTCTGGAACATGTTTAAAAAATTAAAAAAATTAAAAAAAAAATTTAAAAAATTAAAAAAAAAAAAATTAAAATTAGTTTCGCTTAAAAAATATATTTAAAAAATTAAAATAAAATTTTAGTCTCAAAACGCTTAAATAAACTTAAGAAAAATCCAACATTAATTTTTATGGTTGCCAGATGTTTGCTTTCGAAAATTTATTTTAAATATTCCTGTTTTTTACATTCGCCATCATAATTACACATTAAAAAAATAATAGTTTAAATAGCTAAAAATTAATCGACGCTTTCATCTCTAAAAACTCATCGAACCACAATTTGGTTTAAACAAAACTAAGAAAAAAATAACCGGGTGGCAACCCTGAATTTTTTTTAACAATTTCAGAAAAGTTTATCTGAGCGGTTCTGAAACCAAAAATTTCTATTAAGTAAAAAAAAAAATATTTAAATAAGATTTCAAAAATAACCAGGTGGCCTCCCTAAAAATTTATGTTGGATTTTTGAAATCCGTCTTAAGACTAAATTTTAATTTTTTTTTTTAAATAAATGGAAAAAACTGTGTGGCAATACTGAAAGTTTTGTAAAATTTTAAAAAAGTTTATCTGATCGTTTATGAAACCAAAAATTTCAATTTAGTCAAAAAAGTAAGAAGTATATAAGATTTTCGAAAATAACGAAAAGTGGCCTTCCTAAAAATTCATGTTGGATTTTTAAATAGTTTATTTAAGTGTTTTAAGACTAAATTAAAATTTTTTTTTGTTAAATAAATAGACTAAGAGCCAGCGCTTGGCTGACCCTCCTTATACTATCAAAGCTGATTTTCTTTGTGGGTGTTCTTCCAATAGTGGGTATGAACTTTTGTTCACGTGAAAACCTGAGAGGTGGTGCCTTCGTGAAATATCGGGTGCAAAAGGTCGAGAAAATTTCATATCAAAAAATAGTGCAATAGTTAGCGAGATATTTGGAAAAAACTGTTTTTCTCGACCTTTTACACCCGATATCTCACGAAGGCATCACCTCTCAGGATTTCACGTGAACAAAAGTTCATACCTACTATTGGAAGAATACCCACAAAAAAATTCAGCTTTGATACTATAAGGAGGGTCAGCCAAGCGCTGGCTCTCCGTCTAAAATGGTTTAAGCGAAACTAACAAAAAAAAAAAAAAAAAAAAAAAAAACGGGTGGCAACACTGAAAGTTTTGTAAAATTTTAAAAAGAGCGTTTCTGAAACCAAAACCTTCAATTTAGTCAAAAAAGTAAGAATTATATAAAATTTTTGAAAATAACTAGGTGGCAACCCTAAAAATTTATGTTGGATTTTGAAAAAGATTATTTAAGTGTTTTAAGACTAAATTTAGTTTTAATTTTTTAAACAAATAGTTTGAGCAAAATTATCAAAAAACCAGGTTGAGGGTTACTAAACGGAAAATGATGAAATGTTGCCAAAAACGATGGAAAATGATTAAACGGAGAATGACGAAATGTTGCAAAAATAGTAATATCACAATAAAAATAGCAATTTTTTTTAAAAAAGATGAAACCTGTGGTCAGCCCCTCTAATTGTTTATTGATTTAATTATACAGAGAAAACGAAAACTGACTGAGCTGAAAATACACTGAACCTCCTCTTTCCCTTCACTTTCAGTGCTCTATTTAAGCAATATTTAAAAAATATACAGTCAGAAAAGAAAAACTGAGCGGACAGACATACTTCTATGTATGTCAATTCTATATAAAAAAACTTTTTCGAAGAGTTAACACAGAAAAACAGTAGCAGAAATACTTATATGTACAAACAATATCGTATAAGTTTTTTTTTTTTTTAAAATAACGTAGTAAGAAGCGGTTAAGGGCAGGATGGAGAGTGAGTTTTTAACACTTTCATAGTAAAATACTAAAAATTTTTTTTTCCAAGCTATTCAGATGGAAGCTCTGCACAGTAAAAATTTTAGTTTAATTTTAAAACCAAAAAAAGTATTTATATAGAACAATGCCAAAAAAGGTTTTAATTTTAAACTATTTTGGAATAAATAAAGAAAGGGAGGAAAATGAAAAAAAAAAAAAAAAAAATTTTAAATTTAATTGAAAAAAAAAAAAAACAAGCCATTCATACTGAGATTCGAACCAAGGGTACAACATCTTGTGTATATGAATTACGAAGTCTTTAGCTCACTCGGCTATCAAACGTATTGACGTAGTTGTGTGAAATTTTTATTTAAACAATTGAAAAAGAAAATTTTTTTTTTGTTATTTTGTTCTCGTTCTTTTTTTATGCTCTTTTGATAAATAAAGTTTTTCAAATTTTGAAACTAAAAAGTCTCTCCAAGCTAAATTAAAACTTTGATGGCATTAGTTTCAAACCAAAAGTATTAAAATTGGCTCATAGAATATTTTAATACTTTTCTTGGAGTTATTTTAAAACTAAAAATGATTAGTTTTTTGAATTTAAAGTTATTTTAGGATTGTTTTTAAGCCACTTTGGTATTAAAAAATTGAAAAAACTAATTGGTTTAAAAGTAAATATTTTTTGTGATAAAATTAAAACCTACCAGAATAAATTTCAACCTTTTTTGGAATAAATTTTGAATTTAATACCAAAGCAGTTTAAAATCAATACCGAATGGAATCAAAAGTAAACTATCACTTTTTTCTGTGTGGTAAAGTATCTGTATTAAATAGTTAAAATATTAAATTTTAAATTTAGACATGGTTTTGAGCCCCGGGACATTGAATGGTACATTTTTTGGAGAATCATCCAATCATTTTTGCAATATCTGTTTAGTATAACGGTGATTTTCACCGAATTTTCTTACAAGAATTAGATAAAACAACTCGCAGCAACTTATAATTAAATGTTACTCATACGCCTTATTACTTAGAAAGGATTAAATAGGGATATTCTGATGAATGTTTTCCTAATAGAAAAGTGAGATGAGAAAACTTCGATTTATTAGAAGTGAATTTGCTATTTTTAATGAAAAAATACACATTTTAAATTCGATTCTTATTAGAAACTTTTGTATGGAGTCAAAAAGTCAACCCAGCAACTGTTAGTACCACTAAACTGATTTTACCCGAAATATGCAGTTAAGCTCTCCATCTGTCCAAATTTCCCACTAAAACGGAGTTGTCATATTAGTAATTGAATTCCGTAGCCAATCAGAATAACATTTTTTTTTTTTTTGAATAACTTATGCATGATTTATATTAGTAAGATACCTACGAGCATTAATAAATTCAGTTACATATTTTTTTTTTTTATTATGCCGGTGTTTAGGTGCATCCTAAGCAAAACAAAATACTCGTTGGTACAGGAAATTCCAGCTGTGTATCTATAAAATAAATTTTCATTTATTTTCAAGATATTTTTTAATATTTTTCATATGCAAGTAAGAAACCTTGTTACTTTTGTTGTATATTTTTAAATTTTTATTTTATTTCAGGATCACATCACTATAACTTGAGAATTAATTGCACAATTTTTAATTAAATTAATTTTATGAAATTTAGATTTTGTTTTGCTTTATTTAATTTCAATTTAATTTTATTAATTTTTTAAATTTTAGCTTTCCATTCACAAAGAATTTTCATAATTTTCACTTTTTTTTCGTTCTACGCATTCACTAATTAAGAAATTACCCTTTTTTTTTTCTTCAAAGAAAACTCACACAGAAAAACGCACACCTTTATATTTGCATTCAATGAATATTTTTATTGTGCAAAACTCAAAAAACACAAAAATTACACCCGCACACACGATAACTCGCGTCTGTTGTGCCGGAAAATTTACAACGAATTAAAACGAATCCGTATGCGACTCGTTATTTGTCTCGTAGTAATCGTAAAAGAAACAGCGGTAGCGGTTGCATTGAATGTTGTTGTTTACGCACACATTAAAACAGTGTTGTCAACTATATCGCTGTCGTGTCCTTTGTGGGGGCAATAATAACACGGTACAATAAAATTGTATAGTTTTGAAAACCCCAATCGTTATAAAATATGGTACGTGAATGTATATTTAGGGTATTCTTTAAAACGTGTAATTGACTGGAAAACCGCGTAAACTCGAAAGAGCTGTCAAAATCAATACGAATTTTGACACTTAATCACCGGGTCATTTAGTTAAAAATAAAAGTAAAAAAAAAGTATAAAAAACTCAAGCTGACCGATTTGTGCCAATTTTCGCAAAAATATGTTATTGCATCAATCGATGAGGAAACACCAAATATGTGCCCAAAACGGTCACATTTTATCTTGCAGCTCTATGAAAAAGCATGTAATTTCTTATACTTCAATCACTGGATATTTTCTCAAGGTATTTTGTTTTGACCTGACAAATTTTTATTAAACATTATTACAAAAAACTTTTAATCATAAAAGTTAAAAAGACTTTTATATAAAAATTAATACGGATAAAAGTTTCTTTATAAAAGCTTTTCCAAAAAAACTTATTTAAAAAACTTACATGTAGAGTAGAACGGGGTAATGTCGTGCAGGGGGTAATGTCGTGCACTGGCCGTTTTAGCCCAAAGAATTGAATCATTTACCATTTGTTTGTAAGGTGGGGACCTGCTGACCTACTGAGCTTATGCATATAATACTAGCAATTTTCACCAGTTCGTCTCTACAGAGTAACGTTTTTTTCAAAACGCACGCTTTCGGGACAATAAAAAGTGTTTTTTCATCGGGTCAGAAAAATAATTTACCTTGCAGGAAAATATACCAGGTAAGTGTTTTCTGAAACAAAATATCCTGCCAAAGAAAAGAACTATTTGGTTTTCGAAAATAATTTTGGGCCTCACCAAGTTATCGAAGTTGACCTTTAAAACGACCATTGGGGCAATGTCGTGCATTTGATGTGGGGCAATGTCGTGCACTATACAGAAAAGAGTGATTTGAATATAATTCTGATAATAAAGTTTCTTTTAATACAAGAGCGCTTATGGTAATTTCTTTTGATTGAATATTATGTTTTTGCATTGAACAATTGTTTGAAAAAATTAATTGTAAAATAAATCGAGTATTCATTGCTATTTCTATATTTTCTATGCTTTTTGAATGCTTATTTGTTTTGGGCTCGATAATAAGCCTCACCCGACTTTTGGAGCTCTGAAACGTTGAAAAAAAGTGCGGCTTGTATGCGAATAAATACGGTATGCAATTTTTTCATTTATAAGTTATCAATAATTTCTGCAATAATTTTTTCATCCAGGAAAATGCGCAATCGACAAAGAAAGACTGAAAAACGAAATAAAAATGCTTTCGAAATGGCAATGGAAGCTGTCGAAGAAGGAAGCAGTGTGCGAGGGGCAGCAAAGAAATTTGGGATACCACCACAAACTTTGCGTGACCGATTGCTAGGAAGAGCACCTAAATCAATAGCTCACATCGGGCAACGAGTAAGCAAATGATTTTTGAACTTGTTCGTGAATATTTTTCTAATGATGATATTTTTCAAGGTATTTAATCCTGAACAAGAGCAGGAGCTCCACAATTATCTCCTGAAATCGGCGAATATGTTTTACGGGCTCAGTTTACTACAATTGCGAAGGCTTGCTTTTCAATTCGCACAAAATCTGAAAGCAGCTAAATGTATCAAGCACATTCCAACCAGTTGGTTTCCCAAGGAAGAAAATGAAGAACCAGCTGCCTCGAGAGACTTGGCCGATGGTTTTATGAAGAGGCACCCAGACTTAAGTCTGCGAAGATCAGTGGCTACATCCCTGGGACGAGCAAGTGCTTTTAATCTACCTGTGGTTCAAAAATTTTTCGAATTGTACGAGAGCATTAGAGAATCCCACGAATATACCGCGGCAACTGTGTGGAACATGGACGAAACTGGGCTGAACACGGTTCATAAAACTAAATATGTTTTAGCCCGAAAAGGTCAGCGTTGTGTGGCTGCGGCTAGTTCAGGCGAACGTGGGACCGATGTTACTCTTGCGCTAGCAGCTTCTGCCGCTGGCGAAAAAAATTCCACCATTTTTCATCTATCCGCGAGCCAAGATGCAGGATAGGTTCCTTATGCACGGAAGTGAGGACGCAAAAGGAGTTGCGAATGGATCGGGTTGGCAGACCGCTGAGACTTATCTTCAATTCATTCGTCACTTTATAAAACAAGCGATCAAAGCCGGTACGCAAAGAACAATGTTGATCATCGACAATCACGCATCGCATTTGTCGATCGAGGCATTAAGTTTGTGCAAAGAAAATAACATCGACGTTTTGACGCTGCCGCCACACACCAGTCATTAGCTCCAACCACTCGATAGAGGTGTTTTTGGACCATTGAAGACATATTTGGGAAATGCATGCGTTGTATATGTTCAATCACCCGAACGTTCCAATTGGAATTCAGAATGTTGCAGAACTTGTTGCTGAGCCGATCCTCAAAGGCGCTTCGTCGAAGAACATTATAAGTGGATTCCGGTCAACGGGAATTTGGCCATTCAAGCGAGACATTTTCACAGAAGATGATTTTTTGTCGTCATCAGTAACCGATCGGCCATACGGAGATATCCATCCAACATCACTTGAAGCATCAATCAATCAAGATCCATCAAACCTTGCAATAACAATCACTCCAGAAACACCTGCACAGCCGTTTGATCCAGCAATTTCAAGCACACCATTATCAACTCCGACGAATGCATTCAACGAACAACTGATACACCGCAATGTGAGTGCTAATCTAAAAATTTCGACTGATACAGTCGATCTTGAAACTCTGCGGCTTTTACCGAAAGCTGCAGCACGAACAGCGAATAGTCGTGGTCGCTAGCGTCGTACTTTTGCTCTTCTCACCAGTCCAGAAGTAATGGATTCTTTGCGTGCCGAACAAGAGGCAACAGCCCAAAAAAAAAGCAGCCAAGAAAACAAAAAAAACTGACTGCGAACAAAAAAATTGAAAAAGAGGTGGTCAAGCGACAAAAAGCTGCTGAAAAGTCGACTAAAAAAGCCGCAAAAACTAATGACAAAAGAGCATCGGAGAGGAAACGCGGTCGCCCTAGTGTCCGAAGACAATGCGCTGAAGAATAGACATGGAAGTTTTTTTTCATGTCAAACATTTTTTGTAAATTTGCAAAGTGTTTTGTTTCCATATTTCATCTGGCAAATAGCCAAATTTTACTCCTTTTTTCTCTTCAAATCGTATTTCTTGACTGCATAATTTTGTACACAACATATTATGTACTTCAGACTTGTATAATAATGAATAAATACATGATAATGCTAAATCTCCTCTAATAGAACCGCTACCTACCATTTCTCATACATTTTGGTATCTTTACTATACTAGGAAAACAATGCACGACATTACCCTTCAAATTTTGAGAGGGGTAATGTCGTGCACATTTTTTTTCTTCACTTACACAAACACAATTTCTCGCTACACAAATGTTGTTACACATGGATGTAACCAACAAAATTATCTTTCGATCGGATGCTTACTCGTCGCATTCGCTTGAGATGTACGGCTTTACGAGCATGTCAAAGTTGAGTGCACAACATTGCCCCGTTCTACTCTAATAAGAGTTTAAAAAAATTTTTTTTTTAAAAAAACTTTTTGTGATCGATAAACTTTAGTGCAAAAAAGTTTTTAGAAAACTTTAATTTGTAAAACTTTTTGAAAAAAAAACTCACGTTTTATACGTTTCAAAGACTGGTTATAAAATACATGCTACATTTTTTTTGGATAAAACGTATCCTTAAGAACAAATAGAGTTGTTGTATTACGAAAACTAACATAGCGTTAAACAAAAAGCACAGACATAAAATGTTCTATCGTAAACAAAAAGAGGGTTCTTATATTAGTGAAATATTCATTTAAACGCTCAATTTCGGCATCATTGTGAGCCGCCTCAGCAGACTACTTACTAATCAATCTTGAACGAACAACAAAATAATTCTACTACCAACAGTTTTTAAAAATAGTGCGACTAAATTTTTTTTATTTTTTATGTTTTGAAAAGGACAACACTTTTCATAAGCTTTTCTGTCAGTAATTGAATTAAATTTACTCGTTGCTTTCAAAGTTTTGTTATTCATAGGGTGAACTAAGTTCTTTTTATCGAATACTTTCTTTGAAGCTTAAATTAAGCTTTAAACAATATTATAAAATCTCATGCAAATTCAATGCTGCAACCAGTCATCAGGAGGAAAGCTTTTGAAAGCTTTGGTCCATTAATATTAAGTTCAGCTTTAGAAAGCACACTGAACTCTATAACAAAAGTATGTAACTGCGCTACAGAAATATGTATCAAAAATGACAAAAAACCAAAAAATAAAAAAAAATTTAATTTCGGGCAAGACATTGAAAAAATATTACTGGCGATTTTTACTTTACAAAGTAAAAGTTATATACAGGATTTCCACTCTAAAATAAACATTTTCCACATCATATTGATATTTTTTTCAAAATAAATTAAACTTTTTTAAGTCAAAATAAACTTTTTCCTAATCAAATTAAAAAATACACTTAAAATGATATATCTCTATACCTGCAGTAGCTATTGTCATGAAGCTTGGTACATGGATGCAAATTGTGTCTAGCAAACACTTTACAAAATATGGAGGCGGATAGACAAAGGGACTGGAAAAACGTATTTGATTAAAAAAAGTTTAATTTAATGTGGAAAAAGTTTAAATTGGTTTGAAAAAAGATCAAAATGATGTGAAAAAACTTTAACTTGGAGTGGAAAACCTATCTAAAGGCTTATATATTCGGTTCAAGTAGTTTTGCATGATTGCATTTGCAAATATCTAAGTGTTGCAGAATTGTGCTATTCAACAACTTAATATCTAAGTTTGCACTTGTCATGCTTTTGCAAACCTAAACATCCTAAAAATCTATAGAATACAATTGCTTTCCATTTGCTACACTTATTTCCTCAGAAAAAATTTGTTCTTAACAAAGCCACTCTATTTGCCTACACTATTCCCTTAGCAAAAAAAAAATATCGCTCTGCAAAACCAATTTTAACTTTATTCTAAGGCTGTTCACAATTGTGTTGTAAATATTTCCTATTTTGCAATTTTGCAAGGCTAAGTGGTCATGATTGTGAACACGGCTATAATTATTTTATTAGGTAAAAATAAGTAATATTGCACTTAAAATAAATAAGTAGTAAATTTTTATAGCAGTCCTGGAACCATCAATAAGATTCTAAATATGACCGACACATGGTATATAAAAATGTGAACGTTGAGTTGCAGTGCACGGTGTGCCTTAAGCCGTTCTAAATCGGACGTCGTAGCCCATCAAATTTTTTCCAGATTCTGTTTACTTATCGTTCAAATGATGTATAAAAAAATTTCATTCGTGACTCCTCGACTAAATTTTGAGATAATCGCTTTTCCAATTGGGGCATTTTCCCATACAAACTCCAATTCTTTCCTTTAAAACCTAATTTAAATTATATTTATATCTTCATGTTTCTAAGAGATATCGTAGACCGAAATTTTGTCCAAAAGGGTTTTTTGCACTTTTGTGTCATTTTAGGTTAGGATATCTCTGAGGAAAAAAGAGATATCAACATAATTTAAATTAGGTTTTGAAGGCAAAGATAAGGACTTTAAAGTAACTTACCAGATTTAACGAAATTAAAATTTCTTTCACATTTTAAACATGTTCAACGAACCGACCATTTCAAAATTCAGCCGTATGCTATACACGTAACAATAACGGTCTTTGGTCTTTAGGTTACAATATCTCATAAACTATACACGATAGAGCAATTCTGAGGTTGGATTCGCGTTTAGCATCGCAAAACACATCGATTGTGACTATTTGAATTTTTGTTTAATGTAGTTAAAAAAAATTTTTTTCTCTTTTTGTATGGGAAAATGCCCCAATTAGAAAAGTGATTATCTAAAAAATTTAGTCGAGGAGTCACGAATGAAAATTTTTTTATACACGAATGAAAATTTTTTTATACATCATTTGAACGATAAGTAAACAGAATCTGGAAAAAAATTTGATGTGCTACGACGTCCGATTTAGAACGGGTTAAGGCACGCCGCACAGTGCTGTCACTCCATACAACGGAACGGCATTTCCACAGTTTTGGTTCGATTTCAATAAGATTTACCATACTGATACATTTTTTACGCTGTTTTCAGAAATGCAATTAATTTTCAAATGCAATGAATAGAAAAAAAGATATTCAAATAAATAAAACCACAAAAGTTAATTGGAAAAAATGTTTGTGCATGCTTTAAGGCTGTAAAAAACCATATTAAAATCTTAATAGTTCATAGTGTTTTTGACATATAAAAAAAATTTTAAATTATAACAAAATTTTTTACGCAAATGCCTTCTATCGCAGCACTGTGCGCCGTGAGTGTAGTCATAGTTTGATTGCAGTTCAGTAAAACGAAAGAGTTGTCATTTATGTACTATAAAGAAAATTTTGTGTAAAGAAGAGTAATTGGTAGGTAGTAATTATTTTTGGTTTCTGATGACATCGCAATCCAGCAACGTAAACATTAAATTTCTTTAAAAAGCTGTTTAATTTTTGCCTATTTTGGGGGTAAAACTTGGTTCAAATTACAAAAGTACGAGTAAAACAACTCGAAGTTATTTTCTTTCAAGATTGTAAATAGCATTCTATATATGGTTTTAAAGCAACTGCTTTAATACAAAGATTTATATTGAAAATTTTGAAATAAGCCAAAAATAATTCTTAGAGCTCAAGCTATGTAATTTTGCTAATTGCGTTGAGTTTTCATTAAAAAGTGCATTCCAACTTTCGCTAGACGCAAGACAATGCAATTTTGTTGCCAACTTTCAGGCGCGTAAACAAAACGACTAACAATAAGTAAATAAGTTAATTAAAATATAAATGCGTGAACATTTTCTTAAGTTTTGCTGCATCCACGTTTAGCTACCACAACCGCAGCGGAGTGGTTTTGAAAACTTGGAGATGAAGTTGAAGAATATTAAAAAAAAAAACTTATTTTAAAGTGCGAAGTTGCAGTACTGGCAAATGTTGGATATAAATCCGAAATGAAGACATCTTATGTTTTTCTGATCTCACATTGAGGGTTAGAAAAAATGTATCAAAATATAAATTTTTTTCTAAACGAAATTCGCTTCTACTGAAGTCATTAAATAGCCTGAAAGGTAATTCTTGAGACTAATGTCTTGTATTCTCCTGTAAATTCTAGTATATAGTGCTTATGGCTAGAATGATTCTCTTATATCGTATGCGTTTCTTAGCGATAACTATGGTAGCATGGTACATGACTTTCCCGGTTTTGGGCTTTCTCTCAATATCGACTTTTTCTAAGCGAATACCTCAAGGAATTGTTGACAAACGTTGGAGTTTAGTTTCTGAATGAAACTGCTATACGTATGCTGATAGAGTTGTTTGATCTGTTGAGACTTTTATACTCCATACTATTTCATACTCCGTACTTCCATACTTATAAATATTATAATTGCAAAGGTAATTCTGTCTGTCTGTTGCCTTTTCACGTCTAAGCCATTGAACGGATTTTGATGAAATTTGGTATCGAGATAGTTTCAAAGCCTAGAAAGGACATAGAATAGCCGTTATTTCTAAAATCTTCCTTTAAAGGGGCAAAAAGGAGGGTGAAAGTTTGTATGGAAAATGATTGTGTGTGTATTTGAAGCATTACACAGGCCCACAAAAAAAAAAAAGTACCATGCGCGAAAGATCAGACGACCTGAACTTTATGTTTTCGGGGTCGCTGAATCCGAATATGGTGCCAGAATAGCGAAGTTGGTTCGCGTTTTTTCAGAAATCAACAATAATGCTGAAAATTACTGATTTTTGCTGGTTTCTGAAAAAGCGCGAACCAACTTCGCTAATCTGGCACCATATTCGGATTCAGCGACCCCGAAAACAGAAAGTTCAGGTGGTCTGATCTTTCGCGCATGGTACTTTTTTTTGTTGTGGGCCTGTGTAGTCATTCAGAAACTATTCAGCCAAGTGAGCTAAAAATTTGGCACTGAGTGTATCTGAGGTATGAGTAGATTTTTGTGCTATACACGAAGGTTTCCGAAGGTCACCCGAAGACTTCGTACTCAAAACGATGAATATCTAGATATAATGGAGGAAGAACATCTTCTGGCGGACTACCACATAGCCTTAATTTATAGTTTTCTGGTAAACCTGAAGGTTCTCGAAGGTCAGCCGAAGGCTTCGTAATCAAAAGGAAGAATATCTAGGTACACTGGAGGAAATAAAGCTATGGTGAACTCTCAATTAGCTTTTACTGATACTTTTCTGGGAAACCCGAAGGTTCGTGAAGGTCAGCCGAAGACTTCATAGTCAAAGCGAAGAATATCTAGATATAAATGAGGAAAAACATCCACAGCGGACTATCAACAAGTTTTAACTAATAGTTTTCTGGGAGACCCATAGGTTTCCGAAGATTACCCGAAGGCTTCTTTGTGAAAACGAAGAATTTCTAGACATATTGGAGAAAAAACATCTGTGGTGGAATATCAACAAACCTTAATTGATAGTTTTCTGGGACCTCCGAAGGCCTCATAGTTAAAACGTAAAATATCTAGGCATATTAAAGAAAAAACATCTTTAATTGATAGTTTTCAGTTACACCTGAAATGTATGCCAATATTTGTTGACACTTCTGGAATTTTACCGATATTTTGGATATATTTCGATACTTTTGGAATTTTACGATACTTTTGGACTTTTACCAATATAGATGTTTTTCGATACTTTAGAACTTTTACCGATTTCCACGAGTATTTCAATATTTTTCAATCCTTTTAGACTTTTATCGATATTTTAGATGTTTTTTGATATATTTGAACTTTTACCGACTTCTTCAATATATTTCAATATTTTTCGATACTTTTGGAATTTGAACGATATATTGGATATTTTTCGATACTTTTGGTCTTTTACCGATTGCTTCAATGTATTTCAGTATTTTTCGATACATTTGGACTTTTAGTTTTTTAGACGTTTTTCGATACTCTTGGACATTTAAGATGATTTCCGAAATTTTTTTGGAATTTTACCGATATTTTACAGGTAACAATTTTATAGAATTTAATAAAATAAATATAATTATAGGAGCATCTGTTTTTAGAACATTATTTTATGAAAATAGTTTTCGGTATTAGCTGTCTTAAGTGCATTCTTGCTTAAAAACCTATTTTTGATAATAATATAATTTCAGCAAATAACCCAGTGAAAAATAAAACAATAACCGAGCAAAGCCGGTTAAAACTGCTAGTTAATAAAGAAATCTATTTAAAAAAACAACTCTATGAAATATTATTATTTAATATTATTTGCACCATTGCAACCATAACTAAATGCCAATATGGTGCATCTGGTTTTTGTCTTTATGCATAATAAAAGAGGGGTTTCTACTTCATAAATAATTTTTCTAAAGCTAAAGTTACACCATGATTTGATTAAAAACCATCACATGCAATCTAGCTACACCTCCTTCACCGACTAATGCATAGATCCTTTAAGTGAAAACCAGATGGTGCTAATAATTGTAATGATGATGCTGCTGATTATGTTTGATATTGATGTTTTTGCAAAAATAAATTGAACGGCTTCTTAGTGCACTGAAAGCCTTTTTAAGGAATATGATGAGGTGCGGTAATGTGTTCATAAAAAATTGACTAGCAAATGTACAAAAATAAAAAAAATAAAGTAAATTGCATAAAGAATTCATAGAAAATACTTAAAAAGGAATCAGAAATTAATGAGCAAAATAGGGAAATGTACAACTTCCGTTGCAAAAAAACTACGTTATTTATAATGCGCAGAAAAATTGCATTTAAGTAAAAAAAAAGAAAATAATCCCTATTTATTTTTAAAATCAACTTGGCTGTAATTTTTTATTTTCCAATAAGCACTAATTGGTGATATTAATGAATTAAGTGTGTTAATGGCCAATCTATTGAATTATTTGCTTATTACCCAAAGCAATTTATTTATTATTTAATCAGAATGTGAAATATTTGCGGGATATTAAGTTCAATGCAATCATATTGGCGTATTTAAATTTGTAGAGTTTGAGATGTATGTTAATATTGCACATGTAAGTACTTACATAGTACTTTCCTTTTTTAGTAAACAGTAAATGGAAGGATATATGACACTATTTAATTGGCATCAATCAAAAAGCTAAGTGGCTTGATTAAATAATTTATATACAGCATTCTGAGATTTTTTCTTGTATGGGAGTTCGCCTTGGATTTTTCTGAGAGCTTCCATGAACCATTAAGAGTGTTGTGCAAAAGAACGCTTGCACTACAGAATTTTGAAAACTTTGTGTGTTTAGGTGGTGCCACTACCTCTTGTACGAATCAATCAAGTTTCTGCTCATTGCTTTAATTTCCTTTATTTACTGTCTGAGCAAAATTTGGCTGCATTATCTCAAAAAATGCTTTCACTATAGCATTTTGAATCTTTTGCTTATATTGGAGGTACCACGCCCTCTTCTTCGAACTCACCAAGTTTTTGCTCAGAGCTTGTGTTTACTGTCCTTAGTATTTATGTGTAATTTGGTTGCTTCATTGCGAATAATGCTCTTAATATTGCGTTTTGAATATATATTTTTTTTTGTATGGGCGGTAGGCGTGTCCTTTGACCGATTTCGTTCGATTTCAATCCAACGAGCTAACTTTAACGACGGAGGCGGCGTACCAAATTGCATACAAAATATCTTGCTCCCAATAAATACTAAAATGGTTTCAACAAACAGAGAGACGGACGAACATGACTAATCAACTCAGTAGGTGACGCTGATCAAGAACATAAGCTTTCACAATATATTTAAAAAATTAAAATAAAATTTCAAACTCAAAACGCTTAAATAAACTTTTGAAAAATCCAACATAAATTTTTAGGGTTGCCAAAATATTGTTCAACCAAAACTAAAAAAAAAAAATTGGGTGGCAACACCAATAGTTTTGTAAAATTTTAGTAAGGTTTATCTGAGCATTTCTGAAACCAAAAATTTTAATTCATTTAAAAACATAAGAATTAAATAAGACTTTTGAATGTAACCAGGTGGCAACCCTAAAAATTTATGTTAGATTTTTGAATAGTTTATTTAAGTGTTTAAATAAACCTTTTAAGCAAAACTAACACAAAAAAAATACTAGGTGGCAACACCGAAAATTTTATACAATTTTAGAAAAGTTTATCTGAGCGCTTTGGAAACCAAAAATTTAAATTTAGTGAAAAAAAGTAAGAAGTTTATAAGATTTTCGAAAATAACCTGGTGGCAGCCCTAAAAATTTATGTTGGAGCATCGCGAGGTTTATGGAAAGCTCCTTATCATAAAAAAGAAAATAAGTTCAACTAGTCTTATGAATTAACCAATAAACAACAATCTCCGTAAGAGAACTATTTTCCCGGAGTAAATGTGATGGGAGAATCACTACGCGGGAGAATGACAAAATGTTGCAATAACAGTAATATCACAATGAAAGTAGCAATTATTTAAAAAAGAAAAAATTGAAGCAGGTGGAAAGCCCCTCTAATTGTTTATTGATTTAATTATTCGGTGAATCATAATCTTCTCTGCAATAAACTTAAAAATTACTTTAAGTTTTGCCCTAGTGCAGTAGATTTAATATCAAGTTATTTGTATTGTCGAAAGCAGAGTGTTCGAGTGAAAAATGCGTTATCTTCTCTTGATCTATTTTGGGTCCTCTCCTTTTTTTCATCTTTATCAATGATATTTTTCTTGTTTGTGAATTTTCAAGCGTGCACGCTTATGCAGACGACATTCAACTATATATGTCTCGACCTATTGGACTTTTAAAGACTTAATTTACCGATTGAATTCTGACTTAGCTTCGCTTAATAAATGGTCTGTCTCTAATGCACTCCTCATTAATCCACTCAAATCAAAAGCTTTACCCATTGCGAAGAGTGATGCCAGTCTTGTTGACATCCTTCCCTTGTTTATTGGTACTGCCCAACTTGACTATGTGAATAAAATGAAAAATCTTGGATTTATTTTAAATACAAAACTGACATGTACTGACCATATTAACAGCGCTGTAGGGAAAATTTACGGAACCTTACGCCTTTTACGAATATTTGCTGACTTTACTCCTCCTGAAACGAGACGCCGACTTGTACTAAGTTGTAGTTGCCCACAATAACATATTTTGATGTTGTATTGTATTGTATTGCAATCTTGATTCCCAGTCGCAGCATAAGCTGCTTATGGATTTTAATACTGCTGCTAAATTTGTTTATGGTGTTCGCCGTTTTGACCATATCTCAACAATAAGTATGGGTATTCTTGGTTGTGGCTGATGGACTATTTAAATGTTCGAATTCTTTTGTTTTTATGTAGGCTTATCAATACTCAAACTCCAAGGTATCTTTATGATAAGCTACAATTTTCGCAATCAGCCAGATCATTTAATCTGGTAATTCCTAGGCACAACTTCCTAAATACTAGTAGGCTTTTCTTTATGAGCGCCATTAGACTTTGGAATACGTTACCCAACTATGTAAGACTGGAAAATCTAGGTAATCGTTTCAAACGTGCTATTTATAACCACTTTTTACTTCAACTTTGACTTTACTCTTCTTTTTGTTTTCTTCTTCCTTTCTTTCTTCTCTCACCTTTCTCTCCTTATATATCCTTACTTTTATAAAGTTCATTAAATTTTTTTAAAAAATGTAATATGTAATAAGTTTTATTCAATTCCACTTATGTTATATTGCTCATTGTTGTGCTATAAAAGATTAAGTCTTAAGGCACGATTTAAGTAAAAAAAAAAAAAAAAAAAACGCTCTAGCACTCAATATCACAAAACCAAAACTGAGCTAAAAAAAGAACTGAGTCTCTTCTTCTTCTTTATTTTCAGTTCACATTTTACTAAATATTTAAAAAATTTACAAATAGAATAAGAAAAACTGAACGGAGATAGTCTAAAATGAGGAACGAGTTCCGTGTATGTAATTCAATATAAAAAGATTTTTTTCGAAGAGTCAACACAGAAAAACACTAACTGAAATATGTATACAAACAATGTCGTATACTAAGGAGTGGATAGTAACAGCAGGGAGAATGACTTTTCAACACTTTATGTCATAATTTCATAGTAAAGAAATAAGATTTTTTTTTATTGTATTTTGTTAAGTATCTTTATTAAATAGTTAAAATATCAAATTTTAAATTTAAGCATGGCTTCGAGCCCCGGGAAATTGAATTGAATGGTACAGTTTTCGAAGAATCACCCATATAAACTATCCCATACCTGCCACGCCACCTTTAAACTGAAGGACAATGAACGACAATGTGAATATACCCTGGGTGTAGGGTATGAAACTAAAAATAATAATTTTAGTGAGTGATAAAGCAAAAGTTTCGCTAATTTGAAAAAAATGCATTATATTTTTACACTTCAATGCGATTACGTGTGCTCACAATTTATAGTAGCCGAGTACACTTTTAATCTGTTACTCAGTTCGTTACTCCAGATTGTATATAACTCGATGGTTTTCTTCATAAAGATAAGTACAATTTGTTTTTGAAGTGTAAATTATTTGGGTAAAATTTCAAGGTGACGACACATTATTTAATTTTATGTTGCTCTGTAATCAATGAATAATTCTTTTTTAAGTGGAGTATTATGTGCCACAACAAACGGTTATTTGACCGAAAAAATTTTTTCAACACAATGCTATAAATTCTACACCATCAAGTAAACTTTCTGTGAGAACAGAGCCCAATTTCATTAATTTCTGACAAAATGTCAGCCATATTCTACTATGGCATAATTTTTGCATCATGACTGGATCGATTCCATTAAAGAATAGAAACTATTCATACCTTTCAGATTAAAGTATCACTTCATTCGAAAATTAAATTTTCCAAAAATAAATGTAAAAAGTCACAGCCAAATAGCAGCAACAGTAAAGAATGGTATTTTAAATATACTGCATTCGTACGTACGTATTAAACTAAGCCTTAGTGTAGTGTAGTGGTTACATAGAAATTCGAAAAAAACCTTGAAAATCTGAGGTAAAACAATGAACAGATGGAAAATATTTGACGAAGCTTCCTGAACGTTGTGAAATTTTGCAAATTTAGTGGGAATTATGCCTTTACCAAACAAAGAACATATTACTAGTTTACCATGGTATTCAATGTCCTTTTAGAAAAGCGAAAATTTCTGCTGTTATCTGCTCTAAAAATACAAATATACTTCAATTCATTCATGGTATTACAAGGACAAAATCATTTGACACTCTAAAAGGCAAAACATTGCAGTGAAAAATCATAGAAATAAGTATTTAATAGAGATGGAAAGTCACAAAAACTCAACTTGTGATATGCCAGTTCTTTGTTTCAACAATTGCTTGACACTAACAATAGCAAATCCTTCAAAATATTTTATTTCTAGGACAGAAAATAAAATTGAATCTATTGTACAACAAAATCTACTATAGGTGCATTAGAAAGGATGAGTTACCAAATTTCATTATTATTTATCTTACCTATTCCCCAGAGTGTTGATACCATGGGGTTGTCTTATTACAATGGATAACTTTAAAATTCCAATGGGAATTCATTTAAAACAATTGAACTTCTTTTTCCTCCTCCCTGTCTAAAATACGAAATAAAAATAGCAAGGACTGAAAATCAAACTGGAAGGGCATTGCATCTGAAGATGTTTGCTGCTAAGATGCTATGACATTTATGAAGATAGAAAGTCAGTCGTAATTAGATAATGAATTTTTGCATTAAATTGAAAATGAAATTGAAATTTTCAATATTATCTTTTTGAGTAAATTAATTTTTTTTATATATTATTTCAGCAAATATAACTTTGCGAGTTAGCATTTAAATCATTGACAATATTTGTACTCACGTTTGCGATGCTCTAAGTGGTTTACAATTTCATGTCTAACTTGCCTCTAAAGTTTTCTAAAGTCCTTTTATTTGTTTTACAATTTTTTCCATAATGAAGTCGTCCTCGTTGTATAAATTCATACTGGCCAACTTGTCTATCATAATTTGAAACTGGACCAAAGACAAACATCATTAGACACATCAACAACTAGATGCATGCATATACATACAAACCAAATGAAATAGCAATATACCAACCAAATTGGAATCAATGTCATTGGTGACTAATCGTATGTTGAACAGAATATAAGTTGTTATTGTGTTTGAATTAGAGAACTGATAGTCTTAAGGCTAACATCAAACAAGACTCTTTATTGTAAAAGTTTAAATATGACTTAACACCGAATTGTGGGACAATACGCAAAATGGGTGAGTTTAGTAAAGTGGGCGTGATTTGTGATATCAAAATAGAATTGGGCTGATGGCTGTATATGAGGTTTATGCTTATTTTGTTAATTAAGGCAGATACCTAAACAACACACATTTTCTTCCTTTTTTGTAAAAATTTCGAAAACTCTAAAAATTTTGAGAAATTCCAAACAGTTGCAAAACGTTAAAAATATCGGAAAAACCAATAAAGCACAAAACAGTCGAAAAATTGGAAACTTCGACAAATTTTGGATGTTGAAAAGTTATACATAAGTTATAGAGCGAGCGACAGACGAACTTGAATATGCAAAATATAAGTACCGAAAATAGAACTCAGATTCTTATAGGTAGAACCCCAAAAAATAAAAAATTTAACCCGAAGTCATATAAAAAGTAATAGCACTATTCTAGATTTGGTGAATATACTAATGAAATTTTATTTCAGTGCAGTCATTTTGCAGGCTCATTAACTAAATCTAGAATAGATCTGCCAGTTTTCATCTAATTTTCATTCGCTAGGGCACGAAATTTGAACCTTTTTATACCATACACCCAGGGTATATTCACTTTGTCCTTCCGTTTGTAACGCAGAGAAGGAGGCGTGGCAGATATAGAAAAGTATATATATTCTTGATCAGCATCACCTTCTGAGTCGATATAGCCATGTCCGTCTCTCTGGTTGGCTGGCTGTGTGTGGAAATATATTTTTTGGGAAAACTAAGCAAGATAATTCAATGAAATTAAGTGTGAAGCCTTCGTTGTCAAAGTTAACTCGGGGGATTGAAAATGGGCGAAATCCGTCAACGGACATGCCTACCGCCCATACAAAAAATATATTCAAAATGCAACTTTTGGAGTATTTTTCACGACAATGCAACCAAAATACACATAAATACTACGAATTGTAAGCGCAAGCTCTAATCAAAAACTTGGCAAATTCAGACAAGAGGGCGTGGCACCTCTCATATAAGCAAAATCTTCAAAACGCTATACTGAAAGCGTTTTTTGAGACAATCGAACTAAATTTTACTCAGACACTAAGAATTATACCATTAATACGAACTTGTACAGTCAAATTTGCAATGAACAACAACCGACGCTACAAATATTAACTTGGAAATTGGTGACATATGTTTCGGCTATTACCACATACACATATATATATTTGCATATATAGATATGTACATAGCCTCATCAGACCTATTTTAGTTAATCTTTGCTTCTTACTAGAATCGAACCGCAGCCTTCTGCATTCTAATGAAGGAGTGCAGCAGATCTCTACCACTTAGGCCACGCTACGGAACGATCTACCTCGTCAAAGATCCTCACATAATATGTGATATATATATGTGTATGTGGTAATAGCCGAAAAATATGTCACCAATTTCCAAGTTAATATTTGTAGCGTCGGTTGTTGTTCATTGCAAATTTGACTGTACAAGTTCGTATTAATGGAATATTCAAAAATAGCAGTCTTAAAAAGCAAAATTAAAATCATTTTAATTTGTGAAAAATCATTTAACTAAGAATTATAAATGCAAAATCAATCAAGAGGGCGTGGCACCTCCCTTATAAGCAAAAGGTTCAAAACATTTTTGAGATAATCCAACCAAATTTCACTCAAATACTAAGAACTATAAATTCAAACTCTGAGAAAAAACTGGGTGAATACGGACAAGAGGGCGTGGCACCTCCCATATAAGCAAAATTTTCAAAATACTGCTGTGTAGGGTATTTAATGTTTGGCCAGGCCAAAGGTAGCACCCTGACTAGTTAATATTTAGGTCTGGAAAAATTCTTTGTAAGTTATTGAGAGATATCGTTACTTTAAATGCTTATAACTCGAAAAGTAGGGATCCAATTGAAAAACGGCACAAGTGCGAGCCGTTGAAGGTAGTTTTGATTATCCGATTCCATTGACAAAAATTTATGTTATAATATTTGATTTTTGTTTTGTGCAATTCTTGAAAAAATTTCAAAAAAAAAATGATGCAAAAATTATTCAAAAAAAAAAAAAGTTTACAAAAAAAAAAAATCCACAAAAATCACACGTGTTGCTTGGACGATTCTAAGCATTTTATGCCTAGTACACTTTTTTCGAAAGATGCTTTCCTCTTAAGTAAAAAAAGATTTTTGCCTTCCGCGGGCGTTCAAAAGCCAAAAACTCCCATTTAGCGTCCGAATTCCATTTTGAGTTACACATCATTTTAAAGCTAATAAATTATGCTTTAATTTAAAGTAGTTTTAAAAAAAATCTAAGAGGGGTTTTTTAAAAAAAGTTCAAAAGTATTTTTAATTGTAAAAAATTTTGGTGAAAAAACCAAGAAATATTTTTTTTTATAAAAAGAACACTTCAAAATGAATGGGAACAGTAACTTAGATTTATCAATTTACAAACTTTAAAGTAAGCTATAAATTTAAAAAAAAAAAAATCCTTTTCATGAAAATTACTAAAAACGCCATTTTCAACACCCTGTATTTTAACAACAAATAGTACTAGGACCAAATCCTATGGATTGTTGTTCTTGCACACTAGATCTACCATATTGCCAAGTTTGAGCGAAATCGGAAAAAAATTTGAGATGGTACACTTGGCGTGGATTGCTTCATATATGTAATTACTGTAAGTTGAATGATATTTTTTTATTATGGAACTTATTGTGCGTAAGAAGATTGGTTTCTATGGTCGTAATATGAATTTCATATAAAATGGTTTAAAATACTTTCATATGAACTTCTATATAAATTTTATACAAAAAAAGTATAAAAGATTTTTATATAACTAGTGATGCTATAAAATTCAAACAAAAATAGTTTAAATTGTGTTTATACTTTATATGCACACATTTTATACGAACAAGCATAAATGGTTTGTATACCTAATTGAAACATAGATTTTATACCAAGCTTGGTGTGGATTTGTAGTCATTCCAATTTGGTTTGAATTTTACACCCAAACTTTTTGCTGTGTAGCTTTAAGTAGCACTCAAAACAGTGACTTGCAGTTTTAAGCAAGGAAGACCAGATTTGTAATAAAAAGGTTCCAATCCACACTAAACGATTATAAAAACCGAGAAAGGAAAACCATGGTTGGACTGGGCGGGCGAGGTAAGGGATAAAAAAAATTAGCTACCGCAGATTCTGGTAGTATCCACTTGCTTGTTACATGGCGTGATACCTATTTACTAGAGTCTGAGCTTAGTTTTTGATACCCCGTTCAGCGCCTACTCTATTGCAAAAACTAGAAAAAAAAATTTAAAAATTTTCAAAACGTCCAATAATGATTAGAAAGCTTAAGATAGCTGTATTTAGCACAACACACGGTGGAAAAAGAAAAAACCAAATTGCTCAAAAGTTCAAAAAATGTTGATAAATGATTGAAAAGTATTGTAAACTATTGGCAAAACCGCAAAATTTTGGATTAACTCGAGAAATGTTGACAATGCAGAAAAAAGCTGTGAACACGGCTGAACATTTTAAAGTATTGTATAGTTCCCAAAATGTTGAAGAAACTGAAAAGTATTGGGGGTTAGGAAATGTCGATGAAAGTTAAAAATTTAAAAATTGTTGAATCATTAAATTAAGTTGAATACGAAACCAATTGTAAAAACTCTGAGTCCACAATGCTTTCGTTTGTTTTTCCTACAGGGTTTCTTATTCTGCATAAGTCATTTCCTGCAGTATACAAATAATGCAGTAAAACTTTTGCCATACTTGTATGTAATTGATTGTATGTGTATGCGTGTGCGCTCAGAATAAATCTAACAAATTAATTTAATCTGTCTACTTTTACACAAGTATGCGTACAAGACGTACACATACGCATAATCGTACTTACAATAAATTCATTTAATACTAACACAAAGTAGCTGCTGCTGCTGCTGCTTTACACAAGACACTGTGGCGAATTTTGCTTATATCTCTAGTGATTTTGTTGCTGTTGCTTTTGGCTGACTTCCGGTTTCCATGCTTACAAATACTGCTGCTGTTTATTTCTTTTTTCCGCTTTTGCTTTCTTTTTTGATGAAATGTGGCAACTTTTCCATTGAGAAAAGTTTCTTAAGAAATCAAATGAAAAGCGATTTATTTGCTGAATAAAGTTGGCGTATGGAAAGTGTTGCACAGTGTGGTGGTACAAAATTACAAACACATCTTCATTAGATTATGTAAGTTAAAAAACTGTGTAAATTTTGCCCACTGTGCAGCAGTAAAATAAAGTTGCTTAAGCAAATTTAAATATTTAATTTTCTGTAACTTTGCTTGAATTCATTTTCAGTTGGTTGTATTTATTTTGCAGTTGTATCTATTTTAAGCTGTTGTTGTCTTTCTATTGCTGTTGTTGCTTTTGTGATTATTATTGCTGTCATCATAATGAATCAACAATTATTGCATAATTTTGATTAAGTTGGAATGTAAACATTTTAAAGAAAAAAATACTAAAAGAAAATTTATGTGAATAATTGTGAAGTCCACGAAAATAAGCAATATTTCTAAACTAATAAGAAAAATTATGAAATCTTAATCGGCTTAGTCTAGATTTCGAGATATTCATGTTTAAAAATTGGATACATGCGTATTTGACTCATTCCACAAATAACCTTACATATCTGAAATACGTCACTCATACTGTAAAGTTCTATCTAACAAAAATGTATAATTTATCATAATACATATTTGCAAAAGTTATAGCCATTTCAAAATAATTTCCTATTTAATCTTGTACAATATGACGTATGAGCAACATTTAATTTACATGGAAAAATAAATTTTCTTATTAACAATTTTCTGCTCTTTCTGCGGTCGAGAACACTCAAAAAGTTTGAAAATGCAAAATATTTCATAAGACCTAAAATTTTTTAATCGAATTGAATACGTTAGTTGAATATGAAATGATATCAAATGCGTTTTATACCGCCGTCCATTTTAGCCGGTATTATTTTTCATCACAGCACCTCGCGTACATTTTGATGGGCTGTTAATTTGATGTTGATGTTGACAGACGACCAACGAAGTGTTGAGCACCTGGAAAAACATTAAAGTCAAATAAGCGCGTCATAATTAAATCAACTACCTATCTAATGAGAGAAATGTAAAACAAAGAAACGAGGCGTTAAGCCAAAAAAAGGAAAATTTTTCGCACAAAATTTCATGGGATCAGAAAAGCGTGTTTATTACAACATGAAGAATGATACAAGTGACTAAGTTAGGCATTGCTTATTAAGAAGTAGCAAAATAAAACAAATTAAGATAGAGGATGGACAAAGTATCAGGAGAATATTGTTACGAAGTTTAGTCTTTATGGCTTTGCAAAGAGTTCGATCACACAATTGTATGAAAACGTATTTTCAATTAAGGCGCGTGACAATGCCCACCATAAGACAACAAGTTTTTAGTCTCCTTCCATAGAGCTCACTGTATGTTCATACCAAATACCATAAAGATAGTTTTAGTCGTTTGACCATGACAGCGTACATTCTCTTCACGGGCGTGCTATCGCCTGATTAAATATAAAATTTACTCAATATCCTTCCTTGGTGCTGTGGGTATCTCCATACCGAAATTCATAAAATTCGGTGAAGCGACTTAGCCGTGACAGCATCTTTTTTCTTTAGGAGTTTGGCATAGAGCTGGGCACGGGCCGTGTTTTTTTTTTTTTGTTGCCCGCGGGCTTTTACTCTTTAGCTACGGGCTCGAGCCTTGAAATAGAGTTTTGTGCCGGCTTCTTGTGGGTCTGAGCTTAATCCTAAAAGCCCGCAAACAAGAGGCCCGTAAATCACGGGAAGATTGGAAGGATAAACTTGAAAAAAATAACATAAAATTATGTAAAATTTTGTATACAAATCATCTTTATAGAATATGGAAATCATAATATAGGTGAATCGGGCCGGGCCGGGCTCGGGCCTCGACAAAAAGTATTCGTGGGGGCCCGGACTTTTTTTCAAGTGCTTGTTTCGTGTTCGTGCCGGGCCTTATTTTTAAAGCCCGTGCCCAGCTCTAGTTTGGCACTGGCCACTTTTAAACCAATTCTTCAGTCACAGTTTTTTCAACATAAAAATAAACTAACAACCTTTGAAAAAGCACTATTATATTTCTGACGGTGACTTCTGGTAAATTCTCGATGATTCTAGTACGCTTTTACAAGATGTGTTTCTATACAGTAGCTTCATTTATTGAAAATGTGCTCATATTTGAGCTATCTATACTAAAATGGCGATGATTTATATAATACGAATATACATATTCGGAACTTGTCGTTATAGGTTTTTTATATAGGTATTTTCTTCGTTCATATCCAAGCAGTGTCAAGGCACTTGCACGCGACACTGAACTGAAGTATTTGATAGCTAAAAATCTTGAAACGAAATGTCTTAAAGCTCCAACTAGTCGTCTTATGCAGACCCCTAGTAATTATTTATGCTATTTGCTTTGGTGGCTGAGTCTCGTTGTTTCTAGTTGCTTCTCGAAGTTCTTTTTTATACTCTACATCCAGGGTATATTCACTTTCTCCTTTCGCTTTTGAAAGCAAGATAATTCAATGAAATTTACTCTAACTTAATTTGACTCAGACACTAAGAACAGTAATAGCAAGCTCTGAGTAAAAACTAGGCAAACTCGGATTGTTGTCCCTCTTGAGTGTGGCACATCCTATATAAGAAAACGTTTCAAAATGCTATATAGAAAGCGTTTTTCGAAATAATATATGTAACTAACTTTCATAAAGACACCAAGACCAATAAATGCTCTGAGTTAAAAGTAGACGAAATCGGACGAAAGGGCGTGTCACCTCCCATATAAGCAAAAGCTTGAAAGTGCTATACTGAAAACGTTTTTTGGAAAATCCAACAAAATTTTTCTCAGACACTAAGAACTACAAATACAAGCACAAGCTATGTGAATTCGGACAAGAGGTCATGACGCCTCCCATATAAGCAAAAGCTTCAAAATACTGCAGTGTAGGGTATTTAATGTTTGGCCAGGCCAAAGGTAACACCATATTTAGTTATCTATTGTTCGACTTATTGAGCACTATTTTCATTTACATACTTAATTATGTCAAAATATGAATTAAAGTGAAATTTATGTAGAGGATTCTAGTTGTCTACAGGGTTTGTAGAACATTAACTCTATCAGCATTAAATTAATTCAGAATCCATTAAAATATTGGACTAAAAATATAATAAAGGAAAATAATTGTCGTTTGTTTAGAAATTAAAGTTCATTAAAATCTTAATATAAGTTTATGGTATTGTTGCCAAAAGGCAACTAAGTACATGCTTAATTAATAAAAATTTCTCAACTAAGAAGAACGTGTTTCTCTTAAGTCACTTACGTAAAACATCACCTAACAAAAATGGAAGGGTTTCACATAAGCAGCTACCGTCATACGAAATTATGAACTACTATTACTACTACTACTACAGCTAAGGTATAAAACTACATAACATACACACTACCAACTTATGTATGCCATTACCACCACTCGTATTATACGGCCATGAATTATGTGCATGAGTCCCAAGCAACACTCTAAAAGACTATGTTCCAGCGTACTTTGGGTTGCTTTGCTTGCCTAAGAAATAAATAAATTACTTAAAAGTTTCATGTAGAATTACTATTGTGTTATATCGCATTATAATATTCATAGTTGGAATATGGTAAATGGAAACGCGTGGTTGTGCACAGTGGTCAAAAGTACCTACATGAAAAAAGAGAAAATTGATTCAGAAATAAGATTATGAACAAAATCAAATAGTTAAGTTTAAAACAGGACTGTGAACTTTGTGGACAGAGAAACTCAGAAGAATGAAACTGAAACATCTGAACATAACATCATATACTTACTTTCTATACTACTGTCTAAAAAAGACATTTCAAAGCCAAACACAGTTAGTGCGAATGAAAAAAAAAATAATAAAAACAACAACATTGAAGAGCAGCTGAGCGGCAAAATAGCATCTGAAAGTTTTTATGCTTGTGTGAAAATTTCGTTAGAAAAATTTATTTCTAAAAATCGAAGATTTTTTTTTTGCGAAATTAAAAAAAATAAATATACCAATTTCTTCCCTAGCACGATTACATTGTTTTTGGAAAAAATTAACAAAATCGGTGTAGTATATTTTGCGCCAAAACGTTACATACAAAATCAGTACAAGCAATTTTATATAAGTAAATATATGGCCAAGAACCGATTTGCTTACATTTTCAAGTCCATTACATATATTTTCGCCACTGTAAGCAAAAAAAGGTACCGCCGGCTTTTATTGCACGTTGTTGAAAACTTTCAAATTCTTAAAATACATTGCGGGATTCATTCTCACAAGCACATTCATACTTTAACAACTACTACTCAAGCATATAGCGCCACGACGAAGAAGGCCCATTTGCCATGACTGCAGGCATTTTTGGTAAATTTTTAATGGGATTTTTAGGTTTTTCGTTTATTTTCAATTTTGTTTCTAAGTTGTCTTATGTATTTGGTCTTGAGCGCGTTTGTCTATGAAACGCACCGCTATAAATTGATTCCGTATGTGTGTGTGAGAGTTGTAGTTTTCACGCACGACTACAAGATGCCACGTATCCAAGAAATTTATTCCAAAAATTACTTGAGGTGTTAAATAAAAATTTCCACCCAACTCTTTTGAAGTAGTCAACATAACATCAATGCTCGGCAATATCGTATAGTAAGTACTTACATTAGAGTGGCACAAAAAATCAAAAGTATTCGTAATATAGAGTGATTTTGATAACCATTTTGTTTTTTTTTTTTGTACTTTTGATTTAATCTTTTATTTGTTTTCGCGCCACATTTCAAAATTCTGGGGTGATAGAGGCCTAAACTAACAAAAAATTGCACCTTCGAGGCTTAAAGTACACTGCTGAGGATTTAGATTTAAAAATGGTTTTGTGAGTTGTTTTATGAAAATTTTTTTTTGGGTCACCCTAGAGAGTGTATTTGATTTATTGGGCTTTATAGGATTACGCAAAGTTCTGAACCTTGAAAGTTGATATTTTAAATTTTTATCCTAATTTTGATTTTAGAATGAAAAGGTTCTATTTACATACCCGTTTATAATTTTTTTTTGAGTCTTTGTAAATTTCCTTTAATTCGGTAATACATTTGTGATACCAAGTTTTTGATTTGACTATTTTAATTTGGCTATGTTAATAGTACCTTTTTTATAGTAACCAAAAATTTGGTTAGTCTAAGCCTCCTCTATCACCTCACAAAAGCTTCTTACCCTTATGCAATACACCCTATATACATAATACAGGTCTATGATGTATTACCTCACTAAATACCAAAATTTCCAAAAAATCGGTCAACGGACACGGCTCCCGCCTATACAAAAAATATATTCAAAATTAAACTTTAGGAGTTTTTTCACGACAATGCAATCAAAATACACATAAATACTAAGGACGGTAAGCGCAAGCTCTGAGCAAAGACTAGGCGAACTCGAACAAGAGGGCTGATTATGTGAGGTTCCCTATTAATATGAGTGAGCCGAAATATCATGAGCTTAGCATGAGAAACTCGCTCCCACGGGGTCGAAAGCTTTTAACCTGGAGCTTTGACCTGGTCAAACATTAAATACCCTACACTGCAGTATTTTGAAAATTTTGCTTGTACGGGAGGTGCCACGACCTCTTGTCCGAATTCATTTAGCTTTTATTCAGACCTTTGTGTCTGAGTGAAATTTGTTTTGATTGCCTCAAAAACCGTTTTTAGTATAGCATTTTGAAGCTTTTGCTTATATGGGAGTGCCACGCCCTCTTGTTCGAGGTCGCTTAGTTTTTGCTCAGAGTTTGCCTTTGTAGATTTAAATGTGTGAGGAAATTTTGATAGATTACGTCAAAAAACGTTTTCAGTATAGAATTTTGAAACTCTTACTTATTTCGGAGATGCCACTCCCACCTGTCCGATTACGTTTAACTTTTGCTTATATAGGAGGCACCACGCCCTCTTGTTCGAGTTCGCCTGGTCTTTGCTCAGAGCTTGCGCTTACCGTCTTTAGTATTTATGTGTATTTTGATTGCATTGCCGTGATAAAACTCCTAAAGTTTAATTTTGAATATATTTTATGTATAGGCGGGAGCCATGTCCGTTGACCGATTTCGCTAATTTTCCATAAGTCGAGCTAACTTTGACGGCGAAGGCAGTGTACCAAATTTCATTGAATTATCTTGCTCCCAAAAATATTAAAATTATTTCAACGGACAGACAGATGGACATGACTATATCGACTCAGGAGGCGACGCTGATCAAGAATATATACACTTTTCTATAACTGCCAAGACTGACTTTTTCTCTGCATTTTAAACGAAAGGACAAAGTGAGTGTAGGGTGTAAGGCATGAAAATAGTTCATTGGTTCAATGAATTCGTTAAGTTCTTTAAGGTTGGCCAATATAATATGATTACAGGATACTTACAAGATTTTCTGTTGAAAACTCAAAACGCAAGACTTGGATCAAAGTCACATACGTGAAACCGGCTCAAAACTGCATACTTGTCTTAGAAACTTTTTTCAAAAGAAATATGGAAAACATTTAGCTGGTAGTTCCAAACATTCGTACACATTTGGACTTTTTATGTCACTCTAATGTACACATACTAAACTTTTATGTTTCGCGCTTATTATGAGGATACTATTCCTTCCTGGAGAATTGTCGTGTTAAATGCAAATTGGTTACATTTTCTGTTTAATCTTCAAAGTTTTGTTTAATTCTATACATTTAATCCGCAGGGGAATTACACACTTACGAGTAGATAGATAGATAACTTTTGTTTAGAGCTCTCTCTCTCTATCTCTATTTCTATTGGAATAATTTATCTTGATTAATTTGCCTCTTTGGTATGAATGTTAAGTTAAACCTTGGAGAGTATTATGAATTAATTGTGCTAATTTTCTAATTATAATGATGTTGAATATATTAAAACAACTTTATGCCAGGAAGTTATTAAATACGCGCACATGATCTCAAGGAGGGGGAAATTGAAGTCAAATTTTTTTATAAATTTCACTAAAGAATTTTATTTTTGACTAATGTTCTTGCAGCATTTTTTCTTAAAAAGAAAAAAAATTTCAACACAGACGCAGTTCAAACTTTCCATTTCCTTGACATCAGGTAGTAGACCAACTTGTTGTAAGAAGGCGGCGTAGATCTAACTTGTCATTAGGTGATTGTACTTAAAATGCGGCTGTATACCGAATTGTAGTGCGTAGTGGACAGAGAAGGAGCTGTGTGGAGATGCTTTTTGCTGCAGCACAAACGCTGTAGCTAACGAATCGAAACGAAAAGTTTTGATGGGAAAAGTTTTACTCCACTACGGTGAGGAAGGAAACGTACGAACGAACAAATGTATGTGTGTGTTCATTTGGTCTAAGCGACGGACAGACAAAGTCACAGTCACATGGCTTCATTATCAGAAACTAGAAAATTTTTGTGCAGGGACTCTTGAGTAATGGTATCTCATTAAAATTGGGAAAAAATATTTAACAACGAAATTTTAAAGTCAGTTGATGCGGATAAATAAACTACAAATGAGAGCGAAAACTTTTCTCAAGATCAGTATTTACTTAGTGATTGCTTCAGTAGCTGCGACTTAAGAACCACTCAAAAACTATTGGAAAAAATTGATTTCGACGCCTAAAAGGCAAAAATGAGTTCTACGTATGAGTCATTTAAGCTATAGAAGTCTTAAATGAGTAAAAAAAAAGATTTAAATGAATAAGAAATATTAGTAATAGTAATACTCATAGTACAATAGTCACAAATGAGTCAATATGATTTACAAATTAGTCATATTTATAAATTTTCAAAAAAATGAATCTTAGATGAGTCATTAGAAACAACAGCAGTCATAAAAATACACCTAGAGCTGAGCCACAAGTTACTCAGTATGATACTAAAATTAGTAAAATTTATAATTCATCCATAAATATGAATCTCACATGAGTCATATTAATCAAAATTAATAATTTACTTGAGTCAAATATGAGTCACTTTTAGGTGTCTTGAATGAGTTATTTATGTATAAATAGCAGTGAATGAGTCATAAATATGCTTATAGTATTGAGTCACTTGTGACTCAATATGATACTCAAAGTTGGCATATTTATAAAATAATCATTAATATAAATTTCAACATTGGTCATAAATGAGATATTAACTTGAGTCAAAAATGAGTCATTTGTATGCTTTAACTAAGTTATATGAATCTTGAATGAGTTACAAATATAACTCATGAATGAATTAAAAATAAGATCAGTCAAAAAGTTGAAACACATGTTGCTCAATATGACACTTTAATAAGGAAAATTTATAAATCATCCAAAAATATGAATCTTACATGAGTTATTTATGTTAATCAAAAATGAGTAATTAACTTGAGTGAAAACTGAGTCACTTATATGAGACATTTTAGTTACATACGAGAGTCTTGAATGCATTATAAGTCATAAATGAATTAGAATTAATAGCAGTGAATTAGTCATAAAAACACTTATTAGTTTTGAGTCACAAATGACTAAATATAATGCTAAAATTTGTCGTATTTACAAATTGACCAGATGTATAAATATTCAATGAATAATTAATATGAGTTATAACTGTGACATTAACTTATGTAAAAAATGAGTTATTTGTATGTTTCAATTAAATTACATGAGTCTAAAATGTGTTACAAATATAACTCATAGAATGAATAAGATACATTAGTAACAGATGAGTCATAAAAGTATCCAAAGTGACAAATGACTCAATATAATTCATAAATTGGTCATATTTATAAATTTTCAATAAAAATAAATCATAAATGAGTTATTAAAATGAGTCATAAGTGAGATATGCGAGTCCTGAATGAGTTTAAAATATAGCTCAGAAATGAGTTAGAAACATCAGCAGTAAATGAGAAACAATGACAGTAAAGTAACAATTACAATGCATATAGTGTTGAGTCACATGTGACTCAATGTGATACTTAAGTTAGTCATATTTATAAATCATCCATAAATGTGAATCTTAAATGAGTCATTTATATGGCTTATAAGTGAGTTATTTACATGAGTCAAAAACGAGTTATTATTGTGAGTTGTCTAAGTTAAATGAATATTGAATGAGTATAAATACAAGTCATAAATGAATTCGAAACAACAGTTGAAAATGATAAATATATTCATAGTCATGACTCACAAATGACTTAATATGTTACTTAAATAAGTTATATTTATAAATCAACTCCAAATTTTAAATGAGTCAATAATATGATTCAAAATGAGTTCTTTGCTTGAGTAAAATAAGAATTATTTATATGAGTAACATAAGTCTTGAGTGAGTTGTTAATACAAGACACAAAAAGACTAAAAAGATCAAAACTGAATGAGTCATAAAAATACTCACAGTCACAAATGACTCAATAAGTTGAACTAATCATGTTTTTAAACCATATCTGAAAAAACCATTTGCTTACAGATATTTGCAAATAACTTAAGTTTCTCAAAGCAGATTGTAAATATTTAGAAACACTGACATTTGAGCGAATGTCTCTATGGATTTATTCAATCCAAATATACACAATAAGCTCAATGAATTCAACAGATGTTTATATGTATGTATGTACTCACAATTTCCTTGTTTATAAACATTAAATATTTTGTAAATAAACAACATTTTGTCACGTTGAGAAAACACCAACACCAACATGTCCAACACATCCAAACAGAAGTTAATTTTAACTGGCCTCAACATTTTTGCATTTGATTTGAAACAGAATTCTCTAGATATTTAATAAAATCAAACCAGCAGTCAGTCAGTCAGTCAGTCAGTTTATGCTGTAGAATTTTATGGTTTTCGCACGAAATTCCATTTCCAGAATTGTCATAATTTTGTAAAAAGTCCTCTGTCTGTACTGTACATTTGCATAATGTATGCATGGACATTATTCATGTTGATTTACAAAGTTGAGAAGTTTAGTAGCTTCATTCATTCATTCAGTCACCTAACGTTGTCATGCTGGGCGTTCACTTCAAACTCTGATGACTGCGGCTACGGCTGCTGCTACTGTGTTGGAGGACTAACCATATTGTTTGTTCATTGCTGTATTGTGTGTTGCCTGGCCTGGCTAAAAAAGTCAAACCCAACAAAACGACCACATATTTTAAGACACCTTCATCTGGCGAAGGATGACCGTAGGATGTTACTTCAGTGTTTATACGCATAATGGTGTCTGAATTAATTATAAATTAATTTAACATCCCATAGTAGTGATGGGATGCTTGTCTTTTCCATCCTCCTCAAATTATATTAATTTAATGGGATGTTACTAATATTGGTGTTGCGTTTTTTTGTGTGTTCGGTGCTTTAGTTGATGTGTGGGTGGGTTTTCTGGTATTTCACTTACTGAAGATATTGTGTTTAATCATAGAAGTGCTATCTATATATTAAAGAGCTTGTAGTTTTTCAAAAATTTATAAATTTCGATATCGTCCCTATACAAGTGGAAAGTACTAAGTCAGTTTTTCAAGTTTTGAGGTATTTGATGTTCAAAAAATTAATTTTTGTTTTTTTGTATCGAAATCATTATGTTGCTTTTACTGTTATGAGGAAATTAACCAATTTTCAACAACGATATGGCTAAATGGGTCTTATCGAACTAAAGATCATAATATTTTGGACTAGAAATACCAAATAACTCACAAACGCGGGAAAACTGACTTATTGCTTTTCACTTGTATAGACTTCAGTCCCTTTTGCATACAAACAACTTTTCTTTTTTGTGTGTCGATGTCCTACGAAAGTTCAATTGACCCCTTCTGCATTACTTTTACACCAGTCTGGACATGGTTGTGGTATGGAAGTTATCTTTGAATGACTACATCGCTCCAACATTCCGCTGTTTTAGATGTCATTTTTGTAATTTTTTAAGAAAAGGATAAAAATTAAAAAAACATTCCTCGTAATATCCTGCCAAATATGTGATACATCTCAGATGTACGGATCACATAGTTAATTAAATTGATTTAACATAAGAATGGGATTTTTTTTTGTACAGTGGATTTAAAAACTTTAAAAGTCGATTAAAAAATCTGCACGTGAGAAAAACGACGAGACACGTGTATTTTTTAAAACATTTTTTGTAAGAATTCTTTGGATTTTCTCATGTTTCCTACATAAGTTTGAATTTTTCGGACAGTCTTAGCGATGATTTTCTATAACATGTCTTAGTTTTGAAGCTTTTTTTCCATTTTTTGTGATGATTTTTAAATTTTATGATGATTTCCGGTAGTTTTTCGATACATTCCGTCTATTTTTTTTTGTTATTCCATACCGTGTGATAGTTTTGGCATTTTTTTTTGTTTTTTTAGATACTTTATGACTTTAATGATATTTTTCAGCTTCTATAAAATTTTTTCAATTTATAGATTTCTACTATTTTGATGTTTATCGGTATAAATGAGGATACATTTTGATGCTAATGATGTTTTCAATCTACATACTTAATTTTGACGAATTTTTCTTCAGCTTACGCTAACTTTTTTCTTCTTTTAAGTTTTACTATCCCTGCAGGACGACGGACTATTCCAAAACTAGTTTGTCAACTACTCCATGTGGGCGACCGACTAGTTCAAATTCTGTTCCCATCCCATATAAAGTTCTACTGTACGTTTTGTATTGTTTGTCATTGGACGTAACCAATTGTCTTCTTATGCATAACATTGAGACCAGAAAAGGGTCAATTGTCTCCTTATGTACTAAATTCGGACCAGAAAAAGGCTAATTTTTTTATTTTATTTATAAATTTCAAAGAATTGATTTAATATACAAATATAACGCAAAAACGTTAAAAGGTTTCATAGACGAATGTGCTAAAGACTTTGTTATATCTTTCTGAGCATTGTGTTCCGGGTTCGAATCTCAGTGTGGACGAAAATTTTTTTATTAATTTTTTTATTATTTTATACCTCGGCTGTATTGGCCATATGTTTCATTTTCTGATTCAAAGGCTCTTCAGACAAGTTGTGTTCAAATTAATAGAAATTTAAAAATTGGAAGTAAAAATTACATAGTAGAGGATTTGAACTCGGGCTTCTCCATGCAGCGCAAGTCACTGAACCGATACACTATCGTTTGCTCTTCTTCCCAATGGACGAACTGCCAAACAGTACGCAGTCAGTTATAATTTCACTGATACAATTGATACACAATTTTTTTTACTAATGACGGATTATGCTCTACATTTAGACCATTTTTGATACAATTGACCGACTTTGTATTTCATTTGGACCATTTTTCGTACAATTGATAATTTAAGTGAATTTATTCTAGTTTTAGGTGAAGTCCATTATGGACTGCTTAAAAAAAAACAATACCAAATATTGGACTATTGAGACTTCGTCGATCCTACAGGAAGTCATTAGACCGATACACTATCGTTTGCTCCTCTTCGGAATGGACGAACTTCCAAGCAATATATACGTAGTCAGTAACGTTATTATTTCACTAACACAATCGATACACAATTGGACCACTTTTGGTACTAATGACGGATTATGCATTCAATTCGAACCATTTTGGATACAAATGACCGTCTTTGCATTACATTTGGACCATTTCTCGTACAATTGATAATTTAAGTGAATTTATTCTAGTTTTAGGTGTAGTCCGTTTTGGTCTACTTACAAAATAACTAGAGCAAAGATAGGGCTATCTTTCATCCCAGTCAGTCCTACAGGGATGTTTTTAAAGTTTTTTCTTAATATTCGTTATTACTATGCAACTTACGTTTAGTAGACTTTTCATAAGTCATTGCCCTTTAAGTTGGGATAAAACCTTTATTTGACTAATTCGGTATTAATGTCTACATTTGTGGACATAAGTTTTCCTACTCAATTATTTTTCGATATTTCGTCATTTCTCTCGAGTAATGGTGCACAAGAAAGAGAAATAAATTTCTTTCTTTAGTACTAATTTAATTTTAAGGGTTAACCTTATCGTAACAACAAAATTTTGTTAAAAAAAAAACAAAAAAAAAAAAAGGTTTGAATTTTTTATGTAAAACAAAATTTTGTCCATTGAAGCTTATACTAAATTTAGTAAAAATAACGTACAGAAAGTTATTTTTCCATTGGTTGGGTATCCAAAGGGTTAAATTTAATTATAAAAATTTTAAAAGATTAAATGGTCGCACTCATTATATCTCTTTTGCACGATAATAAAAATTGATAACATGAAATACTTATAATTGTGGTGATTCAGATTTGGAATCAAGTTTAAATAAAAATGACGAAAATTGTAAAAAGTTTTTGAGAATACGTATTTAATATCACGTACGTACATGGAAGTACATAGTTATATCATTTCTTTCAAGTACATAGAAAGTCCAGCGAATATGTATATACTAAAGGACCACTTCTAGAAAAGTGTTGAGCCAATCCAAACAAATAAATCGGTTTTCTTTTACTTTAAATTAACTTATTATTTTATTGCTTAAAAATATCACGATACAAAACTAAAATTATTGCACATTTATGTATTTTGTTTATAAAAATTAAATTTTGTCACTTTCTCTCCTCCACATAAACGCTTCAGCTCTTCCTTATCTAACGTGTATACTAAAAACTTCCAAAAAGATCACAATCAATGCCATTAACACAAAAACTATAGTCAATGCAGCAACCTTCCATGGACTGACGGTAAAGACGAGCGTTATGAGCGCAACGGTACCAGTTATTAAAGTTCCCAACAAAAAACCAATTATCAATATTGTCTTGAAATCTCTATACCATGCTGTTGCTGGATCCCGAGGTGGTATCACACGCGGTACAGTATTTATTGGACGATATTCTTTATCGAAACCGCTACTGAAATCAACTTCATCTGTTGCCATTATGGGTGTGAATTTATTTTAACGCTGCGAACCGAGCACTCTGTCGTATTCGTACGGAATAAATTACCAATATGAATAAAATCGATCATCGAGCATCGTACAAATCGAATTGATTACAGCTAGTAATGGCCAATTTGATCGTAGGTAGGTACCACCAAATGAGTGAATGAGCGTAACCTAGCAAGCAAGTCTTATCTGACCGACAAACTAAGTATTTTGATATAGCTATCAGCTATGTGTGTCGAATTGGTTGATAAGATAAAGAAAGTAAATGCTTTTGAGTTTGAAGCAAATAGCATTCACATGAAATGGGAACACTTAAGTTTATTAAAAATTCGCAAATTTTGTTTAATTATTTTGCATAATTTGCATGAAATCCCCCATTCTTAAACTTCCAAAAGCAATCGTCTCTATTGAATGCAATGGCATTTATTTCCTCAATATTTGGATTTCTTTTTCCCCTGCTGACTTTTGATTTATCATATTTTCGACAGCTTTATCGGAAACTTTTATATGTCCCTCAGCTATGCTGACAAGTTGCTGCTCAGAACAAATCTGTCCATCTTGTTCACATACGTACATCGCTGATAGTGCCTTCAGTTCTGTATAACGGCGCTCAGCCACCAGAACATTGAAATTATGCTTCAATCTAATTGCAATCGGAATCGGTGTATTTACTTTAAAACTTTTTTTATTGTTTTTTTATGTCTAAACGACTTCACTGCTACTTGACATACATACATATGGGGCATTCCATACCAAACAGTACACCATTTGGCTCATCGAATTTTCTGAAATTTTTTTATAAAAATTTTTGTAGTTGGAAACAAGATAATTCGATGAAACTTTATACACTGCCTCTATCGTCAAAAATAGTTTGGGGGGTTGAAAATGAGTGAACTCATTCAACGGACAGGTCTACGGCCAAAAGAAAATAAATTTTAAAAGCAAATTTATGGCCATTACTTATGATAACGCAACCAAAATATACATAAGTACTAGAAATACTCGGGACACAAGCTGTGAACAAAAACTCAGTTAATTAGATTAATAAGGCGTGGCACATTCTACATAAGTATAATGTTTAAAATGTTATACACTAGAACGGTTCGATTTTGTATGAAGCAAAAAAAAAAAAAAGCAAAATCATCCCGAAACCGACTCTTAAATTAGAAGGGCTCTTAAACCGATATCTGCATCATTTTTATACCCTACACCCAGGGTATATTCAATTTGTCCTTCCGTTTGTAACGCAGAGAAGGAGGCGTGGCAGATATAGAAAAGAATATATATTCTTCATCAGCGTCACCTCCTGAGTCGATATAGCCATGTCCGTCTGTCTGGCTGGGAGGCTGGCTGGCTGTGTGTGTGTGGAAATACATTTTTTGGGAAAACTAACCAAGATAATTCAATGAAATTTGGTGCACAATCTCCGTCGACAAAGTTAGCTCGGGAGATTGAAAATGAGCGAAATCGGTCTACGGACACGCCTACTGCCCATACAAAAAATATATTCAAAATGCATCTTTTGGAGTATTTTTCACGATAATGCAACCAAAATACACAAAAATACTACGAATTGAAAGCGCAAGCTCTGAGCAAAAACTGGGCAAATTCAGACAAGAGGGCATGGTACCTCCCATATAAGCAAAAGGTTCAAAACGCTATACTGAAAACATTTTTTCAGATAATCCAACCAAATTTCACTCAAATATTAAGAACTATAAATTCAAACTCTGAGAAAAACTGGGTGAATTCGAACAAGAGGGCGTGGCAAAATTTTCAAAATACTGCTGTGTAGGGTATTTAATGTTTGACCAGGCCAAAGGTATCACCCTTACTAGTTTTTTTTTTCATTCCGATAAAAACCAATGGAGCACTTCTTATTCTACTGAAATTTTTCGTATTTGGAAAAAAACAACTATATTAAGTTTTATTTTAGTACTAAAATTACAAAAAACCTTCCATGACCTACTTTTTTGACCTTCTGAAATTTATTTTGTACACTGAGAAAAAAATAGTACTTGCTATTTTATTACTCATAAATTTTACCAGAATTTCAAGTCAGAATAGTGACAACTCCCCACTGAAGTAAATTTCACCTTACTGTTTTAGTCGATTCAGCATGTATGCTTGCTAGTAATTTTTTTGAAAAAATTGGCGTGATATTTACCTTACAGTAAAGTTCAAACAACAAAAAAAAAAAAAACAAAAAAAAACTAGTAAAGGTGTTACCTTTGGCCTGGCCAAACATTAAATACCCTACACAGCAGTATTTTAAAAATTTTGCTAATATGGGAGGTGCCACTCCCTCTGAATTCACCCAGATTTTTCTCAGAGTTTGCTTTTATAGTTCTTAGTATTTGAGTGAAATTTGGTTGGACTATCTAAAAAATGTTTTCAGAATAGCGTTTTGAAGCTTTTGCTTATATGGGAGGAGCCACGCCCTCTTGTCCGATTTTATCCAGTTTTTGCTTAAAGCTTGCATTTAAAGTCTTTAGTGTCTGAGTCAAATCTAGTTCGATTATCTCTAAAAACGCTTTCAGTACAGCGTTTTGAAACTTTTGCTTATATGAGAGGTGCCACGCCCTCTTGTCCGAATTCAACCAGTTTTTGCTCAGAGCTTGCGCTGACATTTCGTAGTATTTATGTGTATTTTGGTTGCATTGTTGTGAAAAATACTCCAAAATTTGCATTTTGAAGATATTTTTTGTATGGGCGGTAGGCGTGTCCGTTGACCGATTTTGCTCATTTTCAATTCCCCGAGCTAACTTTGACGGCGGAGGCAGTGTTCCAAATTTGATTGAATTATCTTGCTTAGTTTTTCCAAAAAATGTATTTCCACACACAGCCAGCCACCCAGCCAGCCAGCCAGCCACCCAGCCAGCCAGACAGACGGAAATGGCTATATAGAGTCAGGAGGTTACGCTGATCAAGAATATATATACTTTTCCATATCTGCCACGCCTCCTTCTCTGCGTTACAAACGGAAGGACAAAGTGAATATACCCTGGGTGTAGGGTATAAAAAAAAAGAAATGACGCACGAGGGTACGAACCCTTGCCCCTCAGTGTGATAGGCAGTTACATATCCTCCTGCGCTACTGGCGCATATAATGAAGGATATACAATTTATATATGAAGCAAATGTCTGCCTAAAAATTGTTACTAAAATTATAAAAGTCGAAATGATTACATATTCGTATGGTATTTACCTTGCTCGAGTGGAGTAAAAAA
Organism: Calliopum simillimum; assembly: GCA_951812925.1. Taxonomy (NCBI): domain Eukaryota; kingdom Metazoa; phylum Arthropoda; class Insecta; order Diptera; family Lauxaniidae; genus Calliopum; species Calliopum simillimum. The sequence continues at coordinate 17,679,566 of OX638369.1, forward strand.
TATGACGCGGATTTTTCCCCGTATATAAAGAAAAAGAAAAAAAACTTTTGATACGGCTATGGTTTAGAAGTAATAGTCCTTTTAACTATTCAAAACATGAAATTGACCGAAACTGCTCCAAAAAAATGCTCTATAGCTAGGACATATCTCAACCTGTTTTCATGTTCTGAACTATTTTGGAAACGTAGTTAATAGGCTACTAGCATAAAGTAAGTTTTTGCTATATAAAGATATATACCAACTTTGTATTGGATTCATAGGGAAGATAGTTTTGTCTACCTTCCAACAAAATTATTTAGAAAATCTAAAAAGTAGTAAATATTGTACATTTTGTTTTATATCTACATATAAGCCGTTTATTTTGAAAGTGGTCTAAGTCCATTTCGAAGAAAAAGTAATGCCATTTACATTATGTGCCGTAATAAGTGATTTTTTGCCCGATAATATTTTTTAGATATAACACCATTAATGAGGTAAACTTTTTGTAAAGACAAAATTCAATTTTATTCGTTCTAAACAAAATGCCAGCTAATTCATATTATGACATTACTTTTGCTCCGAAATGGACTTAGGCCACTTTCAAAATAAACGGCTCATATATAAAAATAATAATACAAGATGAAAAAGTATAAAAAAAATTTAAAATGCAAAAGTCAAATGATGTAAGATTTAGCATGGAATACCCCATATATTTAAGTGTCCTATTCCCACTTTTCGCAATGGAGTGGAAAAATATGCAGAGCTGTTTCGAGAAAACACATACGAGACGTATATTGAACTAAAGTAAATAGTCAATAATTGCAGGCTAATTATAGGCTATTTAAATGCCCAATCGCCAAATAAAAAGCTTTCCATTAAAAAAAAAAAAAAAGATTCTGCTAGGTTAAGTTTAAGCTAGCAGAGCGATTTCGAAAAAAAAAACATTTTGTACTGAAGAAAGTATTCAATAATTATAGGCTAATTATAGGCTATTTAAATGCCCTATCGCCAAAAGAAAAGCTTTTCATTTTAAAAAAAATGGACCAAATCAATTTTCTTGAAATAAGGAACTTCGAACAACAACAATTCCAGAAAAAAAAAAAACAACAACAAAATAAAACTACTACAACAACAACAAATTTACTACTACTACAACGACAGTAATTTTACATAAAAGTAGGGGTAAATGGGCGGCCTGTGGCCGCTGCTCAGGATTTAAACCCGTCAGACATCCAACACCGGCTTCGCGGTGGCCTTCGGCCGCGGATCAGTCTTATGCAAGCGCAGTAGCTACTTATTATTTAAAAAAATTTTTATTAAAAATTGCGCTCGCAATTTGACTAGTAAAACTATTTGTTGGATATATTATATACTTATCCGCGGCCGAAGGCCGCCGCGAAGCCGGTGTTGGATGTCTGACGGGTTTAAATCCTGAGCAGCGGCCACAGGCCGCCCATTTACCCCTACTTTTATGTAAAATTACTGTCGTTGTAGTAGTAGTAAATTTGTTGTTGTTGTAGTAGTTTTTGTTGTTGTTGTTGTTTTTTTTCTCTGGAATTGTTGTTATTCAAAGTTCCTTATTTCAAGAAAATTGATTAAGCTAGCAGAGCTATTTTTTTTTTTTTTAAATGAAGAGCCTAAAATTCGGCGTTTGGGCCCAAAATTAGCCTATAATTAGCCTATAATTCTGCCATATTTTTTTTTTCAGTTCTGCCATTTTCGCTCTGCTAGCTTAATGTACCTCGTCCTCTCTATAGATTAGTTGAGGTAAAGTAATATTTGGAAAACCACTTTTTTACGAATACGGCAACAATATATGAGCGAATTTTTCTTTTTTTTTTAGCTAAACACACTCCAAGTAATCGAAATAAATTTGGAGCATTCGAATCAGAATTTTTGCTGAAGAACAGTGGTTATGCAAAGTTGATGTCAAAATACTTATTGCAATAACAAAATACTTTGTTGCTAGCATTCTTATCAACAGAAAACGGACGCAACTTTCGATAGTCTCGAACCCATTTTCTCAAAATAATTATTCCGACGTTTATACTTAATTTTTTGAAGACCACTTGTTTACTGCGTTTATGCAAGTTTTTTTTTGTATTCTTCGCATCTTTTCGCCTCAGATTTTGACCGTAATTTCTTAGTTACTGGTATTCACTAAATACTTATAATACTTGCATGGGATGTGCCACATCCACTGCTGATGTTTTGCCGAATTTTATTGTTGAGATACCTTACTGTAAGTGGACACCCTATAAAATATTTCAGAGAGATTATTTTATTAGTTCTTTTAGTATAATATATGTACATATGTCTTGTGAGCAAAGCACGCCTTTTTTTGAGCTATCCGAACATAATGACTTACCACATATAAACCCGAAGTAATAGCTCCCAATCTCCTATAAAGTCACTGGAGTCTTTTTAGTGTTATATTGAATCAAATTGTTCTTATTGTTAAAAAAGTAGGCATGACACTTCATTGCAAGGTGTTTACAGTCACCACCCTTCCACCAAATTTTATCAAAAAAGCTTGCAAAGTTATCGAAATTTGACCAGATAAATTTTAAAATGTCCGCACAGTTTTAGAAAACATACCTCTAACTAACAAGAAACTTTAGGAATGAGTTTTATAATATAAATTTGTTGCATATATCGTTCCATAAAAATAGCAGCAAATTCTTAATAACCACTGTATCTTCGTTTTGAATTGAAAAAATGGATATTGGACTATAGCGCTCTAAGGAAACGATATATGGGCAATTCTCCGAAACTTTAAACCTATAGTTGTCGTCAAGTTTTGATGTCAAAAACGTAAGATGTCAAACACGTAAGATGCATTTAATTCAAATAGTAATGATTTTTTGTGAATATTGGCCCGCGCACATATTGTTCAAACATTAACAAGTATGTGCATTCAAAAAAAATTCACAAAAAATCATTACTATTTGAATTAAATGCATCTTACGTGTTTGACATCTTACGTTTTTGACATCAAAACTTGACGACAACTTTACGTTAAATGTTTCTGAGAAATGCCCATATGTATTTTTTTCTATCTTGCATTTTGTTTTCAAGAGACAGACGCATAAAAGTATGCATTTTTTTATGGAATGTCATTAGAACCATTGTGTATAACTTAACACTTTCCGAGTAATGTCTTGAAAAGTCGTTGAGCTGGTCAAGTTTATTGTTCTTTCTACGATTTGTTAGTGAATTGCACTGTAAGAATAATCAATAAACCATAATTTAAATAAACAGCAAAAGAGCCAGCCATACCATAGAAAATTATAATTTTAAATGTTTTTTTTTTTTTTTTTTTACCGGCACCGCGTTTTTTTATTTATTTATTTGCTTGGTGGCTTTGCTGCTGTTTTTTTTTTTTTTCATAAACAATGAAATTTGATAAATAATTTTGTTATCGGAATTATTGCTTTGCTTATCATTTTTTGTATTTTGTTTTGCTTTGTACTTTTTTATTTTTATTTTTAATTGTATTTTAATGTTGATTTTATTACTTACATTTCTTATATGACTTTAACAGTTAGCAGGCTTGACATTTCATTTATGATCATATGTCAAAAGTTTTTTAGAATGATACACGGAAAGAAAAGTTTTATAATTTTTGTAATGAAAATCCAACAAAAATTACTGAACTTTTGTTAATCTTCGTTCATTTTACATATTTATTAAAAACTGCCTAAAAGTTTTCTAAAAATAACAAATTTCCTCCTAAGCAATGTTTCAATATTAGTAGGGCTAAGGGCCAATTTCACAATGTTCAAATGTTCAGTTAAGCTTTAACTGAAACTTTAATTGGCACTTTGACACAAAATTTCATACAAAATTTTTATTTATCTGAAAGTTAAATTTTAACTGAACATTGTGAAATTGACCCTAAGTGTGGTAAAGTGGGAAATGTCCCTTTTCGGACAAACTATCAAAGTATACTTAGTTGTCATGCAATACTGACGCGTGCAGACATATTTTTGTGCTCTCTGGAACTCAGTAAATTTTTTCAGTAAACGTAAAAATTCTCTTTTATGATCCAAATCACTGTTGTGCATTTATTTCAAACGTTTTTTGATTATTTTCAGTAATTATGCTGAGCAATTACGTGGAAAAAACTTATTATATAGCTCCAGATCCCGATGATTTTTTGGAAATGTAGAAAACAGTTAAAATTGACAAGAAATTGGTTCTTGCTCTTTCAAACATTACCACTTGCCAAAGTCGAATTTGTATCGTATCGTTGATTTACCACTTGAAACGCGTGAACCCCACTGTTAGCTTCTTTAGTTGCCCAAATTCTGACTCTGACTTGGATGTTTCTTCAGAGAACGAAAAATAAGCTATAATTTAACCTTTTTTTTTACACACATTTTTCATACATTTTTTTTTCCAGAAAAATAATTTTTTTTTAATGGAAGATTCCCATTTTACCCCACGTTTTTAAATTTTTGCCATTTTGAGCATGGTCGGTCAATGCTTGGTACTCAACAGAAAATCAATATTTTCTTTGGCATTATTGCATTCTTTTTACCAAAGGAAGTTGAAAGATAAAAAAATAATTAGTTTATCCCAATTTTTAAAGCTTCGAAAAAAAATTTCCCACTTTACCCCACTTACCCCTATAGTAAAAATTAACAAAAAGATATACATTTTTTTTTTAATAGTTTATATTAAAAAAAAAGCGAAACTATTAAAATAAAAAAAAGCTATTTAATTTAAAAAAAGTAATTTTATTTTTATGTTTATAGTATTGTGGCGAGATTTGAACCGGGATAGAGCTAACTCGAGTGATAAATACATACAGCTTTATATACGCGCTCATTAGCCATCTGCACCACTGCTATCATTATAATGAAGCTGACTGAAACTCTATTTGTTTTAGAAAAACCTTCTACCAAATTATCAAAATTTGCCATACAGTTCAATAAAGATATAGAAAAAGTATGGTTTTCCAATGTGCACAAGAACAGATGCGGATCCGTTTCGAATCCGTAACTTTACTTACATCAAAAACGAATTCAAAACGGATTTGCTTTTAATAATGTTAATGCTGTGTTACAAAAAAAAAAAAATAATAGGAAAAAAGGAAGAAAAAAAAAAAATATAACGAACCCCCTACGGTAGTATTCGAACCCCCTACGGTAGTATTCGAACCCGGGTAAATTCACGTTGACCTACCCGTTTTAAATCTGAATGTTACTTATATACGTATTCAAAACGGGTTCGATTTTAATAATGTTAATGCTGTATATTTACAAAATTAAAAAACGTTTTGAAACGCTTATTAACTTAAAATAAATAAAAAGAAAAAAAGGATAAAAATCCACCTTTGGTAAGATTCGAACTTGGGTAAATCCGTTTCGAACCTGTAATGAACTTCAAATACGGATTCGAAACGGATTTGCTTTAATTAATGTTAATGTTCAGTGTACCAGACGGACGCGTCACGAATCCCTTTCGGAATCAAAATTTTAATTGGTATGATTTTTTGTAAACTTTTCAAACTCTGTTTGAAGAGACGTTTTTGATTTCAAATTTGAGCAATATTTTTTATTAAAAGAAGGGAAGAGAAAGAACTTATAAAAAAAAAACCAGAAATTTGTTTAACATACAAACTTTATATATCAACATCAGATAAGTCTACATTATATAGGTCAATAGCCTTGTTGTCTAATGTTTGTAAATTAATAACCCGTGATCCCCGGTTCACCTCCTACCGACTTTGGGTTTATTCAGGCCTGTTCTGAAATCCGATTCACTTCGGAATCGGAATGCAAGCAATTTTCAAGAGCTTTGCATTTCGATTATTAACACCAAATTGGATTTATGTTTCGGTAAATCGATTAGGAACCATTAGTAAATTTTAATTGTTGAATGACAAATTCGATTCTATCTTATTTATTGCATTGCAGAGCTCCTGAAGATTGCTTTCATTTCGATTCCGAAATAAATCGGATTTTAAAACATGCCTGATTGTTTTTTTTTCTTTTTTTTTATAATTAAAAATAAGCACTTCAATCTTTTTTTTTATAAGCGGTATTAACATTATTAAAAGCGTATCCGTTTTGAATTCGAATTTACGAGTTCAAAACGGATTCGAAATTTCAGAGGAATTTCACCAGCGAACGGGTCCATATAGGATCCGTAACGGATAAAATATACGAGAAAGGGAACCCACTACGGATTCGAGACGGGTTCATCTGCCATACTGGGTTATAACTGAATCAACTAAGAATATTTCCTGTAGGATACACAAAAATCATTCAGTCGGAGTTTGTACTCAGCTTTCTTTAAATTTTTTATATGATTTCTTAGTAAAGAAGTTAAATCATTTATTATAAAATAGATCAGCTGCTGCCTTATGTATCCTGAACTGACTCACAAAAATACCTAAATCCGGCGTTTGCACTCATTTTACAGCTCGTTTCTGGTAATTTTTATACATATTTTCTTTCCGTGTAGGCATTTAGTTCGACAAATTTTAACTGATTTTGTTGTGCAAAATAAGGAATTTTCGTATGTGACGGTACACTAAAAAAACTTTTATGCTTCGTAGAATTTTTGAGCTTTAAACCTTTTATTCATTCGGCATTAAAACACAAATAGCGTAAAATTATAAACTTTAAAAATAAAAAAGATCACTTTGTATGTAAACAAGTTGTGTTTCTGCACTTATGATAGAGATATTCTACTTCTTAATTAATACAAAATATGCACATATGAATACTATAGCAATGATAAGATTGAAAAATACGCAGGCAACAATTGAAATATTTCCAGAATTTTCCAACCATGGCTCATCTCTTGATTTTATTAAGCTGCTTTCTTTTTTATCACTTGTTCTATGTTGAGCAGGATATGCATCCTTAGTGCTATTTATCAATGCTGCTAAATCGTAATCATAATTGTTTTCAATTATATTTGGCGAACTCGATAAATGTGAATCAACTTCTACTACAGTTCTCAATATTGCATCATCAGTGATGATGGTAATAGCAGGTGTCATTTCACATTTTAAAATACTTTGAGTTTCTTCATCATCGTATTTTAAAAATTTTTCAGTTTGCTGCCTGCAACAAAAAAAAAAAAAAAAAAAATATTGATGTTATAAGTCAAATTGCGCCAAATAAAAAACATTCGTTTAAAATTAATCTCAAAAAAAACTTAAAGTCGATAAAAGTATCGAATATTATTGAAAAAACATCGAAAAAGTTGAAATGCATCAAAAAATTGAGCAGTTATCGGTTAAACAAGCCTGCTAAGTTACAACTTTTTTTTCATTCTTAAATTTTACGGCCAATTAAGCGGGTTCAGGACCTTATGATAACGAATATTCAGAGCTTGAAATAAACTTTTTAAAAAGTTTAGTTAGACTTGAGACATTTAAATCATTTAGATAAAAGTTAAAAAAAAACGTAAATTTTATTCGCAGTCGACCTTTGGATAAATTTTATATTTTCTAAGCTGGCTTTAGGTCAACTTTAAGCTTTTTGAAATAAAACTTAAAAAAAATATATATGAAGCACTCCATGCCAAGTGTACCAGCTCAAAATTTTTTTCCTCCGATTTCGCTCAAATTTGGCAAAATGGAACATCCAAAATCAGATAAGAAATAACTGACCTACAAATTTTTAAGCGCGCAATTACTCAAAAAATGTATTTTAATTGAGGGTGTATTACAATTTTTAAGTAAAGGCATGTTGAGTACTCTACCAGAACTACAATATCTGGGACTGATTGCTCTGCTTTTGAGTTGTGATATTATTGTTGTCTGTGGTTATTAATTTCAAGAAAACTGTAATATTTTGCAAATTAGCTTTATTGGTGATATTTTGCCAGTGAATCATACTTGTTAGTCTTATCAGCGATACCGGCATAGATTTACTTCTGACTAATATTAAACGTCAGTTTCTGAACTGTTAACAGAGTAAAAGTTCAACTAAAGGTCAATTTACATGTTTTTTCTTATCAAAGAAATAGTGCAATGCTTTCATTACATATTTATGTATTATAAAAGCGACACAGTTTTTGTTTAATTTCTGTGAATTGAAATCTTTAAATGGGTTTTTCTCGATATTTTGGGTTTTTTTGACTTATTATGGGCTTACAGCTAACGAGCGATATGATTCTTTTTAAATTTTCGAAACGATTCTACAGTTTGGTAAGAGGTACTAAAACCCTATTTCTGAAAGAAAGTATTTGACTCAACTTTTATATAGAAACTTTTAAGGATAAAAGTATTTAAAACTTTTTAAAAAAAAAAATTAAAATAAAAGTGGTTTCTGTCTTTTATTTTTAAAAAATTTTTTATATGAAGCACTCCATGTCAAGTGTACCAGATCAAAATTTTTTTTCTCCGATTTCGCTCAAATTTGGCAGTATGGTAGATCCGGTGTGCAAGAACAACCATCCGGGAGGATTTGGTCCTAGTACCATTTGTCGTTAAAATACAGGGTGTTGAATTTGGCATTTTTAGTCATTTTCATGAAAAGGGTGTTTTTTCAAAAATTTATAGCTTCCACTAAAGTTTGTAAATTGATAAATCTAAGTTACTGGCCCCATTCCTTTTGAAGTGTTTTTTTTTATAAAAAAATATTTCTTGGTGAAAAAAATTTTTTTTCATCCAAATTTTTTACACTAAAAAATACTTTTGAATTTTTTTTGAAAAAACCCCCCTTCGATTTTTTTTAAAAGTATCTTGCTTGAATTAAAGCATAATTTATAAGCTTTAAGATGATGTATGACTCAGGATGGGATTCGGACGCTAAATGGGAGTTTTTTGGCTTTTGAACGCCCGCGGAAGGCAAAAATCTTTTTTTACTCAAGAGGGAAGCATCTTACGAAAAAAGTGTACTTGGCAAAAAAATGCTTAGAATTGTCCAAGCATTACGTGTGATTTTTTTGGATTTTTTTCGAAACTTTTTTTTAATAATTTTTTTGTGAAATTTTTTCAAAAATTGCTAAGAAAAAAATTTTTTTTTTCTAACTTTCCATAAAATTCCCATATTTCCTTGATGATTCTAAGCATTTTATCCCTAGTACACTTTTTTCGTAAGATGCTTCCCTCTTGAGTAAAAAAAGGTTTTTGCTTCCGCGGGCGTTCAAAAGCCAAAAACTCCCATTTATCGTCTGAATCCCATCTTGAATCATACATCATTTTAAAGCTTATAAATTATGCTTTGATTCAAGGTACTTTTAAAAAAAATCGAAGGGGGCTTTTTTCAAAAAAAAATTCAAAAGTATTTTTTAGTGTAAAAAATTTTGGTGAAAAAAAATTTTTTGCACCAAGAAATATTTTTTTATAAAAAAAAACACTTCAAAAGGAAGGGGCAGTAACTTAGATTTATCAATTTACAAACTTTAGTGTAAGCTATAAATTTTTGAAAAAACACCATTTTCATGAAAATGTCTAAAAACGCCAACTTCAACACCCTGTATTTTAACGACAAATGGTACTAGGACCAAATCCTCCCGGATTGTTGTTTTTGCACACCGGATCTACCACATTGCCAAATTTGAGCGAAATCGGAGAAAAAAAAATTTTGATCTGGTACACTTGACATGGAGTGCTTCATATAAAAAAATTTTTAAAAAATAAAAGACAGAAACAACTTTTATTTTAATTTTTTTTTTTTAAAGTTTTAAATACTTTTATCCTTAAAAGTTTCTATATAAAAGTTGAGTCAAATACTTTCTTTCAGAGATATGAGTTGAAATAGGGTTTTGGTACCTCTTACCAAACTGTAGAATCGTTTCGAAAATTTAAAAAGAATCATATCGTTCGTTAGCTGTAAGCCCATAATAAGTCAAAAAAACCCAAAATATCGAGAAAAACCCATTTAAAGATTTCAATTCACAGAAATTAAACAAAAACTGTGTTGCTTTTATAATACATAAATATGTAATGAAAGCATTGCACTATTTCTTTGATAAGAAAAAACATGTAATTGACCTTTAGTTGAACTTTTACTCTGTTAACAGTTCAGAAACTGACGTTTAATATTAGTCAGAAGTAAATCTATGCCGGTATCGCTGATAAGACTAAAAAGTATGATTCACTGGCAAAATATCACCAATAAAACTAATTTGCAAAATATTACAGTTTTCTTGAAATTAAGAACCACAGACAACAATAATATCACAACTCAAAAGCAGAGCAATCAGTCCCAGATGTTGTAGTTCTGGTAGAGTACTCAATATGCCTTTACTTAAAAATTGTAATACACCCTCAATTAAAATACATTTTTTGAGTAATTGCGCGCTTAAAAATTTGTAGGTCAGTTATTTCTTATCTGATTTTGGATGTTTTTACGGCTGTAGAAAGTACAATAAATTTACTTTTTTAAATGTATATTAGGCTGGGTTGGTCTCTATACAAAAAAAAAAAAAAAAAAAAAAAAAAAAACCCCGCCCCTTATTTTAAAGCTTACCTAAAGAGTATCCAGGAAACAAAACAATAAATTTTTTTTAGCCAAAATTGGCATTTTTTCCATAACTTTGGCAGTTGAGGTCAGATGTTTAAAAATTACATATCGTTGCAAAAAGCTTAATTAAACCTACATTTTTTCTTCACATTATTTCGACCTCTGAATTCATAGTACGATCTAGTTTCTCTGGTTCGTATCCCCTTAATGCCATAATTTTTTTTGCAAAATTAAAGCCTTTAAAAATTTATTTAAGTTTTACCCAAAAAGTGCCAATTAAGGTCCAATTAATTTTTAAACATCGTACATCACCTGCCAAATTTCTGAAAAAATGATTTTGGAAGTTTTTTTTTTTGGTTCCTAGATACTCTCAAAGTAAGCTTTCAAATAGAGGGCGTTTTTTTTTCAATTATTTCTTCACCGAATGTGTACTAGCATTAAAGTACAAGGGAAATATTTTGTGGAAGATTTTTTAGTGAAAATTTGATATTTGTAAATATTGTTTCCATTTTTTACAGTTTTTTGTATTTTTCAAGTAACACTATAAAAAGCAAGATATTTATATTTTAATTTATTTAGTTCCAAATAAGAAAAACCATCATTCCTTGAAATTGTTTTGAAATTATGGAAGTTACGAATTTTTTAGTCATCTTCCTTTATTGAAATTATTATTCTTAACAATAGTATTAAAAATGCTTGCCTCATCTCTTTCGTTTGATAGATAAGCAGTAGGACTGATTTAAAGAAAACTTTAGTAAAATTTTTCTTACAATATTTTTGTGGAATACTTTAATCCATTAAAACCTTTTTTTTTTAAAAAAAAGTGTCAGAAAGACCGTAAAATAGGTTTAATAACAAATGAGCTACAAATTTTTAAGCGCGCAAGGTCACCCAAAAAGGGTTTTTTAAGGGTGACTTAAGATTTTGAGGGTGCATCACAATTTTTAAGTGTAGGTAAATTAGTACTCGATGAGACCTACAAAATATGCTAGGTTTCTTAAGAAGTGTATGCAAATTTTTGGATTTTGTAGCCTGAGTAATTTTAAAAAATTTTCTCATGTGGAAATTTTTATTTTAATACTTTTTTGTATCCACTTTACATTTATACTAGTTTATGAAATATCAAGATTGCACTATCTATAACGGCTTTAAAGTCGGTTCATCGCGCACTTAATTTAAAAGTTTTTTTTTTTTCACAACAATTTTGGTACACTTTCTAATTTTACTGATACTTTAATTTTTGTATTATCATTACTATAAATATAATGGAGCTTTATAATACCAAAAATTCATCTTTGAAGTTATTTGATTTTAATGCCTTAACTACAAAACGACTTCTTCACCGCAATCACCAAAATGATTGACTGTCATCATAAGAATTTAGAACTGTTTTTTGAAGTCATTTAACTCAAATGTTGCATGCAAAGTGATTTATAGTCGGTCATATTGATGCTTTGAAAACAAGAAATGAAATTATTGGGGGCTATCGTGAAAAAATATACCCGGGGAATTTTCTCAGACTGCCGTGCATTCTCTTTTGCAGCTTAAGAAAATCTTGATTCATGATGACCCCCATTATGTTTGATGTGTTTGAAACTTAAAATTTATTAAATTATATCAATAGAAGCTTTTAAAAACCTTAATTTTTAAAAGATTTAACTTTTATTACTAGAAAGAATTTAGAAGCTCTTAGCTTAAAAGTAAAATTTTTAGTTTATGTAAGCTTTGTAAATATTGGCTGGACTCGGCAAACCAAACTTAAATAGAAATGAATAAACGAATGTTTTGTAAGTTCATTTCAGAATTTTTTGCATTTTGCGAGTAATAACATTTTTTCTAGGTTACTTACAGTGTTTACGCGCAACGTAAACAGTGTGCATCCTGCATATCTGCCTGTTTTCGTGACCCTCCGCACAGCGCTGCTGTCGTTTACTCGTTGTTACCCAATCTGACATCTGCCATTCTTATAGAAAATTAGCAAGTCAGCGAACCCGTACAACTTTAACATATAATGAAGAACATCAAGAACATCTAACAACACATAACCCATAGACGGTCAAACTTAACAAATAAACGTAAGCTATAAATAGAACAGTCGACAAAGAAGACCTCAAATTATCACAATCCAAAAGTACATCCATGAAGACATACCACAACGGTGGACAGAAGACGATATATCGTTGGACATACTTCTGAAATGCACACAACAGAACCTATTTATCTGTATCGTAAAGTATTCAAGCACTTTTGTATTTTACTTTGTGATTTACAAACCCAATTTTACCCATTGCAATAAACTTTATATTTGAAGACGAATTTAGAATTTTGTGTCCGCCTTATTTCATCCTTTACCCGAACATACAGTATATGTTTGTTTGATTGGCCTTTATGGGCGCGGAAACTATGCACCTGACTTTGATGAAATTTTCAAAGCATATTAGAATCAATAAGGGAAAGAAGATTACAAGATAGAAAAATGGGTGGTATCACGCCCCCAATTAAAAACATTATTCGTCACACCTCTGATACAATTCAGGCCAGCTTAATGATATTTGGTACTGGTAATTAAAATCTAAATATAATTATTGTCTGGTACAATTATGAAGGGCACCAGGACAATTGACATCCATTGGAAAAAATGAGAAGTATGACGCCCCTCAAAGACTAAACTAGTCGTATCTCTAAAACTATTCCACAGAGATTTATCAAATTTGGCATATACATAAAGAGCATCAAGACAAATAATATTCACTGGATAGGTTCGAATTAACTCTCATTTTTTCCACCAATCAATGCATTGTGAACGTCATCATCCGCTCGAATACCAAAAATGTATTTAAAACTGATATTTTGGAGTAAAACCTGACGATACTCAAAATTTTTTTTGGGACAATTTTGGAAATCGGACACCCTGAAATCACTAAAAGATGACTTTCTTTATCAATTCTTGAAAAGTGAATATTTTAATTAGCTTAAAAACTTTTCTTGGATTTTTTTTCCTTTGACTTTCCAAAGATATTATCTTGGGACTATGCTGCATTTATTTAATGAACGAGACTTCTATATGCTTGCTATAGGGTGCATGTAATTTGTATTTTATAAACAATTCAATACCGAGTGCTACATTTTTGTTTTTGTTTATGCTTAATTTGCTTTGTAAGCAAAATGTTGGAGTCAGACAAATGCATCAAAGCATTTCTATGTAAGCAGCATAAGCGTCAGTTTCAAATACTTACTTATACGTTCATATAGCAAGTGCACACTTCAGTGATTGTACCCAAATTTGAGTTAGAAATTTCAGGGATGTCCCGTAGACCACAATCTTTTAATTTAGCATATAACATTACTAAGTATCATCTTTCTTATTACTATTTACAAACAAAGTAACTGATTCCGTGAGTAATATAAAATGTACCTCCACACGGAGAAAAAAAGTACCATCTTTTCTACTTTATTTCTAATATATTTTACCAGAATTTCAAGTCAGAATTGTGACAACTCCTCAATGAAGTAAATTTTACCTTACTGTTTTAGTCAATTCAGTATGCATGCAGCTAGTAATTTTTTACTAAGTAAACTTAACTTTAACTTTACAGTAAGTAAGACTTACAAATCGAACTGACCGCACTAGGGTGCAAACCTTGGTCCATCCGTGTGATAGGTATGATAGGTAGAAACATATCCTCTCCACTACTGGCCCATATGATGAAGTGGTATAAAATTTGTATATTAAGCAAATATCTATCCAAAAATAGATATTTTTACTATGATTTTAGAATCAGAATGATTTCACATATATTTTTATGATATTTACCTAAACACAAAAAATTATAAAATTAAAATGGTTATATAAGGTAAGGTAATTTATGTTTGAAATTAAGTGTTAATTACTATAACTTGTTTACTCCTCGAGTGGAGTAAAATTTACAACGCGGACTTGTCTCCGTGCATGGTACATATAAATGTAGGGTATAAAAATCTAGCTCAGGTCTATTAAGTTTCACATCTTGATCTAACCCTAGCATATTTCTTGTGAGTGCTTACGTTTATTATTTAAATACTTTTTTTTTTTTTTGGTTCAAATTTCTTCAATTAAATTTGATAAGAGATTGTATTTTGCTCACAATTCTGAAGCTTGGAAAAACCGTTCAACAATTTATGAATACTGGGCATATAAATCTTAATTTATAAATCGTTTTAGTTTATCAACTCTAGTAATACATAATGTTAGCATGGAATAGCACAATTTTTTATGTGAATTATTCTATGAAAATGCTGCGGTAATGTTATCCCAAAAAATAGATTTTTTATGATGTCAACTTAAGGTCGCTTTAATTGAATTTCATTGATTAAAAAAAAAAAAAAAATTTATTTCAAGGAAATAATAACACAGTGCTACAAAATCCCAAAAATTTCATAGACTTTTAAAGAAGCTCAGTAGATAATGTAGGTCTAGTCGAGTGCTTAATTTGCCTATACTTAAAAATTGTAATATACCCTCAAAATCTTAAATTATCCTTAAAAAACTGTTTCTGGATTACTTTGTGCGCTTAAGAATTTGTGGCTTAGTTATTTCTTAGCCGATTTGGCATCTTTTTACTGATTTGGCAAGTTAAATTTATGGTCATTCTAAAAATATATAGAGTAGAACGGGGCAATGTCGTGCACTCAACTTTGACATGCTCGTAAAGCCGTACATCTCAAGCGAATGCGACGAGTAAGCATCCGATCGAAAGATAATTTCGTTGGTTACATCCATGTGTAACAACATTTGTGTAGCGAGAAATTGTGTTTGTGTAAGTGAATGTGCACGACATTACCCCAATGGTCACTTTAAAGGTCAACTTCGATAACCTCGGCAGGATATTTCGTTTCAGAAAACACTTACCTGGTATATTTTCCCGCAAGGAAAATTATTTCTGACCCTATGAAAAAACACTTATCGTCCCGAAAGCGTGCGTTTTAAAAAAAAGGTTACTCTGTAGAGACGAACTGGTGAAAATTGCTAGTATTATATGCATAAGCTCAGTAGGTCAGCAGGTCCCTACCTTACAAACAGTTGGTAAATCATTCAATTCTTTGGGCTAAAACAGCCAGTGCACGACATTACCCTCTGCACGACATTACCCCGTTCTACTCTACTACAGCTTTAGTTCAATGGAAATATGTGGAGATATTTTAAAGGAAAGTTTGGAAATGGAATTTTTGGTATTAAAATTAAACTATGTATAATTTTTACTGTGTATGTAGAAGAAAATATATTTTGATGCAGATTATTCTTGGAACAAATATAATTCGTTTTTTTTCCAACAATGAAAGTCCGGAAATATTTATTTAAGTCACATTTTACTGTTAAGGACGAGGTTAACGAAGCATGACATAAACGGAGTGTATTTTCAATTGTTCCAAAATCTGTCAAATATCACTGAATTCAACACAAAGTGTAAGAATTTTGATTTATTTGTAAGCGCGTGCTATTTTTCCCCATGGACTTTTATGTCAATAAATCGTTTAGGAAAGAGGCTGATATTATTTCGATTGCATCGGAGTCCAATGATCAAAATAAATTGCGTGTGCGAAGTTCAATTCATTCAAAGTTTTTCATTTGCCACAAACTATCATGCTTTATATTCAATTATGATATATATGTATTTCATAAGAATTATCAATTAAAGTATAAAACTTTTAAAATTTTTAATAGTCGAATAGAAGTTTTGCAAAAAAAAAAAAAAAACAAAAAAATGATACCAAAATACGCGGAAATTAAAAGCTGCATCAAGTAAAATGCATCATGCCTGTCATTTGCGTTTTGCATATTATACGGTATAATGCATATAAAGTGAAATATATTTTTTCGAATAAATGTTGATGACGATTTCAACTGAAAAACTCTCTATTAAACAAAGTTGCATAAACATTTTGAAGAGATTAAAATCAGTTGTGAATACATCGAGCACGTAGCCATTGCTCCACAAATGCAATAGTTCGTATAAATAAAGCGCTTAAGTGGGTTGGCACTTGAAATGTTAATGGTTATTTGGATGGATACTTTTGTACCTCGTTCCATTTATGTATTTGAATTTATAAAATCAAACAAAATTTTCGAACAAAATCCTCGTAAATTATTTCACAGATTTATTCAGTAATTCAATAAATTACTATGCGCGAATATATTTCAATATAAAATTATTATTCAGTAGATATTTCAGTAGTTCTATGTACTCGCTCGAGTGTTGTCCAAATTTACACGATAGACAATTTTGATAATAAATTTTTGACACTAATGTCTGTTCACTTGATCAAGATGAAACGAAATGAAATAAATTATAATGCACAAGTTTAAAAATGCATAAATAATATTATTAATATTTTGTATTTTTTGAATTGTAATACATATAACAGGTTAGGTAGGTTTCAAGTGGCAGCTACAAAATCTTACACAGATCAAAAATGTTCTTAGTGGTTCCACAACATTTTTAACTTTTAGTCACGCAGATGAATTATTTTTCGAAGTGAAACTTCTTTGAGCGCTTTAGGTGTAAAATTTGAAGCCCGCGATATTTTTTTTTGCGACACTTTTCGTTTGCTTACTTTCCCGTTATATCTCGAAAGCTATACAATATATTTTAACGAAATTTCGTAGGTAGGTGTAGAACGTTAGTACCATATTGATAGTTTTCTGGGACACCAGAAGATTCCCTAAAGTCTCCAAAGTCAAAATGAAGAATATATAGATGTACTAGAGGAAAACATATATTTCGAACTATTAACAAACTTTAATTGATTCATTTCCTTGAACTCCCGAAAGTTACCGAAGGTCACTCCAAGGCTTCATAGTCAAAATGAAGAATATCTAGATATAGTATACTAGAGGGAAAACATCTAAAGCGGAGTATCAACAAGATTTAATTGAATATTTCCTGGGGCATATATGTACAAGTAATGACAATAGCTGAGATGAATCTTCGGAAAAGCAGTAGCTAATGAAACTAGTAAGGGTGCTACCTTTGCCCTGGCCGAAAATTAAATACCATACACAGCAGTATTTTGGAAAATTTGCTTGTACGGAAGGTGAAACGCCCTCTTGACCGAATTCATATAGTTTTTGCTTAGATCTAGGACTAACTATTCGATCTGTGCAAAATTTGATTTTACTACGTCAAATAACGCTTCCACTACAGAATTATGTAAATCTTAATTGTATGGGATATGCCACGCCCTCTTGTCTGAGTTCATATATATTTTGCTCAGAGTTTACACATACTGTTCTAACTGAGTTAAATTTGGTTCGATTATATAAAAAAACGCTTTCAGTATATCCAAAACTTTTGCTTTTTTGGCAGGTGCCTCGCCCTCTTGTCCGAAATTGATTAGTTTCTGTAGTGGCCGTTCTATACGCGTTGTCGTAGACGGTTTCATATCTAACAACAAATCCATTAACTCTGGAGTTCCCCAGAGTTCCGCTCTATTCCAGTCACTTTTTCTTGTTTTTATCGATGACCTTCTATTACACAGTGCGACACATGAAAAGTGAACTAAAATCCATTATAAGGCGTCGAAAGTACTCACCGAAACAAGTAATTCTGCCAGAGCGTTTTGCAAAGTTGGCTCATATAAGGATTTTATGGTCATTTTTGCGATTTTAAGGCACTAGATGAATTTTTTTTTGGTTAAGTTTGTGTGGCATTTTTTTTCTTCTATTCAATAGCTACAACATTGCTGAAGTCATCAAAACAAGATATAGCCATATGAAAAAATCGAAAAATCGCTCAAAATCCAATTTGAGGCAAAAAGTTGAAATTTTCAGCTGGATAATTATAATTATTTTTATAAAAATTCCAAATATTGTTTTGATGACTTCAGCAATGTTGTAGCTATTAAATAGAAGAAAAAAAATGCCGAACAAACTTAACCGAAAAAAAATTCATCTAGTGCCCTAAAATCGCAAAAATGACCATAAAATCCTTATATGAGCCAACTTTGCAAAACGCTTTGGCAGAATTACTTGTTTCGGCGAGTACTTTCGACGCCTTATAACGGATTTTAGTTCACCGTCAATGACTTGAAAAATGTTGCACTGTGTTATCGACCATTAATCCAATCAACTCTTTTGCTGATGACTGCAGCATTTATCATTCGTATTGAATGACACACTATTTGTTGTCTCACAGACGAATGTATTGACCCCCTCCACCCCTTACTTTGGCCGGCGTAGACATTATGAGATAAGTAACTCTTGACGTTCTGAGCATATCGATTCAAGCTGACCTGAGATGGACAGTTCATGCATTCGGTATGTCGAAAGAAGTGGCCGAATGCTTAGGTTATCTAACACGATGTAAAAAATACTTCACTCCTGTTGATCTTCAGACTGTCGTCTTCATCTGTATTAATTCTAAAACCTAAGCTAGAGTACAATTCGTACATCTGTGACGGTGCTCCAAAATCTACTTAGGAGCTGCTAGACAGTTTTCAACGTCATGCGATGAAATTGATAGGGTATGCAAATCTTGTGTCCTCTGTTGACTCTCTCTTTGGTGTGTTACCCTTCTTTTTAAAGATAATATTTATAATGGGATGTACTCGAGAGAGCTGGTTCTTTCAGTTCGTATACTCTCGCGCAGCACTCGGGCTTCTCATCAGGCCCATCCCTATTGCATTGCAATGGTGTTTAGTAGAAAATCACATCATCTGGATAATTCTTTCTTTGATCGCACGATTAAAATGTGGAATAATCTCCCTCCGAGCGTTTTTCCCGATAGCTGTGACAATGGTAGATTTAAGAAAAATATATATAGGAACTACTCCTCTTTTTCCTTTTCTGCAAATCAGCACGGTGCATTGCATTTATAGGATCTATCCCCTGAGCATTGGCTTAAGTAATAATAAATTTTTCTCCATCTCAGGGAATATATGAAAAATCCGAAACCATTTGTAAAACCGAAAAGCCTTACTAAATATGAAAACATTTTTTGGTTTAAAATTTAAACTGTTGAACTTCTTTAACGGATTTTTAGCCGCTAAATTCGTCGAAATGAAATGGTATATGAAATGGTATGGCCAGTATATCATAAATTAAGGGTATATAGAAATATTTTTCAGATTCAAAAAGTTTAACAGTTTAAGTTTAAACATTATGTTTTTTTCAATGCTAAGGAACACTGTTTGGTTTTTAAAATGGTTTCGCATCCATCATATGTTCTGTGAAATAGACCAAAATTTAAACAGTGCTTATTTACATTAAAAGGAAACTTTTGGTGGTCTGGGAACGAAATTCTAAGCAACTTTAATTTTTTCCATACAAATTTAAGCCAGTCTATTATGTAGTTAAGTAAAATACTCGTACTAATCATTATCATCTAATAACTCGAGAGTCGTTGGTTCGATCCAGCGTTAACATGGAACAATCATGGCCCAATTTTAGTCAAGGGCAAACTTAAGACTTCTAAAAGAATCACTAAACAGAAATAGATTTACAGATGTAATTTACATCGTCAGTTTCTTCAGATGACAATTCAATGTCGAAAAAATTGCTTAAAACAATCATTTTAGTCTCCTCAAACCTAACGTTTTGCATAATCCTTTGAATAGAATAAAAAAGAAGCCTTAAGTAGCAAAACATGCTTGATACATATGTTCAACCTAAGAGTGCCTTCCTTACTTAGTTTCCTTAAAATATATGGAATGATGAAAATCGACCATTAGTTTTCATACGACTATACCGACCAGCAGCGACTAATTGTCTTAATTAATAGCGAGACTTGCTTAATTCATTCAAAGTGAATGACATTTAAGGACATTCAGTCGAAATTAAATCACTGAACATTGAATACACATACATGCAGCATTGCGTATAAGCATTAGTTTGGTATGATGAAGCTTTAAGAAATGCGTCAGAATGTTCTACATTTGGGTGGAACTTATTGGTTAAACGAAATCTTTTACTGATGGAATTTACATTTTAGCCTTTTCTTTTCCTTTGCTTGGAATCTGCACTCTGTTTCCTTTTTTTGCATATTGTATAGGTACACCTTAACGCCTATGAGTGTGCTCCATTCGTTTTTGGCTTGTAACAGATGATAATTGTCGCCTAGACCGTAACAAAGTAGATTACGAGATTAAGTGACCGTAATAAATTAGAGCAAATGCGTATAGCATGTGTGTGTGTGTGTGTGTGTAAATTCGTGTACTGGTGTATGTATGTGTATCTGTGTGCTTGCCTTTGATTGGGTGGTGGGGCGTGATGACATTTTGAAAATAAATCAAAAGCATTTCTGGTACAACAGCAATGTTTTGCAAAAGCGACAACATACCACTGGCTTCATCATCATCATTAACATACGTCCGTTCTTCTATACATTACAGGGGAGTTATTGATTGTTTGACATTGACATCCTCGTTTTGATATTAATTAGTCAAAGTAGTGGCCTGAAAAAACTTGCGCTTTTGTAACAAATATTTATTTCATTCAATTTAACAAACAACTAAAAAGAATAAATAAAAAATATTAAACAACAGAATGTTAATGTTAAAAAATCAAAACTTAGTATTATTTTGTCTAGAAAATTCTGGAAATTTTGGACATAAAGCTCTAAGAAACAAGTAAAGTGTGTCCCATATTTCACGCAAGATTTAAATTCAATAAAAAACACATTTTTTCCCTAAGTATATGTTTTTTTTTATCGAAACACAAATAACATAGAATGAGGTTATGTATGAAATAGCACATCGGACAGATGACCTTCATGGCTTGATTGGCACATACTCACACTTTTGTCGAAATTTTTCACAACAATTTTGCATAAATGTGGCTAAATTTCGTTGTGCAAATCTGAAAAACTTTATTCACGATGTATGCAGTACAGTTGTTGGACTTTGATTGGATCAGCTATATTGCCTTTGTATTAATCAACAATAGACACAAAAGTCCAGCTCAATAAAGCCGAAACTAAAACTATCTTAGAAATGCATGTCTCGTTAAATCAAGGAATACTTAGTAAAGCTCTATCTAGAAGCTTTAAGGAAAATTCAACAAACTTTTGCATTCAATCAAAAGTAAAAACAGCACAATATCAACATTTTTCAACGCATCTAGTGAGAAATAAAAATTTGAAACTCTACAAATGTTCCTAATGAGAAACCATATTTATCTTAAGACTATCCGAAAGAATCTTCCATTATGTAACCATATGTGGTGGACTATATTCCTAGACGTGTAAAATTAAATTTCCAAAAAAAATATCGACCTGAGGGGGTGTCATTATGTCGTTTTATCTGAAAATTTTGGGAAAATCGAGATTTCAGATAATATACGGGAGAGCACAAATTTCAGAAGTAGAAGATATGTTACTGGACACCATTCCAAGTATTCTGGAGTAAAATTCAATAAAATCGTATGTTGGACTTGGCGACAGAATGGGTTAAGAAGTCTCAATCGCTCATTACAAGCACATAACTGGTTCTAAAATTCTGGAAAAATGCATGCAAATTCCTTGATGAAAAATGAATCGACTTTGTTAACGATGTTTTTTAATTTAAGTACCCCTCCCAAGCACATCATAGCGACACATACTCCAAGATAGCGAGATATCTAAGAAATATTCTGGAGTAAAATTCAGAAAAATCATACGTTGGATTTGGCGACAGAATTGGTTAAGAAGTTTAAATCGCTTACTACGGCTATATAAAAGGTCCTAAAATTCTGAAAAAATTCAAGCAGATTCCTTGATGAAAAATAAACTGACCTTGTTCATGATGTTTTTTTAATTTAAGCCCTCCATTCCGAGTAAAAAACCGAAAAACGCTAAAAAACGCATACCGCCAAAAATCGCGTTTTTACCAAGATCTTAGCGTTTTTCGTTTTTTACTCGGCATGCGAGGCTTTAAATCTAAAAACATCTAAAATATCTGTACCGTAAAACAATCAAAATATCGGTAAAAGTCCAAGTATATCGAAAAATATCAATAAACGCAGAAAAGTATCGAAAAACATCTAAAATATCAGTAAAAGTCCAAAAGTATCGAAAAACATCCAAAATATCGGTTAAAGTTGATAAATGTTGAAAAACATCTATAATATAAAACATCCAAAAATCGATAAAATTCCAATAGTGTCAAAAAACATCTAAAATATCTGTATCGAAAAAAAATCAAAATATCGATAAAAGTCCAGGTATATCGAAAAACATCAAAAATAACGATAAAAGTAGAAAAATATCGAAAAAAATTCAAAATATCGGCAAAAGTCCAAAAATATTGAGAAACGTTAACACTGTGGGTGTTTTTGTTGTTGTATTTATATGGAAAACTTTGATCCTGTTTTTAAATGCCTTTATGGAAACTTTTATGTTTCGTGCATTCTACACCACAGTACTTTTCATATAAAAAAAGACCTCGAAAATCAGTTTTTTTGCTTTCCTTTTAACGGCGAACTATAGTAAAAGGGAAGCAATAAAAAAACCGTTCACGTATTTATATATAGATTCTTAATCAGCGCTTCCGTCAAAAAAAAAAATTGCTCGGGCCTGGCACATCCCTCACAAGCAAAGTTTTAAAACTGTATACCCTGCATACAGGGCATCTTCAATTTGTTTATCGGCTTGCAACGAACGGCGAGTGAATAAGTAGCCCTTCGATTCTGAGGAACATTAAGGTACTTAAGGTACATACTGCGAAAGGTTTGTTTTCAAAGCTGCCCGAAAAGCACTGTAAAATTAAGCCATTTCGGCAGTTTCATAATTTTTTCTTAAAATGTTTAAGGATGTATTTAATTTTTCATATGGCCAAAGATAATACATTTACTAGCTTATATGTACATATGTGTATTGTGCTATTTGCCTCTCTGTGTTGCTTTATCGGTATTATTCGAATTAAAATTTTGTAATTTCCATTAAATAAAATTAAGTTTCATTTTCATTTGCAATTAAATTTCAATTTATTATTTTAATTAAAACACTATATGACTCTACGCGACACAAAATAAATTCCATAAATGTTGAAATTTAGAAACATAAATTATTTGAAAATATTTAATTAACATTCCACGAACAAACTGCAATAAATTATGCAGCGCTGGCAAAAAAAAAACCCTGCTGGACATATGAATTGATACAGAGTGGTTCAGGAGGGTTTTATATTTTGTTTTTTTTTTTTTTGGCGTTGCGGTTTTAGCCATGGTTTATTGCAACAATTAAACACAATTATTGAACATGATGCACCACGCACACAAAACCAGTGATTAGCACATTTGAAATTTATTATTATTAAATTTGTCCATATAATTAAAGTGTTAATATGGTTGGATTTTAAATAGACACAAAGCAAACACACACACACAAGATAACAATCAAATATGTATTTGTGATATGTCACAGTGATGTGAAATATCATATAATTTTTCAATTTTAAGTATGGAATTTTAGGCTGTAATAATTGTTTTACAGATTTTACAATTTTACATGTCGATCTTTGTAAAATAAATGACTTAAATTAATGAAAAAAAGAAACCTTTTTGGTATCTATACTATTCATTTAAAATCGTTTGTAACGCTTTGGCGTAAAATATAATGAACCGATTTTAATAAACTTTTCTTTAAAACAATACTTTTGTGCTGAGAAAGAAACTTGCATACTTTATTTTTTGAAGCAGAGCAGCAGCAAACACCGAAGCATGTATTATAAAAAAAATGCAGACAGTAGTTCAGGATCAGTCTTTGTTAAGCCATCAACGATCAGTTTTTAGTGAGCTGCAATTCAGTCTTGCGGAGAGTCATTAAACAATGAAATCTCGAGGGTATAGTGAAAATTTATTCATCCAAGTGTCAAAGGATAAGTGAAAATAAATCATAAAAGTGGTACAGGATCCGTGAAAATAAATCATCAAAGCTCTGCAGGATGTCAGACTTAGAACAGTGTGCCGCGAGATACAACGCGCTACGGGATGACAGAGCAAACATGCTACAGATCATCAGTCTAGCAACAATATTCAAAGTGGTGCTTTAGATAGGTAGTAGAACCGTTGGACTAAGCTTCACAGAAACTCGTGATCCTAAAAAGTCTTTCGGAGTGTGCGAGGACTTTTTCAAACGGAATAGTTAGAATAAGACAGGAAGCATACGCAGTAGAACCGTTGGACCATGCTTCACAAGAATTCATGACCCTAAAAAGTCTTTACGTGCTTGTGAGGACCTACTCACACAGAATACATGTTTAAAATGAAACAGGAAGCATAGGCAGTAAAACCGTTGGACCAAGCTTCACAAGAACTCGTAATCCTAAAAAGTCTTTCCGAGTCTGTGAGGACATTGTTAAACGAAATAGTTAAAATAATAAAATAAGACAGGAAGCATAGGTAGTAGAACCGTTGGACCAAGCTTCTTAAGAACTCGCGATCCTAAAAAGTCTTATCGTGCTTGTGAGGACCTTCTCAAACAGAATATTTAAAAAAGACAGGAAGCATACGCAATAAAACCGTTGCACCAAGCTTCATAAGAATTTGTAATTCTAAATGGTCTTTCCGAGTCTGTGGATGCATTGTCAAACGGAATAGTTAAAATAAGACAGTTAAAATAGGCAGCCGCTGGACCAAGATTCGTAGGAATTCGTGACCCTAAAAAGTCTTTTCGAGCCTTTGAAGACATCGTTACACGGAGTAATAAAAGTTTAAGCAAAGGTTAAGGCCTGTATTTTCCTTAGGAACATCGAGACTATGTAAGGGAAACAGAATTAGCTAGGAGCTTGAAATAAATATTTTGTAACGCACCAGGAGAAAGTTCAATAAAGAAATAGTAAGAATAAGACATGAAGCATAGGCAGTAGAATTGTTCACAAAAATTCGTGACCCTAAAAAATCTTTACGTTCTTGTGAGGACCTTCTCAAACGGAATAGTTAAAATATGAAAGGAAGCTTAGGTAGCAGAACCTTTGGACCAAGCCTGTTAAGAACTCGTGACCCTAAAAAGTCTTAACGTGCTTGTGAGGACCTTCTCAAACAGAATTTTTAAAAAAGACAGGAAGCATACGCAGTAACACCGTTGCACCAAGCTTCATAAGAATTCGTAATCCTAAACAGTCTTTCCGAGTCTGTGAGGGCATTGTCAAACGAAATAGTTAAAATAAGACAGGAAGCATAGGCAGTAGAACCGTTGGACCAAGATTCATAGGAATTCGAGACCCTAAAAAGTCTTTCCGAGCCTGTGAGGACCTCGTTACACAGAGTAATTATAGTTTAAGCAAAGGTTAAGGCTTGTATTCTCCTTAGAAACATCGAGACAGAACAGAATTAGCTAGGGGCTTGAAATAAATATTTTGTAACGCACCAGGAGAAAGTTCAATAAAGAAAGAAAGTAAAACTGAAATTGTTTTGACACCGGCGAGTTTAATCCCAGGCATAAGGAAAGTCCGTTACACTAGCATATTTGGGATTACACTTAAAGAATCTGCTGACGTATTTTTTAAAGCACCTGTTTTACTCAATAGTATATATGTAAGTCATTGAACTCTTTCTAACAGTTTTAGGAGAGTTTGATTTACAAGTGCGTTTCACCGGAAAAACACTTCATCTATATAAAAATAGGCAAACGAAATCGTTTCATTACCTGTTTCTGTGCCTAAATCTCATTATATTCACCGGATATTTGTTGTTGTTGGAAAGGTTGTAAGAAAGAGCAGTCCATAGGATTTTCCTTTTTAAAACTGGGTGGTGGCACGCCTCTAAATGGAAAAAACAATTTAATGGCTAAACCACTTCATCGATTTCTATGAAATTCGGTACAATTTGCTGATTTAGCATTTTCTGTAAATTATCGACCGGGCAATGCCGGGTAAATTGGCTAGTCAAATATTAAAATGTTTATTATACGTGCAGATATAGTAAAAATTTATTATTTTTTTTATTTAATTGCAATACGAAAGCCATAAGATGACAGCATTCAATAATTCCTTGAAATATGCTGAGGTAGCCCAAAGTTAAAAAAAAAAAAAAAAAAAAAATAAAAAATCCGCTTGTGCTAAAAAACCAAATTCATGAAATGCTACAATTTTTCATTTCATTTTAATTTTTCCTTGGCACATATTTTTTTCATTTTCCCTCATTTCTTTATATCTTTTCACTTATGAACGCGCGCTCAAAGTTATGATGAAAATTTTCACTCTTGCGCGCGTCTAAACCACGAAGGAAAAATAAAATGTGGAAAACCATTAAAAGGATTACTTCTCAAAATTTGACTTAATGTGCAGTGCGACAGTAATATCTTTAATGCAATAACAGCAGCCGCACAAACAAACAAACAAATATACATATACACACATACACATACAAAATTTACACGCATATATTTATAATGTGTACCGTACCGTTCGTACGACGCACGAACATACACCGCCATTTAAATTTTGTTGCGGTTGCTTTAATGCCATTGCGCCTGTCGTTTTGTGTTTCCTTTGACGCCGCTGCGTGTCCTTAACTGCCTGCCTGCCTGCTTTGCTTACCGTCGTCGCTGTAACTGTAAATGGCAATCGTAATACGAATTTGACAGCGTACTCTATTCTTTCTGACAGCGCTGCAAAATGTCGTCGTCGTCGTCGTAAATGCTTGTATTTTTTAACGTTGAGACGTTTTCAGCACAACACCGCACACAACGGGTGGCGGGTTTGAGTTATTGACGTGCTGTGTTGCCAACATTGTGCTGAAATATGCTAGCGGCATGTCAGAGCCTTAATTTATTATGCTTAGTTAGAATAATGGACTTAAGCTATTTTGAAAACTCACCCATTTCCATGTCACTCTACATATTACTCTGTCTAACTCTAACTCTTTATCTTTTGCATACTTTCCAGGCATTGCATACTGTCAAGATTAAAGGCAAACATGGGTGGACCAACTGTATAATATCTGTGGCAACAAACCAGAGTAGCTTAAGTCGACATAAGTGAAAATTGAGTTTTCATGCTATAATTATTCAGGTTTTCAAAAGGCTTATTTCTGTTCAACCTTTTCCAAAAAATATCGTGTTCAAGCAAAGTTATGATGCTTTATTTTATAGCTTAAGTTTTTTCACATTATTATACGTTTGCCAAAACATCTTAAGTCAAGTAAGTCTCCGGTCATTTGTTTCACTGTTCTATAATTCTTTTAACAAAAAAACTTAAGCCTACATAAGCTAAAAATATTTCAATAAAAAAAGCATCCAAAACATCTTATCTACAGTTATCCCTTTATTTCAATTTTAGCAGAAAATCTTATGTATAGTTACAATCGTTACAAACCACGCTTAAGCTTGAACAGAACCGCTTAATTTTACTTAAGGCGCTATTTTTATCAAAACAAATTTTTACAGAAAATCTTAAGTATAAAACAGTAAAAATACATGATTTTTTATGATTTTTTTTTTAAAATTCGCCTCTCCTCGTCTTACTCAATCCATTAACTACCTCTGAGATTAAAATAATTGCAATAAAACGGAACAGAAACAATTTTTCACAAAATAGCCAATATCTCAAAACGTCGATTTTCGACATAAGCTACTCTGGTTTGTTGCCACAGATATGATACCAATAGACTTGCGTCAAAGACTGTGGATGCAGAAAAATCAACTGGTGAATCAATGGACGTCACAGGATGCCAGGGCTCAGACCTAACAAAGCTGGCAAGAAAGATGGCAAAGAGAAAGTGTTGGACGCTGGACAGCGCGGTTTAAACCTCAGTTGAACTCCTGGTAAAACAAGAAGTTTGGCGAGGTAAATTATCACATTACGTAGCTGCTATCAGGACATGGATAAATTCAGCAATTCCTAAACAGAATGGGAAAAACAAATGGGCCAGACTGCATATATGGTACCGTAGAACTCGACGACGAAATAAAGCCAAGACAAGACGAGATTAACGGGAACGTGTTGGCCCACTTACAGTCCAACATGATGATAAGCGAACAAAATTGGTTATTAATTGGACGATAAGCAGAAAACCTACCACTCATAAAGTACAGAGGCCTTGATGCATATCAAGAAGTCAAGAAATGTTTTGACATTAAAAACGCTGCCGCAAACTTTATCTTTTTTTTTTTTTTTGGCGGAGATCTCAACACAAGACCTTTTTCACCTTATCAGAGTCCAATGGAGTACTGGAACAGGACAACTTTCGTCTAGGTAGAAAACGTAGTTAGGACCTCATTTTTTCTCAAAACGAAAAAAGAAATGTTAGCAAGGGGTTACTCAGCCCCCCTCTTACAAAAGCAAATAAAGCGGAGGCCCAACGTGGGGTAATGAAGAGTTAGATGTTTTAGTAAAGTGAACCCCTCTGATGCAATGCCAAAAAATGGTTTTCCAGGGGGGAGATATTCTCGATGAAGAAGCAGTGTTTTAGTTGGTAGAATATTTAGGAGAGAGTAGGCTTACGAGCCTAAATGATTTTCCCACCTCATCTGTACTCGAATTTAAACTGAGCTTTCTCTCCCCTTTTGCCGGTTTTGTCAGTTTTATATCAATTTTCTTATCTGCCGCCGTATATTAGAACTTTTTGGATGATTCCAATGACTTTGCCTATTTTCAATTAACCGAATTAAGTACACACGCTGTAAAGCGAACTGTTTCATACTATCTAGAAGTGAAAATTTCTAAATGCATTCTTTAGTATGCAAAACTGTCAAAATATGTCCATTGACCTCACAAAATAGGCACGGCGTGCTTGAACCAAGTTTAAATAAAAGTTTCTTGCATATGAGTTTTTTGACTGAATTATGTTACGTAATAACTTCACGAATCAAATGATCCCAAAATTAAAAAAATCGAATGGGCCCTTTTTGAAATAAGGAGCCTTAAGCAATAACTATAAAAAGTTAATACAACACAAAATTAAAAATATTTGTAACATTTTGCAAACCATTTTTTCTAAACTAATTTGAGGTCGCTGAACACGAAAAACGCATTTATTTTTTTTTTCCTTGGGGTCGTTCCCAAGTTATTCGATAATTTATAATTTCGAGGTTATAGCTTCATATACATCAATATATTTCTATGACGCCAAGTCCAATCAATTTTATCTTTCCACGCTTACAAAGAGTGATTAACGGCGCTTCTAACAAGTATACCAATAATTATGCTCCAAACAAAATTGACTGAGTTAAAGCAGGAAAAAGCTTGATATTTCAACAATTTTTTAAATTTTTCACATCAACTTCAAATGAAACACTTTGTTTTTGGCACATATTTTTTTTAAATAATTATTTTTAGAAATGTTATTTAATGGCGCATATAATTGCAAACATTTTAAGCCTATGTTGAGCAAAATCGAATGAAATTTCCAAAATATATTAAGGTTTTAGTGCAATAGAGAAATTTCGATTTCTTTCAAAAATTAATATTTTTGATACAATCCGCAATGTTCTTCTACAGAGAATGACTAGAAGTTACTTAAATCATCTTTAAAGTGTTCAATAAGTGTAGGGTGTCCTATTTGGAGGCTGAAAAATTGGATCTGTTGACTCAGGCCGAACATTTCGAAAATTCTCACATCTTCCTTATTGCACTAAAGCCTTTATATCTTTTGGAAATTTCATTCGATTTTGCTCAACATAGGCTTAAAATGTTTGCAATTATATGCGTCTTTAAATCACATTTCTAAAAGTAATTATTTAAAAAAAAATATGTGCCAAAAACAAAGTGTTTCATTTGAAGTTGATGTGAAAAATTTTAAAAATTGTTGAAATATCAAGCTTTTTCCTGCTTTAACTCAGTCAATTTTGTTTGGAGCATAATTATTGGTATACTTGTTAGAAGCGCCGTTAATCACTCTTTGTAAGCGTGGAAAGATAAAATTGATTGGACTTGGCGTCATAGAAATATATTGATGTATATGAAGCTATAACCTCGAAATTATAAATTATCGAATAACTTGGGAACGACCCCAAGGAAAAAAAAAATAAATGCGTTTTTCGTGTTCAGCGACCTCAAATTAGTTTAGAAAAAATGGTTTGCAAAATGTTACAAATATTTTTAATTTTGTGTTGTATTAACTTTTTATAGTTATTGCTTAAGGCTCCTTATTTCAAAAAGGGCCCATTCGATTTTTTTAATTTTGGGATCATTTGATTCGTGAAGTTTTTACGTAACATAATTCAGTCAAAAAACTCATATGCAAGAAACTTTTATTTAAACTTGGTTCAAGCACGCCGTGTAGGGTGAAGTGATTTTGACTGGGGTTTGGGGGCAGCTTCCATACGATAAAAATTAACAAAATACTGTAGCTCTACAACTGTAGGAGTTATAATTACAAAACTTTGTACACAGGAATAAATTGCGTTCACCAAATATCCTATAAAAATTGGAGGAAATTGAACAAGGGGGCGTTGTACCCCCCCATACCAAATAACACATCAATTGCTAAGTATATCTCTTCACCTGCGGCAGTTACTTTTATAAAACTTTGCATACAGAAGTAAACTGCCTTCATCAAACGCCTTGCAAAAATTTGAGGAATTTGAACAAGGGGGCGTTTTAACCTCCATACCAAAAAACACAACAATTGCTATATTTCTGCACCTGAAGCAGTTATTATTACGAAACTTTATATTTACAAAATACCATACGAAAATGTAGGGGGCTAAATATGGGGGTTTAGCATCCCTATTCAAAAAAAATTGAAATACTCTGTCTATGTACTTTTATCACCAAAATTTAGGGGGGTTAAATATGGGGGCTTATTATCCCTACACAAAAAAAAAATACTTTGTCTATGCATCTTTATCATTATAAAATTTGGTACATGGATGTAGGTGATATCTTCTAAACAACATGGGAAAATTATAAACAGGGGGTGCTGCACCCTTTGCACCTAGTGTGGCTATTATTATAAAATCTGGTTCAATTTTCACTGTATGGCCAAATTCTTTTGCAAGAAACTGTGAGGATTTAAACCTCACGTGTCATCAATAAAAAACAGCATAATTTCTTAAAAGCTCTACCCGGTGCAAAGTGGTGCTCATAGTTTTTTAGTCCAATCTACAACAAAAATATAAATTTCGAAATCAGAAAAAATTGCAATTCTGTCTAAATTATTTGTGGAAACACTTTGTAAGAAATATATAAGCAATATATATTTTTGGAAAGCTTATACATCGAGCCAATTTTAGTTTTTTTTAAAACTTTATTTCATCGAAAAATTACCATAAAACTTTCAGAAGTTGAAGCGCTTTACGGAACTATTATATTCAAAATATCAACTTTGAATTGCAAATATACATATGTACTTAATGTTACCCAATGAACATAAGAATAAATTTTTGGAGGTAAGTGGACATATTTGAGCACTTCTGCATACAAGAAATGTAAAATTTGAAACGAGACACTGTGTGCTGAAGTGAATATTTTCATTTGATATTTATCTTTATTTTTAACATTTATGCAACATTATTTTCTATAATGAGATATATTGTTTTTGCATTGAAATATAATTTCAATTAATAATAAAAACCAGTAATTTGGCAACCCTAGACTTGTCGCTAGCAGTAAAAGCATCAGCATAATGTTATCCGTAGCGAAAAATACGTTATATGCTACACTCATTCAAAAGTTTTTTTGTAAAGCGTCTTTCTTGAAAACAAGAATGTACGATATTTGTGGTATTACAGTGTTACCATCACGCTTGCTTTTTACTTATTTTTTTCTTTTTTTTAATATTTATTTTATTCTACTTAGTATTTTTTTTTTAGGTAGGTACAGTGAAAAGCATACGTTTCTTACTGAATCACAGCAAATCAGACACAAAACACGGCGCCAAACAAAGTCGAAATTAAAACGCACACTTTATCACTTTGCATTTTCGCACTTCACACACACTTACACAGTAGGCATTTCACACTTACACACGCACTCACACGTTGTTTGCTGTGTTCTTTTGTCTGCTGCTGCTGCTTTGTATGTATGTTGGGGGGAAAAGACTCCTCTATTGGCAATTCCTTGGCAACACTTGCCTTGTTCGTTCCTTTTGTTTGCTCCCGTTTTCAATTCTCCCTTCATTGTTGTTTGGCTTTGTGATGCCTTTAATGTGTGTCTTATTTGCGTTTATTTTCCCACATTAACTCGTAAATGCGTGAAGCTATTTGAAAATTCTATTATGTGTCTATTTACACCTATTTACTTAACGTTATAAGCAGATAATGTGCCACGAATGATTTCGAGGAAATATTTCTATGGAAAACATGTGTCGTAGCAGTGTTTTGAGTCAACAAATTAAAATGATTGTAATTATTTAGACAAGATTTGTAGCAATACGAATAAATATCGAAAATAAAAATGGAAATATGGGAGAAGATTTTAAAAAAATTTTAAAGGAGTCGAAAAATGTTGATATGGCCGAAAAATGGGGAAAAGCTTTGAAAAATTTCGAAATATGTTGATGGAGTCGGAAAATGTTTACAAATTTGAAAAAAGTTTTTTGAAAAATTTTTGTTAAGTCGAAAAATGTTGGCAACTTCGAAAAATGTTAAAAAATTTGAGAAGTTTTGAAAGAAGCGAGATATATTGTTAAAGCTCGCTATATGTTGACAAAGTCAGAAAGTTATGATAAAAACAAAAAATGTTGCCAAGCTTAAAAAAATTCCAAAAATGAAGTCATTAAACTTTGAAAAGCTTGAAAAAAGTTGAAAAATGTTGAAAGTAAGAAGAAATGTTTAAACTCAAACAATGTTGACAAAGTCGAAAAATGTTGATAAAGTCCAAAAGTGTTGACAAGCTCCAAAAAATTTGAAAAATGTTGACGAGGTCATAAAAAATTTATGGAAGTCGAAAAATGTTGAAGTCGATAAATGTTGACAACTTCGAAAAATGTTAAAAAATTCGAGATATTTTGACAGAAAGCTTGCTTCTGTTATTGTTAGTGCTGGCTATATGTTGGCACAGTCAGAAAGTTTTGATAAAACCGAAAAATGTTGCCAAGCTTAAAAAAATTCCAAAAACTAAGTCATTAACGTTGGATAGCTTGAAAAAATTCGAAAAATTTTCAAAGTAAGGAGAAATGCCTAAACTCGAAAAATTTTGCCAAAGTAGTAAAAGTTTGAAGAAATTTTTTTAAATTTGATAATATTTGACAAAGTCGAAATATGTTGATAAAGTCCAAAAATGTTGAAAGCTAGAAAAATCCAAAAAAGTTTTGACAAAGTCAGAAAAGGTAGATGATGTCGAAAAATGTGACCAATCTGGAACAATGTTGGTTAACTCAAAAAATGTTGACAACTTAAAAAAAATTTTAAGTTTAGAGAAATTTTGTAGGAAAGAGATAGCTTGCTATATGTTGACACAGTCTGAAAGTTTTGATAAAACCAAAAAATGTTGCAAAGCTCTAAAAAATTCAAAAACGAAGTCATTAAATTTTAAAAAGCTTGAAAAAAGTTGAAAAATATTGAAACAAAGGATTTAAATTCGAAAAACGTTTACAAAGTAGAAACATTTTTGAAGAATCGAGAAATTTCGAAAAAATTCTATGATAGCTAACAAAGTCGAAAGATGTTCATAAAATCGAAAAATGTCTGACAGAGTCAGAAAATCTTGACGAACCCGAAAAATGTAGCCAATCTCGGAAAACGTTAACAGAAGACAGAAATGTCGCTCAAATTCGATAAATGTTGACAAAGTTGAAAAATGCCGTTTAAAAATTCAGCCGAGAAGCTAAAGAAATGTTGATAAAATTCAAAAATGTTGCCAAAGGTCGATCCCGAAAAATGCTGACAAAGTTAAAAAATGTAAACAAGCTCGAAAAAAAAATGTTGAAAAATGTTGCAAGAAGCGAGAAATCTTGCAAATACTCGAAGAATGTTGATGAAGTCTTATAATGTTGGTAATCTAGACAAAATGTTGTAAAAGACAAAACAATTTTGATAAACTTGAAAAACGTTAATAAGGCTGAAGAAGCAAAAACGTGTTGATACGAGTACACCTAAAAACGTTTAAAAATTTAGTTAAGAAGCTCGAGAAATGTTGATAAAATTCGATAATGTTGCCAAATGCTGATCCCGAAAAATGTTGACAAAGTTAAAAAAGTTAACAAAGTTAACATGTTGACAATGTCGAAAAAATGTTGTAAAAGGCAAAAAAATGTTGATAGACTTGAAAAACGTTGATAAAGTTGAAGAAGCATAAAACGTGTTGATACACTCAAAAAACGTTTAAAAACACAGTTAAGAAGATCGAGAAATGTTGATAAATTTCGAAAATGTTGCCAAAGTCAAAAAATTCGATAAATGAAAATTATTAGAAAAGTCTAAATACTTATGTTGAAAAATTTTGATAGCCTCGAAAAATGTTGAAGAACCGCAAAAAAGTTGCTACAATTCGAAAACTTTTGAAAATTAAAACGTTTCGATAAGCTCGAAAAATGTTTATAAACATGAAAAATATTGAAATATATCGAAAAATGTTCAGTTTTAAATTTGAAAATTTGATAAACTCGAAAAGTTGAAAGAAAATAAATAATTAAGTCAAAAAATCCAAAAATTTTTATACATTCAAAAATTGAAATGAAATTAAATGAAAATGTTGATAGAGTCAAAATTTGTTAATATGTTCGAAAAATTTTGATAGAATGTTGATGAAATATTTTGAATAATTTGATAAATGTTGATAACGCTCGTAAAATGTTGTAAAATTAAAAAAACGTTCTCAACACTGAAAAAAGTGCAAATGTAAAAAAATGTTGAAAATTTCAAAAATGTTTAAAAAGTCGAAAAATTGGACCCGTTCACTTTAGTACTTACACATTTTTCTACATTTCAATCAATTTGAACACCATCATAATCAAGCTATAAATTTTCTGCTTCCAAGTATCAATCGCAACATTTCGGAGCAATGTTGCTTACAATTTTTCTCTCACTGCATCAGTATCCAAGCACATACATATTTCAGCTAAAATTGCTGCGTTTCAACTAAATAAACTTGAAATATTTGCGGTTATCAATGCAACATATAAATTAAACGTGCACAAACTTTCGATATAAATTTCAAATGTAATTGGGAATTCCGGGCTGGAAAATTTGTTTAGCCCATTACCATGTTTAGTTAATTTGAACCACAGCTCTGTGGTCAAAATAAATTGGAAACTAAAATAAAATCTTTTTGCATTGGAAGATATCAACACATGCATGTGTTATGACATACAACAACTACTCATCAGTAGTGGCAACAACAACAACAAGAACAACAACAAAATCATGTTTGATTATCAACATTGAAAATGCATCCACAAAATTGTGGTCAACACGACGACAACGACGGCGGGAATATCGCGTTAACCAACTTTGCTGACCCCAGTGTTACATACTTCGTAGTGGGCACAAGTGTGACCGACTAAACAACGCATTGCAAGTTAACCACAGAAATGAATTCAAATGATACTGCTGCTGTCGCCATAAGGCAAAATTGCTGTGACCAAAAACCACAGAGAGTAACACACAGCAACTAAAGTTGCTGCGCAGCAGTTTGTGGAGTGGAATTGTGTTTTGTGTTGAAAGTCGCATTGCTAGCAAATGTTGCAAGTAGATTAATATTTTAAGTATTGCTTGTGTGTGTGTGTATTAGTGAAGTATGTGCCCAAGGGGAAAAGAAGTGCTTCAGAAACCCTTCTGAAGTGCATCCTTTTCACCAATAAGCGCTTCCGCTCCGTAAAAACAATACTTTATTTTTAACATTGCATGTCATAGGATGTAAGTGAGCAAAAGCTTACCGCAGCCTTACCAAAACAGAGTTTTTAAAGCGCTTATTTGTAATGCTGCGGTAAGCGTTTTATCAATAAAATTAAAAAAAAGAAAAAAAAAAAAAAAAAATAAAGCAAAAAAAGTAAAAACAAATAAAAAAAATCTCCCAGGCTGGGTTCGAACTTACGTTGTTCTTACTGCAGCCTTATAAAAAATCATTGTAATAGTGCTTCTAAATTTCTATGGGGACAAGCACTTTTGAAGTGCTTGAATCAGGAGCGCTAGAAATTTTTCCTCTTGGGTGTATGCGTGTAATATAGTACGTGTGTGTGTGTGGTCGAAACTCGAAAGCGTTTAGTAATTTGTTTTTGGGATGCTGAACTTTTGCGAATTTTTAACTAATTCTTATGGAGTTCTTTTTTTTATTTTACAAAACGGCTACAGAAAGCTCTCGAATATTAAATTCTGTTTTGATAGACATTTTTGTTCAATAATTTTTTTAATAGTGCTAATACATATGTATATTGGTGATTCTCCAAAAAATTGACCATTCAATGTCCCAGGGCTGAAAAAATGTTTAAATTTAAAATTTGATGTTTTAACTATTTAATAAAGATACTTAACAAAATAAAAAACAAATTCAAATTTTTTTTTTACATTTTTCCTGCTGCATCTAACCACTCCTGAAGAGATATAGGTTACTCATTTTTTTTTTTTAGCTCAGTCAGTTTTGGTTTTTTTATCAGTTTAAAAATTTTTTAAAAAACGCGTGTGTGTCATTCTCCCTGTAATTGTTTTTTTAATTACTTTACACATTCTTTTATCTCTAGATATTCAAATCAATAAAGGTTTAGAGTTGCTATTCACCAATTTAAAGTTTTTTAAAAATAATTGCTATATTCATTGTGATATTACTGTTTTTGTAACATTTTGTCATTCTCCCGTATAGTAATTCTCTCGTCAAATTTACTCCGCGAGAGTGCTTCTATTGCGAGAGTTTGTTGTTTGTTGGTTAATTCATTAGACTTGTTGAGCTAATTTTCCTTTTTATGATGAGGAGCGGACCATAAACTTGGTGACGCTCCAACATAAAGGTTTAGGGTTGCCACCTGGATTTTTTTTGTAAATTTTATTTAATTCTTACTTTTCTTTTGACTTAATTGAAATTTTTGGTTCCAGAAACGCTCAGATGAACTTTTTAAAATCATACAAAACTTTTGGTGTTTCCACCCAGTTTTTATTGTTAGTTTTATTTAGACCATATTTTGGTTCAATTGCCGTCAAAAATTTAAATTAAGTCAAAAAAAAAAACAAAGTAATTTAAACCAAAATTTTTGAAAACAACCATGTGGCAGTCCTAAAAATTTATGTTGGATTTTTAAAAAGTTTATAAAAGCGTTTTGTGGCTAAAATTTAATTTTAATATTTTAAATATATATGGCATATGGCAACCCTGAAAGCTTATGTTAATTTATCAAAAAGGTTCCAGAAATCAAGGTCATAATATTCTGTATACGGTGGACTTGAAAAGTCGATAGGTGTGATGAAAATGTGCACAAAATGAGGTTTCATTTGCACTAGTTTAGTGGTCTTAATTTCCGAAATCGCAGCTGATCGTCTCCGCGAAATATCGCAAAAATACATATCACATATGAAATACAAAAGAAATTTAAAATAAAAATTACAACCAACAAGTATAAAAAAGTTATTTTCAATGTATTTTGCGATTTTGAATCCGAATACGGTCTTGGAATTGCTCTACCTCATATGGTTTTTGAGATATCCTAACCTAAACAAGCAAAAAAGGTCGCTTTTGCTATTTTTTGAAGCTATATCGAGCCCTAACCGCCAAAAAGACTTAACCGACACGATTTCGGATTTTCGTTGTTTGATGAAAGCCTATAATTCGTGTCCAAGAAAAGTCTTCATGTGGGTTAGTAGTATATGTGACCACAAATGTTTTATGGAACGAAAACTGAAGATCAGATGGGAAATCTGGAAAAGAAAAAAGGCTTAACCGACACAACACTGAAAAATAGCCGTTATATTATAAATAGGTGAATGAAACTAGTTGCATCGCATGTCTAACACAAAATATAAATTACAAACTAAATTTCAATGTAATAGCTATACTGAATGCACAGATATTTAAAAAGACCTTCTCCTGTAAAATTTACTTTTTGTCAGTTAAGTCTTTTTGGCGGTTAGGGCACGATATAACAAGAATATGAAAGCTTCTAATATTTTTCTTCAAAATTTAAATTATGCCAATAGCTTTATTTTTCTCAGTGACATTACTTACATAAAAAGTTAAAAAAAGTGCAAAAAAACATGTTTTTCATTATTTAAGTCTACGATATTTCGGACATAATTTAAATTAGGTTTCAGAGAAAAGGATTATAACTTTTAGTTACTGTCTTGGATTCAACTGATGAATGTTCCATATTTTAGTAATATAGCTTGAAAAAACGGTATTTTTTTGCTTGTTTAAGTTGGGATATCACAAAAATCATATGATATAAAGCAATTCCAAGACCGAATTCGGATTTAAAATGGCAAAAAATTAACATAAACAAAGTTAAATAAATGTTAACATGTTTAAAATGAAGAAACTTGACGTTTTTGATTGTTGTGTAATGAATATATATCATATTTTAAGTTAGCACCGAATAAGGTGCACGCAAGTACGGAATTAGGTATAACTTAAAATTTTAGTCCGGAATTAGGGACACATGCAATGTTTCTTAAAATATAAAAATTAATTACAATATCAGAATTATGAAGCTCAAATTGAGTTAAAATCGACTACAGATAAATCAGTTGTTATGAGAAATCATATTTCCGGTCTTAGAATTGAGTTATATGGCTAGGAGCCATTCTAAAATTAGTGAGTACCTTAACATGCCGTAATTCAGTACATCTACCTTAATGGCATTATGTTGAAAAACTGATACCAGTCAAATAACCTGTTATTAAGGCACATTATATTTATGTCATTACTTTTGCCTCGTAGTGGTACTTAGGCCTGTAGGTACGGACACTCCTCATTTGTTTGTCCACCTTTTGTTCTTTTTTAATTCAAAGTTTAATATTGTAGCTATAAAGCTTGAACTACTTCAATTTCAATATGATTTTTGAACGAGAAATAGTTTTCTACTAAAACAACATGCATGTAAAATTTCAGGTAAAAAAGTTTTTTTTTTCAATTTTAAAAATTCAATGGAATTTCCGTACCAATTAATAACTTTGCAATAAAATGAAGCATGTAAACTGCTGAAAATATATTCATAAATTCCATTTAAAACGCCATAAGGTATGCAACAACATCCCATACGTTGCAGAAGAAAAATTTCATAACAACCAAAGCTTCAATGCTGCATGAAATCTTTGTTTTTCCCACTAACACTCCTACACTAACACACTTTTATTACATTTGCAACACCATCATGCTCTGACACATTTGCAATAAAACGTTTACTCTACGTCAATTTTCCCCATAGTTGAGTAGTCCAAGTCCAAGTCAAAACGGGTCATAAATAAAAGATTTCAAAAAAGTGTTATTTTGCATCAATAAACTTTGTTTAGAGTTGCAGGAAGAAGAAGAAGAAAAACAAAATTGGGAGAAAAAAAAAAAATCCGAGTTAAAAACACTTTACAACACATAAAAAAAAAACAAGACACACTAATATTGGTAAGTTTGTATCTATGTGCACCAGCCAGCATAAATCGACATGGATACCAAAGTATAAAATTCTTAGAATGTTGATAAATGCAAACCCGTCAAGCTTTTGATCTGCTCCATTGCAGTCTTGTTGATGTTGTTGTTCTTGTTGTTGTTGTATGTGTGTAACTTGTTATGGTCCGATCTGCTCTAAGAGGTAAGAAAGAAATGTATCTACAGCAAAAAAAACAGGGAAATTTCTTAAAAACAAGCACACGTCAAAATATCTCGACATTGCACATTCTCCACTGCTCTACTGCTGCATGTTGTCACGTACACTGAACTTTGTGCGAAAGTATCTTTAAAATACGAATTTTTTTTTAATATTGATAGAAAGTTAAGTGTAATGCTCTGCTATGCATATGCATAGAAATGTGTTAAATGTTTCAGATTTCTGTTTTTTTTTTCCACTGTGACTCGAACGCATATGCCAAATCAAACTGATTAGAATACGCCAATGTAAGAAAAAAAAAAAAAAATGTTTGACGACTTTGATTTTTTGCGAATATTTTTTTCCAGAAGAAATTCCTCATTTCGTGACTTGCAACATAAAAAACTCAACATAAATGCGATAATGTTTGCATGGGCATCAAAATTTGCTGCTATGGTGTGTGGAAATTAAACTTTTTTTTAAATTTTTATACGAGATAAAAATGTATGTTTGCATGTATGTTTGTTAGATAGGGTCCCAAGATTGCTTTAGAAATAAAGACTTTGTTTGTTCTTACAAAAATTTGGTGCTTAAAAATTAAAAATTTTTTTTAGTGGTGTAGATAATATTCACGTCCCAAATCGATTTTTTAAAGTTTTGCAATTACGCTGTCGAAAAAACGATTTTTTACTCAAAAGCAAGGCATCTAACGAAAAAATTTTATGAGGCAAAAAATGCTTAGAATTGTCTAA
Source organism: Calliopum simillimum (assembly GCA_951812925.1). NCBI lineage: Eukaryota > Metazoa > Arthropoda > Insecta > Diptera > Lauxaniidae > Calliopum > Calliopum simillimum. The sequence goes on from OX638369.1 coordinate 17,720,284, forward strand.
AAAATACGTGTGAATTTTTTTAGAATTTTTTCAGATATTTTACAATTTTTCAAAAAAAAAAAAAATTTCCAAAAACTCTGAAAAAACTCACACCTATCCTTTGAAAGATTCTAAGCATTTTACACTTAAAAAAATTTTTTCGTAGATGCCTTGGTCTTGAGTTAATCTAGCATTTTGCTGATGAACGTAAGTTTAACCCATTAGTGCCCAGCGGTGCCATACGTCATCCAAAACTAAGTTAACTTCAAAAATGATTTAAAATAATTCAAAACAAGATATGACTTTTAAAACTAGAAAACTATGAATTTGGATATTTTTTGAGCTATTGGAAATTTTTTTTTTTCGTTTGTTTATGTCAAGTGTTAGTGGTAGTTATCGTTATTTGATTGCTTGTTGGCAGAAAAGTGAAAAATATTTTGATGCCGTATGACTTGAGGTAAGGAATCACCTTCTATCGTTATTTAGTCATATATTTTTAATGAGTATTTTGAAGTAAAAATCAACAAAATTCATTTTAAAATAAACGAGTTGTAATGATTTGAAAAACCAAAGTGCTATACGGCACCGTTGGGCACTGGTTAGCATTTTTTTTTCTGAATGCCGTATGGCATCGCTGGGCATTACCTAGCACGAAAGTTATCGTTTCTCTATGTGCCGCTGGGCATTGGCCAACAATACATTGTGTATGTATTTGGGTGCTAACTCTCATCACAACACAATTTGTATAGTATAAAATCTACATATTATGTTTTTGATTTTGTCTTTTAGGGAATAAGTTGTAATTATAGAGCCATTTGAATGCTTTATTGCATTTGCTAACAAGAGTTTCGCCTCAGCAGAATTAAATCCTTGCAGTCGAACATACTATTACTTTTCTCCTTAGTTATGCTATAATCTAAGTTTATAGCTTTCTTTTGACTAGTTAGTGATAAACAATATATAATTTAATTGTTTGAAGTACATATAAGGATATTTTTTTACTAAAAACAGAAAAATTTTCCTGTCACATAAAAAAAAAAAACAATTGTATGTGATTGCTCATCGGTGCCATACGGCACCCAGTCATTGAGCCGTTCCTAACCAAGACTTAGTAAAAATTATTTTTATAAACATAGCTTAAGTCCAGGAAGCTAACTACTGAAAATTTCAGCATCGTATCTACTGTGGTTCTCGTTGGGCATGAATGGGTTAACAGCTGAAAACTCAATTTGATAAATTTTTGAAAAACTATAAAGTATTACAAAAAATTCTGAAAAAATTCACTAGTATTTTTTGGACAATTCTAAGATTTTTTTGCCTAGTTCACTCTTTTCGTTAGATGCTTTGCTTTTGAGTAAAAAATCGTTTTTCGAACGCGTAATTGAAAAACGCAAAAAAATCGATATTGGGATGCGAATATTATCTATAGCTCCAAAAAAAATGTATAATTTTTAAACGCCAAAATCTTTGTAAGAACATGGCCTTTATTTCTGAAGTACTATTGGTAATCCATTTTGTAATGAACAAAAAAGTTATGACCAAAAGACATGTTTTTTTTTAGCCAAAATGGGCCTTCAGTAGAATCAAAAGTGTGTCATTGGTTTATCTCGGAATAAAAAAAAAAAAAATAATGCCCATATTTTAAGAGCCCATCTAACTTTTGAGTCGGTTTCGAGATGATATTTTTTTGCACCATACAAAATCGAACCGGTTTAATGTTTGTGTTAAAATTTTTCTCGAAAACGGGTCAAAAACTAAATACCCTTTACTTCATTTGTTTGCGCAGAGGTCTGGCAAGGGACAAAGAACACATTTTTAAGACTAGAGGTGAGATCCCATCAGGCCCTGAGGATTTGTTACTTTTGAGATTTTTTAGTACCTTAGCTACTGAACGGGTTCAAAAATATAAAAGCTGCAAAAAGTGTTGAACAGGGCTTGGGTTGGGTGGGGTGAGAGAACTGTCTGGTACCGTAGAGTTAGCTGCAAATAGTTCTGCTAGCAGATTGGCTTTTTCACTTGAATCTGTAATGTTTCTATCATCAAAAACTATGATGTTGAACCTTTAATTCTTTTAATGAAAGTTCAAAAAGATTTGCTGCCATTAGGACATTGCAATATTTTTTGCCTAACTGATGGGTCGCGTTGAAATTTGGCGTGTTTTAGAATGGCCTTACAGTCATTTCTAGCACGTATAAACAGGTGTCTGTTTTCCGTAGTATGATTATGGCGCCATCGGGTAAAAGCCTCTTCTTTTTTCTCGATGGCAGCAGCACAAGCTGAATTGAACAGCAGCACAAGCTGAATTGAACCAAATCTCTTCTTTAGGTTTCAGACTTACGGATTTAGATGGAATAAAGATTTACATGCCGTACAAAATCATGTCCGTAATCATGTCAGCAATGCCATTGATATCGCTTATTCGCAAACATAGAGACCAGTTAAAGGCGTTGAAGAATGCGTTAAGTCCATCCCAATCAGCATTTTCGTATTGCCAAATTTTCCTTCTAGGGTACTTCGTAGGAGCCATTGGCTGGGTGTGGGAGACTTTTGCGGTTGTCAGATAGTAGTCAGAAGTTCCTAACGGAGATAACACATCCATTGAGTAGTTTTGTGGATGAGTGGTCAAAAATAGATCCAGTATGTTCTGACTGTGATCAACAACATCTAGAATGCGTATGGCCTTGTCAATTAACTGCTTTCTGAGGGTAAAATTTAGTTTTTTAAAAAAAAAAACTTTGCAGTATAGAATTTTGAAAGTTTCGCTTATACGTGTAAAGGAGGTGCCACGCCCTCTAGTCCTACTTCGCCTCATTTTTGCTTAGAGTTTGCAATTATTCTTCTTATAGTAGTGTTTGAGTGCAATTTAGTTGCGTTATCTCAAAAAACGCTTTCAGTATAGCATTTTGAAACTTTTGCTTATAAGGGTGGTGCCACGCCCTCTTGTCCGAGTTCACCTAGTTTTTGCGCAGAGCTTGTACTTATTATTCCTAGTATTTATGTGTATTTTGATTCTGTAATTGCAAATAATGCTTTTATTATTGCATTTTGAATATTTTTTTTGTATGGGCGGTAGGCGTGTCCGTTGACCGATTTCATTCATTTTCAATCACACGAGCTAACTTTAACGACGAAGGCAGTGAGCAACATAATTCAATGAAATTTGATACAGTTTTCCCAAAAATATGTATTTCCACGGACGCCCAGCCAGCCAGCCAGACAGACGAACATGGCTATATCAACTCAGGAGGTGACGCTGATCAAGAATATATATACTTTTCCATACCTGCCACGCCTCCTTCTCTGTGTTACAAACGGAGAGACAAAGTGAATATACCCTGGTTGTAGGGTATAACTACAAATGCAATCTTCCTGAAATTACCCAGTAGCAATGGGTAATAGCTAGCATAAGAGTTGGTAATAGCAAAAGTGAGGGTCTAACCTATTACCGCATCGCTGAATTTTAACACAGCGATGTCATTGAAAACTCAGATGTGAACAACTCGCATAAAAGGGTGTAGGAGTGTATCAGCTCTTACCTATTCATATGCCAACTCCTATGACCTATTCACCTCTTACCTATTCATATTACTTTGAAGAACAAAAATTACATAACTAATTGAATATTTTTAAAAAATTATTTTTGATTGCAATTTTACGTCTTTCGCCACAAAGATTCATCATATTGATGTAACTATAATTATTTTTATTTTACTAAATTAATTATAATTGAAAAATTGCAAGTTGAAAAACTTTTGTGTTTGGTCTGGGCCGGAGTTGAACCGAGGACCTCACGGTTGCTACAACTTTCAATCGCAGTGCCAGTCGCTAGACCACTGCTCCATCCTCGCGCTCTTGCGAAGCTGACTTATTGACTTATTTTGTTTTTGCTAGTGGGCTATTACCAACTCGCTTACGTTTTTCATAACTAGAGCAAAAGTAAACAAAAAAAAATCGCAGCAATAATTGTCTTATTACCAACTCGCTGAAATATTCAGAACTTAAACAATCATCCTCGTCTCTTGCCCCGCAAGTTATTACCAACTCAATTGCCATTTTCAGTATTGAATTCAATTGCTAGTGGGTAACTGTAGGCAGTCTACTTGCTATTAGTAATCTCTGAACTGAAAGTAGGCTAAACAATGGTGGTGGGCAGGGAACCTAGCATACAAATAAAACACGTTAAATGTTATTTCTCGAAAATAGTAAGGTAAGCGCGGGTAATATGGACTACGTGGGTAATATGGACCACATGGATATTTTCCATTGCATCCATCGCTTACGCTTAGCTCAGGAAAATTATAATTTTTCCTTGAAATAATTCGAGGTGAATTTTTTTCACCGGATTTTCAAGAAAGTCTATTGCAAAGTCACTTGTGCATAAAAAATTATTCGGGCTCAAAAATTGCAAGAATCAGTTTTTTCCAAGTATTTCACAAGCGTTAACTTCTACAAAAAAAGTTTGGTCCAAAATTTTGTAGCCCAAAAAATTTCATACAAATATTACGTAAAAAATGTTTTCATGCGACTTGTAGTTTAGGGGACAATCCAATTTAAAAAGTTGTAAGCAGTTATGATATAAATAACACAACTTAAGGTTTTTTTTTTTTAAATATCAAGGTTCTGGCAATGGATTTTGGTAAGGAGGACCAAAAAAAGTATAGGTGTTTCGGCGTTTTAAAAGTTAACGTATGAAATTTTTTACAAAAAAAAAAAAAAATTCACTGGAAAAATAATGCTATCGGCAATACCTCTCTAGAGGGAGTATGTTTTCGAGGAGAGAGTTTCCAGGCAGATTTACGATAAGGCCCAAGTTCTTATTTTCCTAAACTATTAATGGAATATGGATTTCTTTCTCCCAGTGCAAGTAAATGATGCTTTAAATTTTTTCTATTGGTTCGGTAACACTAACATGCAAAAACACTTTGTGCATTCCACACATATGCACCAAAACGTTTAGGTGTATATGCAAACACATATATGTAGATATTTACATAAATAAATATGCATGAATATGCAAAAATTTTTTTTCGAAGATGTTGCAGGCAGTAGCTGGCTGGCTAGATGTATAACAGAAAGTATATCTATGTTTCTTGAGAGAAACTCTAGGTAACAAAGCTGTCCTATGTTGCATAGGTTTTTTTTGTTTCTTTGGTTCTTCTTAGTTGCTGTCAATGTTTTTCCATATCACTTTTTTAGCACTTGATTGATGAAATATTTACAAACTCTTGTGCTTGGATTGCATTTGAAAATAAAGTTAAATGAAGTTAGCAATATTTTGTGGCAATATCCTTTTGAGACAGAAAAGTAAAATGAAAACTGAAAATTGTGGTTTTCTTTTTAGAGAACTTTAAGAGTTGAATTTATTTTATCATATGTTTTATCCCACAAAGCCAATATACAAGAGATTACATTAAAACAATAGCAACAATGCGAATGTTTTGTGTGTGTTCTTTGTCAACATGTTGATACTGGAATTATCGTACTCAAAGCAATTAAACAAATTAAAAGTATTAAACATTTCTTACAATTTTATTTATGTAAATATATGTGTTTCTACATAAAAGCCTTCTATACATAAAATATAGCAGATTAAGTTTTGACTTTCAAATGAATTTATGATATCTTATGAAAGCGTAAAAATAGACATTAATTCAATATCTGTTTGTCTATCTGCAAGATTTAACAATGATAATTATTTTTTTTTGTGGCGCATGAGTGCTCGAAGAGTTCTAAGGAAGATCCTAGAAACATTTTTCCAAAACATTCGTACTTTTCATTTTAATCGAAAAATTTGAAAAATTTTCGGTTTTTTTTAAGCATGGAAGATGTGTGTACCTTGGTCCGCTTTCAGTTTTTTCAATGAGCTGGATTTTCCAAAAAAGTTTCTTTAGTTTTTTGATTAAGTTATATTTCTACAATGCTTGCAGCATCAAATGACGTTACTTTTTCCGTTGCAATCTCAAACGGTCCAAGGTACACCATGCAAGTGTACCTTGGACTATTAGAAATAAAAGAGAATACATTGTATTTAGGTAATAAATTATGAAAGAACCATTTATTATGTAATCAAAATTTTTTTCAATAAAAAAAAAAAAATAATCATAAACAAAAATTATAACACAAAAAAGTACATTAAGAAAAAAACCACTAACTAAACAAAAATGGTTGCAAATATATGCATTAATCACGTAAATAATAATAATAATGTTATATTGAGAGACGATAATGGCTTCCTGGTTGCCCGTCGAAAAGGCTCGATGGGCAATAAGCATGGGTCCAAGGTACACATAGACAGCAAGTTTTAAAAACTGTCAACACCCGTAACATATATTAATGAAAATACATCTAGAACACACTAAAAGCCTAAAACAATAACAAAACTTCCTTCCTGATGTTGTAAAACTGAAATATTTCAAGTAAGTTTTTCACAAAACGTTTCGTAGCTTACTCCAAAAATAAATTTTTACACAAAAAAAAACACTTTTTCCGTCGCTTTTTATACACGCATACATCTTGACGGTCTGAAGCCTACTAATATGAGTCACCGGTATGAGTGGAAAATTCCATAGAAGAACATTATCGTACACGTGCAACTGTTGAGTGCCAACCGATACTCGGACCAAGGTACACACATCTCCCCCACCTATACGAAAATTAAAATTTTATCGTGGAGGAGTTCTTATTGAATTTCTGAATATCATTTAAAGAGTTCTAAAGAAAATCATAGTACCATTCTTCCAAATTGTTTGTACTTTTCATTTTAATCGAAAAATCATAAAAAATTTCCGGCCTTTTTCTAAGTATCCGAAAAGGATTTTCTTTGGAACTCTGTGAGCCCTATCCATAACTTTTCGAGCCCTATCCCTATTCAGAACTCCAATCCATTAATATGAAAAGTACAAACAATTTTCTTAAGAATTCTTCGAGCTTTATCCAGAATTCCAATCAGAGCTCCTGTACGATAGTATTTTCACTTTCGGATCCTTAGAAAAAAACTATGAAACGGAAAATTTTTCTGATTTTTCGATTAAAATGAAAAGTACAAATGTTTTGCAAAAATGTTATAAGGATCTTTTTTGGAACTCTTCGAGCACTATTCAGATCTCTGCTCAGAATTTTTTTCTTATCCAGAAATTTAATTATTTATTTATTATTTTCACAAAAAAAAAAAAAAAGAAATCCAAAACTCTTTCTTTTGAGCTCAAAAATGTTATCAGAACTCTTCCATGTGAAAAACATGGCGCTGAGCAAAAAATGGTATACCTCCGATTTTCAATCCAATTTCACAGAACTATTTCGAATTTTGTATAAGAACTCCAAAACAATTCCCAACGGACCCAGAACTCTAAAAAAATATTCGGTTTTCAAAAATTCCGGAGCCTCATGAGAATGCGTCCTATGAAAACCATCATATCGATCCAATTTAATACTATTTTTTCCAGTATAGCCGTCATTATAGACAAGAGACTTGACGTACTCCACGAAAAGTAGTCTAACGGGGTCAAATTACATGATCTATGTAGCCAATTGACAGGCTCAATTCTTGATATGATTCGGTCATCAAAAGATCGTCCCAATAAAGTGATGGTTTTATGCGATGTATGACTTGTTGCATCATCATGCAACATATAGCACTAAGACCATTGATATTGACATGAAGAACCAAAAAGTAGCGAATCATTTGCCTGTAGCGCTCACCATTGACAATAACGTTGGCTACATCTTCAGTTTTGAAAAAGTATCAACCAATGGTGTTTTCGGAATGCAGTTCACACCAGACAGCCACTTTTTCTGGATATGAAGGAGCTTTGAGAGTCTCTTTAGGATTTTTCTCACTCCAAATACGGAAATTTTGTTTATTTACGTAACCGTTATGCCAGAAATGTGCCTTTTTGCTGAAGATTGATTTTCAGCCGATTCACCGAACGTATAATGCAAACGATGATCTGATGGCTTCAATTTCTGCACCAGCTGGATTTTTTACTGGTGTAGGCCAAGATCTTTCGTCAAAATCTTACACGTAGTGGACGTGTTTAGGTCGAGCTATAGAGTACGGCTCCAAATCGATATAGAAATCGTTGTTTCAAGGAGATTTTGAAGTAAATGGCATCGGATTGCCATAATGTTACTCATTTAACTTTGCCTCTCAACTTAAGAAATTACAACAGTACTTTTCCAGTTATCATCCATTGAAATAAGGGTTTTCGAACTTCATACAAAGGTCGATATTATATTTGTTTGGAGTAAAAATACCTTGAGTGCAATAAATAACAACTCTGAATGTAAGGATCCTAATGGAAATGTGAAAACATAAAGTTAAATGAGAGTGTCTAAAATAAATTACAATTTATCCTGGATTTGCTAAGCTCCGATTCAACTTATGCAATAAATGTTAGGCAATTCTTCATTAGAAATTAGTGTTTCGCAAAAATGCTAAAATTGATGAATGGCCGCTGGAAAACACGGCCGATATAATGATTTTCATGAATGAACTTTCTGTTGCGTTTTATTCGCTCATGCATCAGCAAAGGAAAATATGCCACCGTAAGCAAAGGCTTGGTGATAATATTTTTCGGTGGTTTCTATCAGTTGAGCTTTTACAAAGCTTGATATAATTTGCAATGAGCAGCTGGTTGCATTCGATGTATAAGTCAGCGTTTAAAATAATGAGTGACAATCGATTTTACGTATAGGTGTCCCATAACTCACGCAAGATTTTAGTTTACCGCCATATGTGCAGTAAAGTGTTGTGAATAAGAAAAGGAAAACAATTTTACAGCTAATAGCTTATGGTTAAGGTTATATTAAAGAGGAATATTCAATGCTGCAACTTTGAAAATTTACCACATTTATGCGAAATGGTCGGGAATAGTTTTGGGAAAAAAGTGCTTTTGCTTCAGCTAAGCCGTGGAGATCATTTGTTTAATGTGCTATTCCATACAAAACTTCATATTATGTACTTTTTGTATCAATAAAAAAAAGAATTGAAAAAAAGTTTTCAATTTAATTTAAATTTTGCGTGTATTATGGGACACCCTTAATGAGCTGTAAAACTTTCAACCACTGAAGTAATGTTACTTCTAAAGCTACTATATCAAAATTAATACTATACAAGACCTTATCATAACCCTGCAGTTAAATTTGGATCTAGTCCCAAAGAGTGACTAGTTTGGCAACTGTTCAAAAAGGTACTAGCGTTGTTCTAGTTCCCACGTAGTGCACAGATCGCCAGTTTATAGAAAAAATACAAAGTTTTCATGTTTTTGTTTGTCTTTATTTGCTCTTTTATTGACTGAGAAGTGCTGCTGATTGAGAAAATGTAGTATGGTGAGAGAGTACCTAATATGTACGAACAGTCACGTTTTTGGTGTTCCATTTTTTAATAAATTTTCGCGGAAATACGCTACTTTAAAGTAAAAAATTGTTTTGATATCAGTACCGACGCACTGTTTCACATCTCCATATATTGGATTATCTGGAATTGTGTTTATTTATTGATTATTTGCCATTTAAATTGCGCATAAGCTAATCCGTCATTGTTCGCTCTTTTTTCTTCTAATTACATCTCTCAACTTTAAGATACTCGTTCGCTCAATTTTTAGATACTCAAAATCGAGTCTCGAAGCTCTTAAAATTTTCAATTGTCTCTCGACTGGTAAACAGGTAATGCAGAGGGAGACAATTGTCTCTCGACTAGCGAAAAGGTAATGCAGAGGGAGACAATTGAATTGAAAAATCGTCAGTCCATTATATGAAAATTCGTCAGTTGTGGAACTAGTACTAGTCCTGTTTGCAAGTAGTCAAAGAATAGTCATGCACTAGTCCGATTAACTGCAGGGAAACTAAACTTATAAACTCCCCTCTTCTAATTCAAATCCTCCCTCTCCCCACTTTCATTAAAATGAACGTAATTTTTAGAAATAACACCACAAAAACTCAACGCATCTAAGCAATACACTTAACTACTTAAACGTTGACACTGCAATCAACGCAAAAAACATTTAACACAGACAAACATTGGCACACACACACGCGCACAAGCACATTTACAAGTAAACATGTAATTCGCACTGCATTACTAACATTTACCACTAAGTATTTTGCACTAAAAATTAAATGTCGTCATTGTCATTGTTGTTTTGCTTTGTTTTTGTTTTGTTTTTCTATTGTTGTTGCCTTTTGTTGCAATAGTTGTTGTTTTGCACTTGTCTGAAAAGCACTCAAACAAATAAAAATCACAAATTTATACAAAGCAGCATACAAACGACAATACGACAACTACAAACGACTTAAGTTTCACACATAAACGCACAGCACCACAGTTAACGTTGTAGCAGTCATTGCTGTTTGTTGGTATGTGCTGTCTGTTTGTTTGTTTGTTTGCGGATTGTGTTAACTTGTGTTTTTCGTGTTGATAATGCAGTGCTGCAATTTGCAACGGCATCATTTTTGTTACCCTCCATACAAGGGGGGGGACTAAATGCGTTTGTGCGTGTTAAACATTCCCAGTCGAAAATCTACCACATACGTGTAAATACTAAGTTGTCAGTGTCTAATGATTGAAAACCACAAGAGTAAACGTAGTAATCGTGCTGTACGTCAAAGTTAAGACGAAGTGTTGATTGCGGTGAAGGTGACTTGCAATTATGGATAGTGATGAGCAACATTAGTCTTGGTCTTGCTTTGTAAAAATAAGTTTTGGAAATTTTGAATACTCAACAATCTTTAGAAATTTTTTCAAGACCAAGACCAAGATCGAAAGCAAGACTTAATGCCCAAGATCAAGACCAAGTAACAACTCTGTCAGCAAAAACTTTACAATATAAATAAATAAATAACTTTCCTGCTGGGTTATTACACTACTGTAAATGGTTTTACCATATTATTTTAAAATGTGGTTTACCATTTGAGCATTAAATTTTATATCCTTCGATATTTTTATAACGAATGGGCTTGGCCACTTTTTTTTTTTGTATTTTTCATTTAAAAATTAATTCAGTTCATTAGCATCAAAGTTATTTACATTTTCCTCAAAGGTATAATTAAATCAACGCATTACAAAAACATGCCTAACATATGTAGATATTGGCTAACTGATCAAATATTGAAATGTTTGCACAAATCCTGTAATTAATCAAGCAGTAATCTACTGATATCAACTAAAATTACGTATATTGATATTGTTTTAAATAATAATAAAAACAAACGCCTAAAATTATGCAATGCATGGCATGATTAAATCCATATTAATATAGCTGCATTACAAAATATTTGCTATTGCATACTTTCAGGCGCATATAGTAATTTAATACAAATCTTTGATAAATTGCATGCAAATATTTTCCTTCTAATTAAGCACATATGTATTAATGCCAAAATATTACAAAATTTCGAGTGACTGCTATTAATTTTGTATACAGCTGTGTAATATATAGTATCTTTTAGCTACTATATTACGTAGGGCCTAACAAAAGTTCGCTTAGTTGGTGTCATGTTATAAATTTTTAGTAAATCAAAAAATATCGTATTATTTATTATAGTCTTACGATATATCATTTCAATTTTCAGAAAGATCGGTCAAAATAGAGAAAGGAAAACGTAAAATTCGTGAAACAATGTCAGCAGATATTCCAGTGCCAACGAAGCAAGAGATTCGGTTTACTATTTTTTTGGATTTCGACGTAAGCTCAAGCCTATGGAAATATTCAATGAATGCCAAATATCATTTGAAGTTAATGCGCCATCCCGCGAGTTACGTCCTGACCTAACCCTCACTTAGTCCTAAACATTAATTACAATTTAACTAATTCTCAGTACCTGTTGTTACTAAAAGTAACAGCTGTTTCGTAAGAATAAGAATGTGCACTTAAGATGCAAGGGATGTTTTTATTACACCAACCGTAATAAATATATCTTAGGATTCCATTCTATAATATTGACCGCAATAAAGTTTTATTGTTACAAATGTATTATTCTAGGTATTTATTTAGTTTTAAGGAAAAACCTATAATTAAGAACTTATTTAGTTTTAAGATAATTTTGTATAAATACTTTCTTCATTAGAAAATATGTAAGAGAATACTTTTGTCACTCGAAGAAGACAGTTCTTCAAAATATTAATAATAATAACCTAAAGATTAAAAATAAAAAATAAATAAAAATAATTAAATATTTAAAAATCAAAGTTCGTGTATCTTTTAAAGTGAATAGTGAAAATAGAAACATTCATCAAACACGAAACATATAATTGGCTTAATCAATAGGCCAAATTATATAATTGGCGCAGTCATAGAGGAAAAAAAATCCGAAGATTTTTTTTTTAAACGAACCAAAAATATTGTGTGAAAAATTGAATCAACAATGGAACAACGATTGGACCAGTTAATGGAAATCGTCATGAAATTGGACAAGAGATTGAAAATGCAAACACAGCAATTGTTTCAACAACAAATTCAACAACAAACACAACAAAAAATGCAACAATATTTGCAAAAGCAGGGATTGTATGGACAAAAGTTGCAAGTGCAGCAACAAGAAATGCAACAGAATTATAAAACTGAAGAAGAAAAACCAGTGACTGAAACCCCTAATGTACCACATATAGCTGATGATGATATTCTGCTTAATCCGAAGAAACAAAAATTAGACATTGATGTTGCAGAAGAAGAAGCAGCAGCAGCTAAAGCCACATTAGCTGAGAAAGTCGTAGTTGATGCAGAGCCAACGAAAAACGTTAACAGTACCATTGTAAAGAAAGATGATGCAGGCAAAACAACCGAAACTGAAAAAACCGCTAACACTATTGTCGACGCTGCTGTTACTGCAGATGTGGATATGCAAGAGACGGATGAAAATTCTGAAGAAGCACCTAATGTGATCCGAGCTTTACCCGAACCAGATAAGAAAAAAATACAAAATGAACTATTGAGGAACTTCAGCATCAAGGGAAACCGTCAACAACTTTACCAGAGAACGATCAACACAAAAAATTCAAACGTAAGCGAATATTTGAATGATAAACATATTACACATATCCTAAAAACCTTTTTACTTAACATACCGCCACGTTTATTTGGTAGCATATATAATAGGAATCTGAAAACAATAAGAGAGTCATACTACTGTCTATAGTAGTCATTTTATTGACAAATTCTCAAAACAAGCTATATGCTTTTACCTTGAAGACAGAAATAGTCGAACTTTAGTAGAAAAAATCAGACTATATATATCTATAGCGGGAAAAATGAAAAAACTAATATCAGATAATGAATTCAATAATATAAATATAAAACAGTTTTGTAAAGATGAAAACATTGACATTCATTTCGCGAAACCAAATAGCCATACAGGCAATTCAGATGTCGAAAGACTTAATAATACGTTAACAGAAAAAATTCGTACTTTAAATATGGCTGACAAACTGCCTATTAAGGAACAAATGTGTAAAGCTATAGAACTTTACAATAACACATATCATTCCTCCATAAAGGAAACCCCTCTAAATGTTTTTCAGAATAAAGTAGATAAGACAGCTATTAGGGAAAGACTTAAGTGTAATAAAATCAGTAAAATTTTTAAGTTAAATGAAAGCAGAGAAGATTATGAAGAACGGAGAGAAATAGGGTTCATTAAAAACTATGCCAATCTAAGGCATAAAGAGCAACCCAAGTTTAGGAAATACCCATTAAAAAATGTACACACTACAAATATAAAACGTCCTTACAGATTTACAGACGCCTAAATTCACTATACAAAAAAAATATCATATGAAATAAGTGCTACGGCAACAACATGTACAATTATAATTACAATTATCCTAATATTACTTCTAAGAAAACAGGAAAAAATATTTCAGGAAGTCTAAATCATGAATATCTATAGGAAAATCGAGATAAAATAAGATAAGAAAAATTCTGCCTTGATAAAAAAAGGGTTCTACTTTATGTATATTTTTCTTATTTTATGATAAAGATTTTCCCGTTAATATGTGTTGATATTGTCTGAGGACATATCGATTTATTCTGAATTAGAGAACTCAATTTACAATCAACTACAGCTAAGGCTTATTGAATGAATCGGAAGACATTATACGTACATATATAAAGTTAATAATAACACTGAAATTTTACAAATAGATGAAGATAATTTATTAATCAAAAACATTGTTATCATAAATGTAAACCAAAATGGAAAAATAATATTTAAAAAAAAAAAGTAAATATATGAATTAAAATAAAGCGATTCGGGAGAATCTCGATTCACGGGATGGAGGAGTTACGTCCTGACCTAACCCTCACTTAGTCCTAAACATTAATTACAATTTAACTAATTCTCAGTACCTGTTGTTACTAAAAGTAACAGCTGTTTCGTAAGAATAAGAATGTGCACTTAAGATGCAAGGGATGTTTTTATTACACCAACCGTAATAAATATATCTTAGGATTCCATTCTATAATATTGACCGCAATAAAGTTTTATTGTTACAAATGTATTATTCTAGGTATTTATTTAGTTTTAAGGAAAAACCTATAATTAAGAACTTATTTAGTTTTAAGATAATTTTGTATAAATACTTTCTTCATTAGAAAATATGTAAGAGAATACTTTTGTCACTCGAAGAAGACAGTTCTTCAAAATATTAATAATAATAACCTAAAGATTAAAAATAAAAAATAAATAAAAATAATTAAATATTTAAGAATCAAAGTTCGTGTATCTTTTAAAGTGAATAGTGAAAATAGAAACATTCATCAAACACGAAACATATAATTGGCTTAATCAATAGGCCAAATTATATAATTCGCGTGACTATTTCAAAGTGGTTCCGAAGATTCCAGACAGGTAATTTTTCTGTGGAGGACGAACCTCGAGAAGGCCGCCCAAAATCTTTGACTGTTTATGCAAGTGTAGCGCTGGTGAATTCTAAAATTGACGAAGATCCAAGATTGACCAGAAAATCATTACTGACGAACTGGACTTGAATGCCATGGCTGTATCGTGATCTTGGATACACGAAGAAATCTGCACGATGGGTTCCTAGAATTTTAAGTGATGCTCAAAAAAAGCACGTGTGCATTTTGCCAAGTATTTTCTTGAAAAATTCAAAAACGGAGAGTCTAACACTTTCAAGAAAATAGTAACAGGTGACGAGGCATGGTTTAGAAGTACGACCCTGAAAAGAAACAAAAACCCATGGTATGGAGCCCAGAAGGTGCAAGTCCACCGGTTAAAGTTAAGCAAAAAAAAGTCAGCAACAAAAGTAATGATGTCAGTTTACTTCACCAGAGAGAAAGTTGTAGCTGCTATTCCTTTGGAAAAAGGTCAGACGATTACTGCTAAATAGTGTAATGAAACCTGTTTACCAGAAGTTTTCCAAAATTTATTGGGAAGCGCCTTGTGACTTATGGTTGTTTCCAAAAATAAAAAAAAATTTTGAGGGGGAGAGTCTTCAACAGCAATGAGGAGATAATAAATACGGTTAATGATGAAATTGCAAAACTGCAAAAAGCCGATTTTGAAGACTGTTTTTCAAGATGGATTTATCGACTTCAAAAATGTATCAAAATAAATGGCGATTACGTTGAAAAAATACAAATAGATGAAGAATAAAGTTATAAATTTAAAAAATTAAATTTAAAAAATTTTTCAATTCAACTAAGCGAACTTTTGTTAGGCCCCTCGTACATTTGATGTATGAGAGCTTAATTAAAATCACATTAGGCAATTCCCTATAAAATAATTCTAATGAATCTTCTTGAATGCATTTCAAGAAGTGTTACTACGCTCATACTCTCTGTGCCAAGGAAACTACTTACAAGGATACAACTAATTTTACACATACGAACATATAATCTATAAGGACAAACGCATGCTTAGAACAACCACCCTCATGCCATCAACAATATCCTTCTGAATGCAACAACAGTAACAGCGAAGCAACGGCGATTAACAGCTTATTTTGGGGGAGAATCTAACAGAATGTTGCTACAATTCAACAGCTGCAGCAAAATCGCAACCACATTTCAGCTGCTTGGTTGATACAACAAACAGAGACCGAATATCTTCTTATGGAATTCAAGTGTTGTTGTTGCCGTTGCTGCCTATTACTGCAGATGCTTTTGCAAGATTCTCTGTAAGGAACGTGCCGCCACCAAAGATTTATGGTAACATAAATCTAAGCACCTTCCAAGCGTTATATCGCTCTACACATTACGCTTTAAGAAAATCTCTTATATTAGTTTGTCTTTGTACACACTTAAAAATTATAGCTTACTCTTCTTAGTTTTGATTCCCTTAAGTATTCCGATTTTTTTCCAAAAAAGTTTGAAATTTATTCCAGAAAAGTATAAAATTTAATCCAAAATAGTTTAAAGTCGAACTTTTTGTTCAGTGTATTCGTAATATGTATTTATTTTCATGTTTGTATAAGAATTTTGAAATTTCTATTAAAATTTTTCATGGAATTTTTATTTTTATGGTACATACAAAATTATCTGCTGGTCAGACTGAGAAATTATTTCACGGCAGGATATTGTAGCTTAAATTTATGAGCTCCCATTCAACCAGGTACATAACCCTTTTCAACAGCAGCTTAGTATTGGCTGCAAGCAGTAGGAAAGAATCTGCTTTAGCTTAAGTGTAACATGGGAGCATGAATTGTTTTCATCTATTTTCACCATTGAAGCCAATGCTCGTGCAATTAACACCCGCTGACAAAATTCCAGCAGGAGCTTAAACATAACACTATTTTGGAGGTAAAATGTACAAGTGCTTCTTTGGTAGTGTAAGTATGGTAGCGTGTATTTGCTTAAGTAGTGTATGTGTAGCGTATAAGCTTATTTCAAAGTAAAACCACATAAATGCTTAATTAAATCTCTGCTGTTTGCTGCAGCAGGTGTTATATATAACGAAGGAAGTGTTTTTAGCTGAAAAGTTTTTCTTTAGATTTTCCCGCTGTTTTTCTTTGTATGTTATATAAGAAATTTTCTCTCCCATCCCCCGCATTGTTTGCAGAGATTAACTGATGTATTACAGTGCTTTGCGTTCCCTTATCGTTAATTTTGTGTAGTCTTAGGAATAGGTCTTTTATGTTTCGTATGTTTAAGTTGCTGTTTATTTATTTAGAACCATACAAACAAAAACGAAACATCCATTGGTAATAAAAATCTTTTTTTTTTTCAAAGTAGTTTCTCCTACTTGTCCCTTTGATTCTGAACGGGACATGGTGCCAATCGCTTTTAACTTTATTCACTTGAAAACAGCAATGGAAATTGACAAAGATTTGCCAGATCTCATAGGGTTTTATCTCAGAAAGAAAGTGAGATTTGAGAAAATTTCTGATATATTTTTACCAGCAAGTCTACATATGTAAATTTCCATAGTTTCGGATAGAAATAATTTAAGTGTATAAGAAAACGGACTTACTCCAGCTTTAATATAATTTATTTACGAGAGATGAATCATTCTCTAGCATGCTAACCCGAATTACCGGGAATAATAAATGAATTAGAACTCAATTTTTACAAGGATTACAAGGTGTGGTTTTTTATATCATGGAAATAATAATAAATGTGATCTCAATCATTTTTTTTAATCCGGCAACCATTTTTTCCTAACAGCTCTGAGATCACCGCAAATAGGATGTCCTTCCCTTTTTTTTGTAGTGAATTTGAAATTCTCAAACATCTGTCAAAATATATTTCTTCATTCTTGATGACTTAGAGAAAGTTGGGAGAAAGTCGAATCAAGAAATTTGTTTTCTTCTCGAGTAACAACTTTCCTCCTCATTATTGCCCATTTTTTTTTGGCCCTATGCTCCTCCTAGGAGTTAAAGGAGAATACATACATACATACATTGCCCATAGCATGTAAACGGTCTAGGAAGCTATCATGATTATAATAGAAGAATACTTCTGGAAGCTGAACAGAGCTGAAAACGGAATAAAAAGGAACAAAAAACTATTTCACAAATCTTTTGAGGAAAATGATCAGAGTACTTCAGGAAGCTGAACAGAGCTTCTGTTAAAGAAAAAATGAAAAGGAACCAAAATCCACTACACAAATCTTTTGAGGAAAAACTCATGAGATATATATAATATGGGTGCCATCCCGGAGGCACCTCTGGTTGTATTGCATTCCTTACTACCTAAAGATCATAAGTCTAGGCAAAATACTCGTAAAGTTGCATTTTGAATATTTTTTTTTGTATGGGCGGTAGGCGTGTCCGTTAACCGATTTTGCTGATTTTCATTTAACTTTGACGACGGAGGCAGTGTAACAATTTTCATTGAATTATTTTGCTCAGATTTCCCAAAAAATATATTTCCACACACACACAGCAAGCCAGCCAGCCAGACAGACGGACATGGCTATATCGACTCATTAGGTGACGCTGATCAAGAATATATATACTTTTCTATATCTGCCACGCCTCCTTCTCTGCGTTACAAACGGAAGGAATATGCCCTGTGTGTAGGGTATAAAAACAATATATTTCTAAGGTTAAGATATTAATTAATTTAATGTTTGGCCAGGCCAAAGGTTACAATTTTACTAATTTTTATTCCTTTGCTCTAGATATCACGCGTTCCATTCCGAGTATTTTTGAGATCGCAATTAAATAAAAACAGCACCAAGCCGAGGTTTTTCATAAAATGGTTTGGTTTTTATTTAATAATGATCTCAAAAATACTAGGAGTGAATCGGACGGCATCTCAAATTTTTACCTTGAATCAAAGTATAGAAGAAAAATTGTATCTGATACTTAACGTTAGACATATATATAGCTAAATTAGGCAAAAGAAACGAATTTTCGAAATTTTACCCGACTGTAAAGCTTTAAATAAAGTTGTTGTGGGAAGGTCATAACAAAATCCCATAAGGAACAGTCTTTTAATCTCATTAACCCATTAAATCCTGTTTTTTTGGGTCTGTTTGACCCCTTTTAAAAAATGGGTTATAGCGGGTTAAAATATTACACAAAATATTCTGTGGAAAATTTCATTAGGGTCGCTTAAATCAAGAAATGCTTAAAACTTAAGATAAATACCTTAAAAAATTTAATTAACATAAAATGTGTGAGATCTTGACGATTTTTTGGCCTTCGCGGTGAATTTTTGACTTTTTAGTATTCGGCAGCGAATATTTCCGTGGCACATATTAATCCATTACACCCCCGTTTAAGGGGTAATTTTTGTACCTTTTTGAGAAATGGTCAAAAATTACCCATTTGTGGGGGATGTAGAGGGTTAAAGTTTTCTACAAAAAATATTCCCCGTAACATCCTCCATAAGTCTTCAGAAGACTGACATACCTCAGATGTAAGGATCGTAAAATTTAGTGTGTCGACTCAACACACACATAATGAAAACTTCAAGGACCGTTCCAGAAAATCGGGAAGACACGTATAACTTACTTTTAGTCATATTTTCAAATATATTGGTTTTTTTTCATTTGTGCAAAGCCGTGTCGAACGGTGAAATATACGTTCAATATTTTCCAATAAAACTCTTACTTTCTGAGTTATGATATTTTGAAGAGAAGGTATTCCAGTCTAAATATAAAGGACAAAATTGAATCATTATCGAAAAGCCGATTTATGGCCAAAAAAAACTCGTATGAAATGTGTTAGTGCCAATAAAAAATGGTGACTGTACGCCTACAAAATATATTGTCTTTTGATCATAACTCGGAAAGACATAGTCCTATTGGAAAAGTTCCAAGGCATTTTTTGATAAGGAAGAGTGTGGCTATTCCATGCCTTCAAAAAAAGAATTTCTAATGTTCCTGTAGCTGTGCCATAAGCCTAAAAACAGCGTTTTCTCCAATTTCAAAGAAGGATATCTCAAAATTCTGCAAGTATATTGACAATTCTAAGGATGCAGTTCTATTTAGCGTCAAAAAGTTTTTAAGACTGCGTATAAGAAGTATTGTGTTGAATAAAAATTTTTTTGAGTGCCTGCGTTTTCAATTAAAATGCTGAATGCTACCTTAGACTTTAAGTTCTCCAGCTAGAAGTAGTTGAAATCTCAAATTAATACCAGACTCCTCAGGAATAATCCACTCTATTGCTAGAAAGAAAAATTTTTTAAACATTTGCGATTCTTTAAAGATGACATTTCTATATATGTGTGTACTCACCAGCTGCCATCACTCTAAACAAAGTGATTATTGTAAGCTTTATGAAATTTAAATTCATGAAACTTAATTTACAACTTTTGCCACCAAAAAAAAGAAACAAATAAAATGCTCTCAAGTAGGACAGAATTTTAAATTTAAAACCGTTTTACTTCATTTATCATAATCTAAATTTGAATAACAAAAAAAGCATGAAAGCAACTAATCCACCTGCGAAAAAGTTTTGAATTTTGATTATTTCAGCTTATCCTGCGTGTCGGTGCGCAAAAATGCCGCAGATGCAAAGTATCATCCATTTAATGCGATTTATTGTGGTGTCTGCCACCGAAAAAAACAACCAACAGCAGCAGCAAGCAACATAAAATTATAGCAATATTATGCTGACAACAAATGACCCAGTAGAAAAGTTAAGAGAGATGATTTTTTTCTAATTTCTAAGGGAGATTTCCGGAAAAATCAAACTTCAAAAAATGCATTTAGAGTTATGGTGGAGTTTCGCAGCCAGCCAGTTTCGTCAAAAATCTATCAACAAAATTTCATAAAAATGTTACTTCGCAAAAAAAAAAAACTAAAAATTTTTGTCTGTTTTTTAAGACTTTTTCTTTAATTTTTTGCATTTATTTTAAACCAAAATTTAATTTTTATACACAGTAAAAATTTTAGTTTAACTTTAAAAACAAAAAGTTTTTATATAGAGCAATGTCAAAAAAAGAATTAATTTTAAACTATTTTTGAATAAATTTCATACCTTTTTGGAATAAATTTCAAACCTTTTAGAAAAAAATCGGAATTTAATACCAAAGAATTTTAAATCAATACCAAAGGGAATCAAAAGTAAGAAAAGTAAACTATATATTTTTTTTTTTTTTTTTGTAGTTTTCCACTCTCACCTGCGCGCCACTTTACCTGCTTTGTACACTGGGTCAGAGCATGGCACACTTACCCATACAACTTAAAGTCAATTGAACCCTGACACACTAACAGCATACGCAGGATATTAAAGTAAAGCAATGCTATTTACTCTAAAGCGCCAGGATACAAAAAGCCTAAATATCAACAACAAAACCAACAACAACAAAATATTCATTTTATTTTTATACCGCAATCCTGTGTTGTTTTGTGCTTCTTTTTCTTCTTCATTTTCTTATAAGCGAAATCCCTTTAAATCCCAGTTTAGTGGATATTTATACTATGATCCCAATTTATTCCACAAAGAAGCGGAAATTTCAAACGAAGAGCAACTCATGCTGTTGTCAATTTTTGCATAGATACATTGAAAAAAAAATTGTATAATTTCTTAGAAATTTTCATGAAAAAATCCTAGAAGAGCAAACAATTTGAATGTTTTTGATTATCTCGAGCTTGGAGCGCTCCATGGTTTCTATATTCATTACATATTAATCGGACCTTTAAGGGTTTTTTGAAATTATGGGTGTGCAAACTCATTCCGATCCAATAAATTTTCTTTTGCATCTAAATTTTCCCCAAATAAATCGTTATGAGCATCCAAATTGATTACTATTATTTAAAGAGCTATGAATTTCATCACGATCTAAAAAATATTTTGTACATCCTCTTTCCCCATCAGAACAGCTCTGGATTGTTTATACTTAGATTTCATCTTTGCAGTGGAATTAGAAATCCGGAACCTGCCGCGTTTGATCACTGAAAATTACACAGTATATGCTCTGCTTCTTTCAAGTCCTCTTGGCATCGTTGTTTACCGGGCCCATCTTTTTGGGTAGTAAATAAGTACATACATATATAGTCTTTTCGTCTGCTGCAGGCAAGAACTTTTCTTGGGGTCCTCACTAGTTGATACGGCTTTTTTCCTCCCATTTCCGAATTAAGTTATTTTTAAAGGTGTTGTTCACTTCGCAGATGGCTTCTGGAAGTATATTATGTCCTTCTCTTGGCTAAAGTAAGGTTAGGTTAGGGTAGCAGCAATAATGATACATATATATCGCAGGGGTCCATAGTAATACCACTAACTCTATTATTAAAGTCTATTCATAAACTCTGGTCATTTCAATTGGGTGTTTGATAAAAGTGAAGAATCCTGTCAGTACAGCAAATCTTTTAATGTCACTTGGCGAATTTTTGTTCTTTTAATGGACTGAAAAACGGCTGACCAATGCATTTCAGTCTAGTTCTTGCCAAAGCGGGGCAGGACCTGAGTTTTCATTTGCCTTCATAAGCCCCGTGTCTTGATTTCCAGATTGGAGTCATATAATTTCTCCTGGATAAGGCTTGGATAAATTCAAATCACTTTAAGACAAGCCTTGAATAAATTTAAAAAATTATTTAAGATTTCAGTGTCGGTTACTGTCCGAGGAAATGCATATGTTTATCGGAACCGGAAGTGCGCGTACATAGACAATTTCTAACGCATAACTCTATAGCGAGGACCTTTGCTTAAAAAACAGAAGTAATTTCCATCATCTGGATACTAATCTTCTAAAATTTATATATTTGAATTAGACACCAAATTTATGAATAAAAACACCTTCCAACCAATGCAGTTCTTCCCAACCAAATGAGAAATTTTAGCACCTTTGGATAAAATCTATGCCATATGGCATAATGCGAAATAAAACAAATCGTACAGCATTATTGAATCATGTTAGAGGTCTAAATTTTTTACACTTATTAAACCAATATTCAGCTTCCTAATGACATACATAAAATTTTCAATTAAAACTATTTGTTTAATAAAAATATGAAGTGATCTTCTTTTGCAAAATACGTCATTAGATATTGTTGTCCATTCTATTTAGTCATACAGCTTACTGCGTCCACCAATCGATTTAATTCTTTTTTTACCATCTACTCAAAACATTTGAGAAAAATAAGAATAATTAAAAAAAATTAACTTTTAACTTTTCATGACTCTAAACAGACCTTGAAAAGCGACTATGCCATATGACATAGAATAACCGAAAGGGTTAAGTACGCGTTACTTTTATATTAATGATAAGTCCCTCCAATTTTTTCACAGAAATGTTGTATACGGGGCTTTCCACACAATATTTAACACCCAAATTTTTTTTTTTTGGTAAAACATTTTTTTACGACGCAGCAGGTGAAAATATTAGATACGTATTTTTTTATTTCAATATATTAAGCTGAATTTTTGAGAAAAAAAATTTTGAAGTTTGGCGTTTGTAAAAAAAGTACTTTTTTTCAATCGCTTCTACTTCAATACCAAGCGAAGTTATAAAAATTTACCTTGAGTATGAAATTTCCGCCTTTCTCACACCTTTCGAATGATATATACGAAAATTCAATTTTCCAATTTTTTAAATGAAAAAAAGGGAAAATTTGTAAAGAAATAGAGTTTTTTCAAATTTGGACATAATTTTTTTGCTTCTTTTTTTATTGAAATGAGTTGCAGAATCATTCTTTTGAATATGTACTGTCCAAATTTGCGAATGGAGAGTTAAGTATTAACAGAGGAATCAACTTTTTAATTTAATTTTTCAAATAAAAAAAAAAGAAAACTTTGTAAAAAAATTTAATTTTTTTCAAATTTCGACATAATTTTTGACAGTATTTAAAAAAATGATTTTTTAACTTATTTAAAAAAAAAAGCAAAAAAATGTTTCCCTTTTTTTCATTTGAAAAATTAAATTAAAATGTTGATTGCTCTGTTAATACTTAACTCTCTATTCTCAAATTTAGACAGTATTTAAAAAAATGATTCTGTAATTTATTTCAATAAAAAAAAGCAAAAAAATCATGTCCAAATTTGAAAAAAATCTATTTGTTTACAAATTTTCCCTTGTTTTCATTTAAAAAATTGGAAAATTGAATTTTCGTATATATCATTCCAAAGGTGTGAGAAAGGCAGAAATTTTATACTCAAGGTAAATTTTTATAACTTCGCTTGATATTGAAGTAGAAGCGATTGAAAAAAAGTACTTTTTACCAAACGCCAAACTTCAAAATTTTTTTTCTCAAAAATTCAGCTTAATATATCGAAATAAAAAAATACGTATCTAATATTTTCACCTGCTGCGTCGTAAAAAAAATGTTTTACCAAAAAAAAAAAATGTCGGTGGTAAATATTGTGTGGAAAGCCCCATACATTTTAGAGAACATTTCTGTGTAAAAATTTTGCCTTTATTTATGTATTGGTATAGCGTTAATGACTATTCTAGTGTATTATTTATTTATAACAAATTTTTAAAATTTGTTAAAAAGTTTATTTCATCTAAATTCTGAATTATCACAAAAAGTTTCATGAATTTTCGCTCATATTTACGGAGAAATCGCAATTTAAAAAAAGACGTACAGAAACATTCACATGCTTTAAGCTTTTAGAAAAATTAAATTTTCTTAAAAAAAAGTATATGTAAGTCAAAAACTATTCAAAGGACAAACAAAAAAAGCTTCAGTTTAGCAAGTTAGTTTTAATGTGTCCGTTTCAAAAAATTTAAGTCAGTTACTCTCAACCAGTACTATAAGAAAAAATAGTTTCAAAAAAATCGATGTTGCGAAGCCAAATTATGCGCAGCTTATCATTATATTTTGTTGTTCCACAAAGTTTTACCAAAATCCTTAGATTAAAATTAATCAATATTTATTATATCAAAATTTTCAATCAAGTATTAAGATGTAGGCGTTGTACTTTTCCAATGCAGCCCAATTTTTGTTTAAAGAATTTCTTTAAAATGTTTTGGTACAAATTATAAATATTTTAATCTTTTCAGTGTAACACAACGTCAGAACCATCAGTGATCTCTGCTGCTAGTAGCAACATCATAGTGATAGTGAAAGTGAACAATGTGAACAAGTGAATTGTGAGAGTGGCGGTGCTGGTGTTAGTGGCACCCTTAGTTGGTGTTTGCTCGTTTGTGTTTGTTATAGAGCGCGAACAATTCCACTTAAAACCAAGTTAATGAAATTTGCATTCAAACGATTGCTGGCTGCACTTAGTGAGGTGCTGGGGGGTATGGTGCAAGGTGTTTGTACACGCTGTCGCTTAAGTGGTTGTATGTATCTCTTTGTTTGCCTGGCTGTCCGAGAGTTGCCAGCGAAAGTGTCATCTGTCTATGAATTGAATTCGATTAAAGTTAACAGCTAAAAAAGGCATATTATTGATGTTAAAGTAAAATAGTTTTTTTTTTTTTTTTTGCTTAAATTGTGCAAATATCGCAAAAAAAAATTTTTAAAATCGTGATTGAGATTTTTTCAATTTTAAAATTAAGATTTGAGTGAAAAGATTGTGTCCCATAAATATTCAAAAATGAAATTTATATTTCCAGTTCCGCCCAACTGAGTATGCATGACACTTATAGTTAAATTTTCATAAAAATTTATTTCTAATTTTAATCGCAACAGCAATAAAATATAAGTTCACGCAAATTTCCTACTTCAAGTCTAAATATTACTAGGAGACAGCCGCCCATTCTACTCCTTATATGTTGGTAATTTAAAGTTTTGCTTATTATTTGGCTCATTGAACGCCAATTGCCTTTTGAAATTAAAAAGCGCGAAAATTAGTTTTCATGGCATCACTTCCACAAAACAACAACAGAACAAAAACAACAAAATCACAGCGCAATTTAAATGCGTTACGAACAAAAACAAGACACAAAACAAACATTAACATAAATAATTAATAAAACAATTGCTGTTTATGTGCGCCATTGTTGTATTGTTGTGTAGTTGTCTTTATAATTGAATTTCCCTTCAAAACAATAACGAAAACATTTGTCCCAAACAAAAGAAACAAACAAAGCCACAGATTTAAAGTGTTGTGCAGAATCCTTACAAGGATATCTAGTTTGGAGAATATGTATTGCATGTAAAGAATATTAAGTAATTTATTAAGAATGGTTTTCCATTCTCTGTTTTCAAAACGAATTACACTGTTCGACAATTTCGAACTTTTTTTAAAACACATTAGAAAATCCAAAAAATTCTTGAAGTAGACGTAAAAAAAATACCCGTTTTTCGTGGATTCTCTCCAGCACGTCACATTTTTCTTAATCGATTTTTGAAGTTTTTTTATCCACTGCACATGAAAAAACCAAAAATACCGCATTCTTGTGTTATATCGATGAAATTAACTATATGATCCGTACATCTGAGGTGTATCATGTGTTCAGCAAACTTATGCAAGATATTGCGGGGAATATTTTTGTATAAAATTTTAACCCTGTTTAACCCCCACATGTGGGTCATTTTTGCCCTTTTCTTAAAAAGGTACAAAAATTAACCCAAAACAAGGAAATATTGAGTCTGTACCGCAAAAATATTTGCTATAAAATTTCACTAGGTACTAGTTTTTAAACACGTAAAGGTCGAAATTTGAGCCCGAAACCAAAAAAATCGTTAAAATCAATTAGGACTTTTCACATTGCATATTAATTACATCCCTGACGCGCTTACTTTAAGTTTTAAGAATTTTTCGTCTTTGGTAACTTTAAGTGAAATTTTTTGTAGGATATTTTTGCAAAATTTTGTAACCCATTGTGGCTTAGTTTTAGAAAAAGGTGTCAAAAAGACCCCTAAAAACAGGATATAATAGGTTAATTTATTCTAAGAAAATGATGCTTGTGTGATTTCGTTATGATCTTGTGAGAATGAGTTTTGTCCAAAATGTAGTTTTAGAGTTTTACAGTGGGGTGAAACTTGTAAAATATTTATTATTAGAACTGCTTACTGATTTTAACGATTTTTTTGCTTTCGGGATAAAATTTTGCTTTTTTAGTGTTTAGCAACAAGTAGTGAAATTGAATAGCAAATATTTCTGTAGTACATACTGACTCAATTTTCCCCTGTTTTAGGTATCATTTTTGTACCTTTTTAAGAAAAGGGTAAAAATGACCCACATGTGGGGGTTGTACAGGGCTAAAATTTACTACAAAAATATTCCCCGTAATATTTTGCATAAGTTTGCTCAACACATGATACACCTCAAATGTAAGGATCATATAGTTAAATTCATATTCGATATTTTTGTTTTTTTCATGTACAGTGAATAAAAAAACTTCAAAAATCTATTAAAAAAAAATGTGAGGTGCTGGGGAAAACCACGAGACACTGGTATTTTGTTTTAACGTCTACTTTAAGAATTTTTTGAATTTTCTCATGTGTTTTTTTTTTGTGTCGAACAGTGTTATATTGATTTGAAACCTTCCTGTGGGGTTCAATTTTTTGAGACAGATACAGTCAAAACTAACTTGCTAAATTGAAATATTTTTTTGATGGTCCTTTGAAAAGCTTTTGATCAGAATTATTGCCTTAAACTTTTTTTACACTACAAATTCTAATTTTTTTGAAAGTTATAAGCATGTAAATTTTTATGTAAGTCTTTATTTAAATTGCGATTTCTCCGTAAATATTGAGCGAAAATTTATGAAACTTTTGTGTTAGGACTTAAAATAATTCAAAACTTAGATGAAATAAACTATCAATAAAAATTTGTAAAATATCTTGTAAATAATGCATTTTTTAATAAAAAGAATAAATATTAAAGCTATTTCTACCTATAAATAAAATGTTCTCTGAAATATACTCAACATTTCTGTGAAAAAAATTTGAGGAATTTATCATTAATAAAAAGTTACAATTACACAAACAAACAAAATCTCAGTTTTTCTCATAACTTGAAAACCGTAAGAGATGGCTCACAATTTATAACATATTTCAAATCAGCCTTGTCAAATTATATGAAATCGATACCCATTTTGAAAGAAAATTTTGACCACGCCCTAACTTTGTATGGAAGGTAGGCGTGTCCGTGGGCGTTTTTTTTATATACACAGCTTTGTTGTTGTCTTAATCTAACCAAATTAATCTGTACCATATTTCAACAGCATAGGTCAATTACACTATGCAACAGCCAAATCTCCCAGTGAATGCCACTATCCATTTCATATGTAAAATGGGCTGCTGATTCCGAAAATCGTATTATATTTTTTTTTTCGTGTCGTTTTCGAGATATCGGTCATTTTCGGTTTTCGGACCAAAAAAAAAAAAGATAGTTTCATTTAAATACAAATATCTCAAGAACCAATGTTTGTATTCAAATGTATTATATGTCATATTAAAGGTAATTAAATTACCTACAAATAATATTAACATCACTTTTTGGTTGGTTTGTTAGTTTCGGCGAAATAAATTGATTTCTAAAAAAAACATTTTTTTTTTCGAAAAAATTAACAAAAAATCAAAAACAACTGCAGATTTATACAAGAAGATATAACTTTTTTATAATTTTTTTTTGTTTTTGTATCATAGACTATATATTTGTGAAGAAAATAAGATACCACTTAAAAAAATCGTTGGGAAATGCAAAAGTTGTATACAATTCATTGATAAATTACTAAAATGCGTTTTTGCCTATTTTTTTCGGTTTTTTTTAGTAAACTGTCGATAATTTGAAACTTTTTGTAAAACACATGAGAAAATCCAAAAAATTCTTAAAGTAGGCGTTAAAACAAAATACCCGTGTCTCTTCGTTTTTCTCCAGCACGTCAGATTTTTTTTTGAAAAAAACAAAAATAACGCATTCTTGTGTTAAATCGATGCAAATAACTATATGATCCTTAGATTTGAGGTGTATCTTGTGTTCAGTAAACTTATGCAGGATATTACGAGAAATATTTTTGTAGACAATTTTAAAGTTATATCTTCTCGTATAAATCTGCAGTTGATTTTGATTTTTTGTTCATTTTTTCGAAAAAAAAAAATGTTTTTTTAGAAATCAATTTAGTTCGCCGAAACTAACAAACCAACCAAAAAGTGATGTGATTGTTATTTGTAGGTAATTTAATTACCTTAAATATGACATATTATTTGTTTAAATACAAACATTGGTTCTTGAGATATTTGTATTTAAATGGAACTATCTTTTTTTTTTGGTCCGAAAACCGAAAATGACCGATATCTCATAAACGACACGAAATAAAAAAAAAATAATGCGATTTTCGGAATCAGCAGCCCATTTTACATATAAAATGAGTAATGGCATTCCCTGGGGAAAAAATTTTTACTCATTTGTTGCATAGTGTTATTACCATTTATGACCGCCGTTCCATACAAACCTGTCCATAGTGCGGCAGTTCAAAAACACACTATGAAGAGCTTAGATTGTAACACGAATACTGGAAAGCGCAAAACCGCCAGTGTTGCCATCATCGGTTAAACTTGACGAAGCACAGTGCGAAATTTGGGAAGTTTAGCGGAACTATATTCAATTTTTGAAATACATAAAATGCGTAAGATTATTCATTATTTCAGTAGTTTAATATCCCACCTCAAAAACCTCATACTCAGTTTGGTGAAAAACCCTGCCAAACGACTACAAAATGCACCTGAAACTTGCATTACTTATTCAATCATACTTTTTGCCTATTAAAAGCTTTTCGATTTGTAAAAGTTAATAGAGTGGTACATACAAACGGTAAGTCAGTAGGCCGCGAAATTTTTATCATTTATTTTTCAATAAAATTGTCACTTATTGGCATTCAAATAATTGCAAAATCTTTTCTTACTCGTACGTGATTTGTTTGTGAAAATTGTGCTTTTCAAGAAGTGGATAAGATTTACATTTTTAACTTCATTGGATACTTTAAAAGGTGTTACCACAAATTGCCATTTTGAAACGTACAAAATTTGAAAGGTATGTTTATCCTCTACTGGAAACATAAAACATCTATTGCGATATTTTGCGATCTTCTTTTTAACTAAACCTTTTCCAGAATGTCTTTGGAAATTTCATATAACACCGAAATTTCATGAAAAACCGACATCGGGCGCCATCGTTGGTTTTGTTTTGGAAAAAATAGGCTCACCAACACTAACATCTGACACTATCCATAGTTTAAAGGTAACTATAATTACGGTAGTTTATAATATACAAAAAAGGTAGGGGGAATCCTCTCGAAATTAAGAAGCATTTCTGAATAAAAATGCAAGAAACATCAAATACCCCTTGTTTTACCCCCTTCATTTTTTATGATTTTTTGATAAGAAAATGGTTATATCTATCAAGTTTCATAGCGATATCTGGTATGGGAGCAGAAATACAACGTTTTAAGCATTTCCATATATGGGGGGTATAATAACCCCTTGTCTGATCCCCCTTAATTTTTGCATAATGTTTTGTCAATTAAATATATATCCAAGTATTAAGTTTCATAACTATAAGTGCTATATGTGCTGAGATATGAATTAAGTTCCGCTAGACTCTGAAAATTTCGCACTGTGCGAAGGCTGAAGTTTGTTCTGTTTTGGCGCAAGCAACCACCTTTATGTCAGAAAACTAAAGCTCACAAAAAATAATTAAACTTTTCCTCCACTCAGAAAAAAGATTGTTTGGAAAATATTCTCGGCAAATTACCGAATATTTAAAACAAACACTTATTATTTCAAGCAAACATACATTTTTTTTCCCAAACAGCAAAAACTAGGAAAAATATTTCACTTGATACAAAAAAAAAAAAAAGTAAGTCATCAGAAATATTTCTGTAAGTTCGACGAACCATTTCATCAACTGTTGCACCCAAATCTTTTTATCGCTTGCGACAAATCATAAAAATATTTGGCATCTATGGGCACCGGTTCAAATTCTGTGTAGTGTGGGTAATTTTTTTTTTCAATTTTGTTATTTTTTTTTTTGTTTTTTTTTTTTCATTTTAAATTTTTTTTTAGTTTACTTCCCTATTTTTCTTTTTTTAATTTATTTACTTTTGTTTCATTAAATTGAAATTAAATACTCAATGAAGCATTCGAATATCAAATGGTGCATGCAAATTTAATACCTGTTTATAAGTAGTCAGTGATGTACAGTATAAGTTTCAATCTATCAGTAGGATGGTTCTAGGTTCTAACCCTGGTGCTGACATTCGATTACTTTTTTTTTTTTTGTCAAACACTGAGAGTGTTTGATGCAAAAGATGATTATTATTTGCCGCAAGTGTTAAAGTAGTTCAATCTATGTCACTTGTGGTAAACAATAATTATTTTTGGAGTGTACGGAAGTATTTCGATTACTCCATTAAAACAATTTTTAAAAATTTTTAATTAAATATTATAGCTTGGGCCGTGTTCCTCTGGTCGTGAACCCAGACGAGAGTGATATCTTCAAGCCGTTTCAATGAACCCAGTTCTTTCCAACATTTTCTGATCAGCTTTAAATCCATCTAATCGTGTTGGAGAGTAAAATATTGGAAACCTTTAGTGACTTGACATGAATTCGCCAGTAAAATATAGTTACATCAAAAATCAACACAACACTTTATCACTGAAAAAGAGCACAACGATACTGTAAACGGCATAGCGAGACGTTATTTCATAGATAAAATTGCGCTACAATCAGAAATCAAATAAATCGTCCTTGGAGAATTGTTGTCGTCCTTGCCACACAGCAGAAAACAACCGACAGTAGACCAGAGGGAGGCACAACAAGTACTTGAGCTACTCATAGATAGTCATCATTCGTTAGTAGTAGCAGTAGCAGGAGCAGCAGAAGCAGAAGAAAGTGATGCCCAAACAAAAGAAAAAGCAATAGTTCGCCAAAGAAGCGGTAGAACGGTGAGCTTTTTAGTACTCATATTAAATTCCATTTGGTATTGCGTGAGAAATTTGCGCGCACATCACAATTTTATGATAACGCACAAACGATAGAGGCAGAAGCAGCAGCAGCAGCAACAAAATCGCTTTTAAGCCCTTTGGGAATTTCACTGAATGGTATGTGTTTCTTTGAAACAACATCATCGTCATCGTCCTCGTCATCATCGTCATCATCATCTTTACTTATCTTTTATCGACGCATACTAATCGTTACTTCTCTAGCGCATCGTTCGTTTTCTTATCTAAATGATTGTCGGTAGAGTGATTATTTTTTGTATATTAAGTGTGCACGTTCTGATCCTGATTGTTTTAAGGCAGCACAGTAGTACAATTGAAGTGAAATTAATATATTTGCTGAATAAAATTTTTATCATATAGTATAGTATTTAAAACTTAAGAATAATAAGTAAAAAAAGTGTAATACTAATGCATTGTGAGAAACTCTTCATCGATTTTGACGATTTTATAGCTTTCGTGATGAAATTTGGACTTTTTAGTATTAAGCGACTGGTAGTGAAATTGTATAGCAAATATTCCTGTGATACATATTGACTCCATATTCAACCGTTTGCGGTGTAATTTTTGTTCCTTTTTAAGAAAAGGGTAAGACTTTCATTAGAAATATTCCTAGTAATATTCTGCAAAAGTTTGCTGAACAAATGATATACCTCAGATTTAAGGATTGTATAGTTTGACATGTCGATTTAAAACAATAATGCGTTAAAGGAAGAAATTTTTGACCCCCCTGAAAAAATTCCGGTGTAAACTTTCAAAACGCCGTTATACGTATATTTATATCCTAAAACAATGGTATATTCACTTTGTCCTTCCGTTTGTAACGCAGAGAATGAGGCGTGGAAGGTAGGGAAAAGTATATATAATCTTGATCAGCGTCACTTCCTTTGTCAATATAGACATGTCCGTCCGTCTGTCTTGCTGGCTGGCTGGGTGCACGGAGAAAAAAAATAGTACTTGCTACTTTATTTCTTATAAATTTTACCAGAATTTCAAGTCAGAGTAGTGACAACTCCAAACTGAAGCAAATTTCACCTTACTGTTTCAGTCAATTCAGAATATATGATTGTTAATAATTTTTTAAAAAAAATTACCTTACTGTAAAGTTAAAAAAAAAAAAAAAAAAACGAACTTACCGCGCTAGGGTTCTAACCCTGGCCCTTCCGTGTGATAAGCAGATCACATATCCTCCTGCGCTACTTGCCCATATGATGAAGAGGCAAAAAAATTGTATATAAAGAAAATGTCTGTCTAAAAATAGAAATTGTTACTAAAATTATAAGTCAAAATGATTCTATATTTTTAATATATTTACCTTACTCGAGTGGAGTAAAAATTATGTCACTCATTTTTGTGCGTGAAAAAATTAAAAAAAGTTATATTGACTAGAATTATAAATTCAAAATGGTCATACATTTTTTTTCTGAAAGTATAAATTACTCTTCAAAAGAGGAAAAATTTCTAGCGCTTCTGACCCAAGCACTTCAAAGCGCTTGTCCTCATAGAAATTTAGAAGCACTATCACAATGATTTTTAATAAAGCTGCAGCAAGTACAACTTGGGTTCGAAGCCAGCCTGAGTGAATTTTTTTAAATTTTTTTATTTTATTTTATTTTCTCTTATTTATGTACGAGTATTTACTTTTGTTTAATTGAGTTGAAACTGATTACACAATGATTCTATGTAAGGCTGTAGGAGCATTTGAATGTCAAATTCTGTTTGAACAACATTTGCTTAATATACAAATTTAATATCTCTTCATATCATCGGGCATTGGTGAAGCGATCTAAAGAGTTGGTAAATGCAAGAAAAAATAATCTGTTTCTATCTTATCTTTTTTTTTTTTTTTTAATTTTATTGAAAAAACGCTTACTTCAGCATTACAAATAAGCGCTTCAAAAGGCCTCTTGCAGTAAGGCTGTGGTAAGCTTAAGCGCGCTTATATCCTATGACATGCAATGTTAAAAAGAAAGAATAAGAAAGAAAAAGAAACACTTCAGAAGGGTTTTTGAAGCAATTCTTTTCCCC
The DNA here is from genome assembly GCA_951812925.1 of Calliopum simillimum. Classification (NCBI taxonomy): domain Eukaryota; kingdom Metazoa; phylum Arthropoda; class Insecta; order Diptera; family Lauxaniidae; genus Calliopum; species Calliopum simillimum. The sequence goes on from OX638369.1 coordinate 17,754,028, forward strand.
TTGGGTACATAAAGTTAAATCTAGGCAATTTGGAGTAAATATTCCTTTTTTATTTAACTACATTTTATTTGTAAATATGACTTTACGGAACCATCAAATAGTTCATACATAACGTAATTTATATTTTAATTTAAGTGTTGATTACTTTAATTTTTTGACTACCCGAGTGGGTTAAAAATTATGATGCGTATTTTCTCCGTGTACACTTGGCGTGTTTTGCTTCATATACAAAAATGAGATTTTGTTTGTTTATATCATATATTTGTTCTTCATAGACTTGTTAGCTAATCAACTGATTTTGATATTAAGTCAAAAGCTAGAGAAGTAGTCGGTGCCGCGTTCCCTATAAAATTGATTCATTATATCTCTGAAATTATTTAAATCCATATAAGAGATTCGGTAGGTCAAAAAAAAAAAAAAAAAAAAAAAAAAAATACGCCTGCATATCATTGAAATTTATCTATTTAAGAAGTTTTGATTAAAATCAGCAGCATTTATTTATATATAACTTTATGAACCAACAAAAAACAGCAATATACCCTTAAAGTAGGCTATAAAATTTTATTAATTTTATTAAAATTTTTATTACCTTTAATGTGTTCGTTTTATAACAAAACTTTGCACAAATAATATTTTTCAAACGTTTTTAATACTTGCAATATGAATGAAATATCTAAACGCGTCGTGTCACTCACAATCGCTACAAATTTCTACCACAAATGTGCGCCACGTGAATTCAACTTTTCATTTAATTCAAACCAAAAATTTTACAATTATCCTTAGAGGAATTTTCGCAGTTTCCCATGATTTTTACGTGCAAATTGATGCTGCTCGTTTAAAGTAATTGTCGTTGTTGTCGTTGTCGAAATTTTTGGTTTTAGTGGCAAAGTGTAAACGCCCTTTGTGCACTCTGTGTATACCAAAGGGAAGAGTGTTATATTTTGCGCTGAGTTTTTTAACCCAAAATGAAACGAAAACGAAAAATTACATACGTTTATTATTTGAAAAATTAATGCAAAACTTATTGGAAAATTTTTCACTATCACATTTATGAGGCAGATGCAGTAAAATATCATACGCGTATGTGCTCTCTTATTGAAAATTATACAAATGCAAATATTATAAATTATGTACCCAACAATGGAAAACTAAGAGGACTTCCAGATCAAGATTTGTTTCTATTGCTTCAATTCTACTACTTTTGTCAAAAGTTACCGTATTTTTCTATTAATGTAACTGAAAAATTTTTTTGATTTGTGTGCTATACCTCAAACAGGATATATGTATGTATGGCTAGGTGATATATAGAGTGTAGCGCATAAGGTTACAAAACTTCTGGGAGGTGATAGAAGGTACTTAGACTAACAAAAAATTTCAACCGAAAGGGGTGTAATACAAGGGTGTCAGCGTAGAAAAAAAGTGAGCCAATTTTGGCTCGTCTACAAAAACAAGAATATTTCAATAATTTTTAAATTTCTGAGGACTACAACACACACGAAAAATGTTTATTGTTTTTTTTGAGCTCGTCAAAATTCGCGGAATTAAAATATTTATGAAACATTTTTTTTGTTGTTTCGCATAAAAAAGAACAACAAACATTTTAGGTACGTGTTGTAGTTCTCAGAAATTTAAAAAATTATTGAAATATTGTTGTGGTTGCAAACGAGCCAACAAAGAAACAACAAAAAATAGGTTTTATGATTGTTGTAGTTCGAGGAATTTGAAGTTGTTGTAAAAGCGAAAATTTTGCGCTGACAGTGCTTGGCTCAGTGATTTGCAAACACTGACACCCTTAGTGTAAAGTGTACCTCTAAGGAGTTATGGAGTTAAAACTGATTTTGTGACTTGTTTTACAAAAAAATTTACAAAAAGGTTTTTGTTAAAAACTTTTAGCTAATTGCATGAGCTTTCTAAGGGGGTATTTTGGTTAGTAGGCTTTAAAACAATTACGCAAAGTTCTGGATCTTCAAAGTTGATATTTTAATTTTTTTTTTTCTTTTTTTACTTTGGCGGTCATTTTAGAACGAAAAAGGTTTTTTTAACATACCCTTTTAAAATTTTTTTTTTTAAATTCTTGTTAAATTTCTGATAATTCAGTAATATATGTGGCATACCAACTTTTTTATTTGAGGTCAGAAAAAAATACTTTTCAAGAACAATCCGTTTGAAGGCTCCAATAGACAAAAAGCAGCTTTTTATGTTTTGGCAAAAGTATAATTATTTTAATCCAAACTGCTTTTTAAATTATATCAAAGTATTAATTAAAATTGGTTGAGTTCTTTACATTGAGGGAAGGCCCTTTCCGTTAAATTTTCCACGGGCTTCGAACGGTGTAGTAACGCCACTGGCTACGCTATTGTCATAGATATAATGAAAACTTCTCTCAGGTTGGGTCCAGCCTATATCTTTTCATATGAATTTAAGTAACAAAGCTATGCCCCACTGTTTTCCAAGTAAAAAGTTCACGTTAAAAGTCAACTTTATCATAAACGATGTCGTTGCGGAAATGTCTTTAATAGCTTAACTCACGCGCGGACCGATGCGCTTATAAAGCAGGTTGACTGATGCAAAAACGGCAGCGAGTATGGAACACACCATAGCATCGACATTAGATAGTATCGAAAAAAAGTTCGAATGACCGCCCCCGGATTGAAAGCTAATATTAAAAGAACTTTAATGAAAAAAACATTTTTTTTTCGGCCTCTAAGTTTTTCTGATATCTCCGTCATTTGAAGTCCGATCAACAAAACAAGTATAGTAAATCGTTATAAATGTCTCAACATTGGCTACATTTCATTTATAGAATTAATTTATCTCAGATTTGTTTTTCGACTAGTTGGCTTTCAAACTGTGGGCGGTCATTTTTGTGATACTATCTAATGGACATTTACTCCGAACACGGATTTCAAAGCTTTTATTGAAAAATTCAAATTACTAATTGAGCAATAAACTCTTGACTGTTTCAAACAGATTGTTCAGAATGTTTCATTCGGATCCTCTCATGAACTGCTAAAGCAAATACTATTTGATTGCATTTTAACTTTTCATAAAGTTCCTCCCATCCAACGTCAATACGCCCATCACAACACAACAAGTGTAGCCACACGTCTGTGATAAAATGATTGTTTTTCTTTAATTTTTTGGGTTACACACAATGAAATGTGCGTTTATGTCACATGGTAAACATGTCAGTGATGAGTGATATTAATGGATGAGGAACGTTCATGAAAACACAAGCGAGCAAGGGCTTTCAACTTAAGATTCACGCACTACACTCACTGATGACGTTTTACGTATCCTGTAACTGACAGTTAAGTTAATGGTTTGGAAAATGTAAGCACATACGGGTATTTCTATGATGATATATGTAATTTGGTTACCATTAACGGAAACACATGTTATTTAGCACATACAATTGCGGTAGTATAGCAGCGCCAGCATCAGGAAGGATCAGCATCCTGCAAGCAAACATTTAAAGGCAAATGTTAAAGTTTTAAAATTCTTGACTGCAAAAAGAGAGAGCAACACTGGTGTGTGTATGTGCGTAGAGCAAATAATAACAAGCCATTGGAAAAACAAACAAAAATACGACTTTGAATTTCTCTTATTTTTCAAATTTACACAAATTTTGTTTTATTTGTTGCAAATGTTGCATGAATCGCATTGCAATGATTCACACAAATCCACCACCCTTTGGTTGTTGGTAGCACCACCACTCACTTTCATTTTATTCAACCGCAAATCCACATTTCACATTCAAACCGCATTGGCGGAAAGTTGCAAACGTGACGTGTTGCCACATAAAAATATTGAACAGAGCCACATCTATCAACTTTTCGCTCTCGTTCTGGCAGCAGTCAACGTTGTAGTCAACGTCGCACAGTGGACCAAGAGTGAAATTTTTAATTCAAAATTCTTTGTTAAAAGTTTTCAATTATGGGGGATTATAAGTAATTGAACAAGAAAAATAATAAATCAACGCTTTTTTAAAAAAACTTCATTTTGACTTCGGTTCTGGGGGCTCAAACCAGAAAAATCGAATGGCGGAAAATTTACAAAACTCCATAACTCGGTAACTATTCTGCCGTTTCTTATGATTTTTTTAATAAGAAAATAGATACGTTGCCCAGTGAGACTCTGCAAAATTGGTTTCGTCCATGGGATATTAAAAACCTTAATAACTCGAGAACCATTAAACCGTGCTGAAGGATTTTTTTGACGACTTGATACTTATATGGTTTGTTTTTTTTTAAATTATTTCCGCAAAGTCAGAGAATGTAGCTACTCATTAAAAAAAGTCATAAATAAGAATCGGGTAAATACTTGTCGAGTTATGGGGTTTTGTAAATTTTCTTATTACGATATTTCGGGCCTGAACCCCTAAAACGGGGCTTATAACGAAGTTTTTTTTTTTTATAAAAGTGCTGGCTTATTTCTTTTCTTGTTTAATTACCTGTAATTTCACATCAGTAAAAACTTTTAACACTGCTTCCCCAAGCGAGCAAAAAATTTTGATATAAAAAACTCACTTTTGGTCCACTGTGCGTCACCAGTCGCTAGGAGTGTGTACGCGGATATGCAGCCTTATTGTGATGGATGTATAGGATGTGAAGCGTGCTTTGGGATGGATTATTTTAAAGAGCAGCATATGCTGCTACAAAAACAACGTAAGAGACAAACAAAATTGTCGGTTTTGTTGCCGTTGATAAATGTTTCTATTCAACGCACCTTATTGTTAATTCAAAGTTGTTTTTTAGCGCTACTCTTATGCAAAAAAAAAAAAAATCATTTTAAGCAAATCAACATTTCAAAAACTCTTCCAGCGAAGAATTTTTAGAATCTTCAGGACCTTTTGCTTAAAAAGAGCTCTAGAATATTGGAATCCAAGTTCCAATTCCACTAGAAGGTATTTCATTTAATTCAAAAGCGTGAAGCGTAATTCTGTTTTATTCAAAAACTAAACTAAACTATTTTTTTTACAATTTTCAAACAAAACAAAGTGTTTTTAAACAAATTTCAACATAAAAGCCTTGCGGTTTGGATTTTTGAAACAATGAAAACGCGTTGTTCTCGATTGTGCTCTATTTTGACTCAACCGAAACTGTCAGCTGTCAAATAATTATTTTTTTTTTTCAATTGGCAACACTTTACCTCACACATGGGAACAAACTTAAATCTTGCGTGAGTTTTGGGACACCCTTTAGCTGCTGAGTGTGGCTTTAATATTGGTAAATAGCTCCGTTACAACCTTACTCAAGAGTATTGCAAACTTTTTTTTTTATTAATCCACAGAAAAGATATAAATACATTTTCGAAATTATCAACCCCTTTTTGGATTTTAAGTATATTTAAAAAAAAAATTACAGGTCGAGAAAAAATTTTTGTCGGCAACACCTCTGATAGTTTTCAAAAGTTTTCTCGACCTTTCCTTGTCGATTGATGAAGTGACGTTTTTTTTTTTCAGCATTTCAAAGTGTTTTTTAAAAACTGCAAAAAAAAAAGAAAATGGAGTATACTTTTTTCTGTTGAATCCGGCTGCGTACTTGTACTTGCAGGATTTTGAGATATCCCTGCTTGAAGTGAGAGAAAATGCTGTCCTTAGTGTTATGCCCCACAGTGGGGTATTTGATACCAAAATACGATATTAATTCGTCCAGACTATTGACTGTTATATTGTAATAACTTATTTTTTAGTTAATTATGCATAAAAAAGTTGAAAATTAATGCAGTTGTATAACATGTAGTGAAATTTTTTTTGAATAGCAATAAAAAACGTTAATTGAAAATTGTCATCAAATTTTCTTCGCATTATTCTGAAGTTTTAAGAATTTCTGAGTTTGGTGACCCACAGTGAAATTTTTTGAAAAATATTTTTGTAGAACATTTTAACCCATTTTAACCTAGTTTTTGGAAAAAAGGGACAAGAAGATTTATAAAAGCAGGATATAATGGGTTAAGATGCAATAAAAAATTGTTTCTTGCCTGATTTTATGATAAACTTATGAAAAAATATTTTTCCAAGATGTAGTTTAAGAGTTTTACAGTAGGCCGAAATATCGAAAATATGTTTTCTGTGGGTTTTTTGTCTAAAACAACAATATATGAATGATTTTAAATTCGAGACATAATATTTTTATATACCTTGCCTCAAGACAAAAAATTTGATATGTCGGACGACTCATTCCGAGCATTTCTTAAATCGTAATAAAATAAAAGCTGTACTAAGCCGAAATTTTGCATAGTTTTGCATAAAACGGCGATGAGCATAGTTAATTGACACCCTCTTACAGATTTTTGGGGGTAATTGTCTGTCTATATGTCTGTATTTAACTTTTTATGTATTTTTTGCTCCACTTTCATACATATTGGACATGTCAGTTTGCCTTAAAAAAATGAAAATTTCTCACAGCCGCGCAAAAACGCGCAACTTTTTTTTCATAGAAAGTAACTTTAATGTCTACACTTTATTAAAATATAAACATTTTTGTTTGAGCTCACTTTTGGAACAACTATATGTCTGTGTATATAGCCAAAATACACTTAATTTTGGACTTCCGAACAAAAAAAAAAATAAAAATTAAAATATAACAAAGCACTTTTCCACAAAACAAAAACCACTTTTGTATTACAAAAATACCTGAACTAAAAGGGTCCATCAAAATTTAAGAAGACAAACAAAACTAAAGAAAAAAAAAAAAATCATTGCATTGTTGGTGCATGCACTTGCTTCTTATGATTATAGCGACTGAAGTTCTCTTACAAAAAGATAAATAATTCCGAAAGAGCACAAAATGGCACAATCAAATTTAATACACTCATTATGGACAGTCTGTGGTTAAAGAAAATCATTATTAGATGAAAATCGTGCACACCCTTAAATACTTTAACTTCACTTGAATAATTAAAAACCTTAATTTTTTGACACATATTTAATATATATAAAAAAAAATTATTTTAAACATTAACTCAAGAAAATTTTTATTTAGAAAGAACCACAATTACCTGAAATTGAAGCTTTCATTAAAATTTTTTCTACAAAAAAAAAATTTTTTTTAATAAAAATGTACTTTAAAAAAGCCAAAAAATTTCAATTTTTCACTGCGAGCGAACGAAAGCAAAAAATTTAATATTTAACCACGTATAACTTTTCAACTAGTTATGTTAGGTCAACAATTTTTATTGTTTGTGACGCAGAATTTAATTATCTTTAAAACAGTATCAAAAAAAAGCCGGTACTTCAAACATTTTTGTTTCAATTAAATGTGTAAAATCGCATACAATACCCCTTTGTGCGCCACATAGTTGTCTGAATGCTATTCTAGCTGGTCATCACTCTTTTCTGGTTATTCTTTATAAAAAAAATTATCAGCTTTTATGTTTTGGGGGTCGCTAAATCTGGAAACGATTTATAAAAAATCAAAGTTACGGTTCCAAAATGGTGAACAATTTTCTTAAAAATTGATTAACAGGTCATTCAATAAGTCCGTAGGATGACGCATAGATGGCGTTACCAGAATTTTTTCCATATGATTTTTATTTAGAACTAACCTTCAAACGATACGTGTATAAATTTGACAGCAATCGGACTATTGATTCATGAGTTATAGCATTTTGTGTGAAGCAACTTTTGTTAGTAAAAAATAAATGGAAAAAAGTGAATTCCAAGTTTTGGTAAAGCATCGCTTTTTGATGAAAAAAATACAGTGGAAACAAAACAATGGCTTGAAAAACATTATCCGAATTCTGCTCCATCGATACAAATGGATTGCTGAATTAAAACATGGTCGTGCCAGCAAAAAATGATGCAGAGCACTGTGGACGTCCAAATTAGGCTGTTATTCCAGAAAGCATAAAAAAATCCACAAATTGGTTATGAACGATTGCAAATTGAAGGTGCTCGGGCTAGCTGACATTGTAAAGATATCAGATGGTAGAGTTTTTACCATTTTACACGAACATTTGGGTATGCGAAAGTCGACCAAAACAAAAACGAATTGATGCTTCAGAGTAGTGTTTGGCGCTGTTAAACCGCAATAAAATCAAATTCTATTGTCGATATGTGACAATAGATGAAACATGACTTCACTTTTACACACCAGAATCTAAAAGACAGTCAGCTGAGGCCTATTTTGACGAAAAAGAGAAATCGTAATATAAAAGTGGTATCGAAAAGTTGGAAAATCGCTATACTCGTTGTATCGCCCTCGAAGGCAACTATGTTGAATAATAAAATCGAGTTTTGTCAAAATTTTGTTTTTTTCTTACTTATCCTACAGACTTATTGAACGACCTGTTATATCACAACAAAATTGTGACTGGGGTGTTAGATGTTGCTGATTTTGTATTCGATATAATCTTTTTTGTAAACAAAAAATAGTTTTACTTAGTTTTTGAAATCACCTACGTCAATTCGCGATTGTCACTGACTTTAACTACAACCTTGCTTGACGTCAGTTGAAAGACCGATGACTGAATTTGAACATTAATGACTTCAACTGTAAATTGCCAACAAAGAAGGCCCTTTGAAGTTGGTCGCACTAAACGCATGTTCCTAATCGTATATTATTGACATTCACTTTATTGAATTACAGTTGACTTCTGCGACATTACTTGAGTATGTTTGCTTTCCATAACTTCTAGTGGGAGCATAAGACCAAAGTTATTGAATGCAGCCAATTAACTTAATTGCTGGTGATTGCAACAAAGGAATATACAAAACAATTTCATAGGTCAAAATGATGCCATAGCAAATTCAAAGAAACTATAATTTTGCATAAGTCAAGCGTCAAATGTTGAGGAATTTTTTAGAAGCAACCAAATGCCAAAGTTTATTAAGCTATCACAATGCTATTGTTTTTTAAAAGCCTAAAAATATGCAATGTGAAAAACTAATATTTAAGCAGCATTGCTTAAATTATGCATATAGCAATATTTTATAATAAATGGTGCATACTTTTAGGCTCTTTTTAAAATATAATTTCTATCTTAAACATCTCTGCTAAGTATAAGCAAACAATATAGAAAAATTTTAAAAAAATTCTCAGCTCTATAAAATGTCATTATGGCTTCAATCCACTCGTTTCGCAATTCAATATTAAATGGGATAAATGCCAAGAAAAGGAGCAAAGAAGTTGAGTAACGAAAACTATTAAATGCCAATTTGCTTAAAAGGAATAAAAGTCATTTAAAAATTTTAAGCATAGTTCTTGCTTCTTGACCAAAACTTTTTTTTTTTTAAGTTCCTAACACTCCACCATAGCTATCAAAAGTTAAAAATACTTTGGATTTTCCAAGACCAAATCCAAGTCATTGGTCCATCCAGTCACATCCTGCTACAAAATGACAAGTAACTTCAGCAACAGCATGCACCATCAACCACCATCATCTTTTGCTAGCTGAGTTTTCACCCTTGTCATCATCATCGTCATGACCACCAATTCGCCATTCGTATTTTTAACATTACAGTTAAGTGCGGCTACTTAGGATGGATTACAGCCTTTAGTCCTCGGATGAATTTGTTTGTTTTGAATATTAAAATGTTTGCAGCATACTTTGGTGTGACTGACGCCGCCGCCTGCTGTTAAACTTCTCATGAAGTCTCGGAGCAGCATGCTGTAGATAGCATTTAGAGTTGGCTGAAGTGGAGTGGGCTGGGGTAAACACTTACTTAAGTCTGTTCTTTTTTCTTTGCCGCTCTCTAGTGGACAGTAAGCAAAACTACAACTTGTGAATTGAATGTGAAATGAGATACAATTTTGGTTTTAAGGCTGTGGGTTACTCTACTCCCTACGTTGAGGATAACTATGCAGCTTGTGGTTGGTCTGTAGTTATTTTCTCGAAAAGTCATTAAAAATAGTTTCTCTGCTTTGTAGTGTAAATTTTATTATTTTTAAATTAAAAAAGGGTCTTTTTTATCTTTTATTTTTAGATATTGTGTTGCATTTTAATAAAGTAATTATTAGTTTCTTAATTTTCTACACTAATTGCGCCATTGCTTTTTGTGTTCTAATTGAAAGTCATAGATTGGGGTGGCTGCAAATAAGGGAGAAATGCCTTTTTTCGGTAATATAATAATTCCGATTTTTTTTTTTTTTTCATAATTGGTTTTTATCTTTATTTAGAAATCTCACAGTGAGATCTTATATTTCTACGCCTTCTGCTTACCGAGATAAAAGACGTGATGGAATATGATATATCAGATTTTCGCTGATTTTGCTCATCAAATTAAAGTTTAAATTCTAATTCCTGAAAAATTTTAAAAATGGACATATGCCATCTTCTTATAGAATTATTCTTCATGAACGTAAAAATACTTCACACTTATAGGTCTTTAAGCTCTTTATTTCGTTTGTCATAGACTTAAGCTCCAGTGAAATTTTGCTCAACTGCGTCGGGGCTCCAAAAACTACTTTGTAGTTGTTAGATAGAATTCAAAGTCTTGGTATAAAGTTTGAATTGTATAACTTTGGCTTCCTCTCTATGGAACATCACTATGAAGTTGGGTGCCTTACACAAATTTGTAGATATACATAGATAATAGAACATGATCTAGAAAAACTTTCGAGCTTATGCCTTCAGTTCAAATATTCTCGAGTCGTCAAGCTCATCTCATTTTTATTGCAATGTAACAATATATATCGAGACTACTTTTCTTATCTTCTATCTATTTAACTTATCTACCTTTATTGCAAATCAAAACTTATTGCCTGTTGCAAATAAATATGGTCCCAAATTTCTAGTGTTTCTATTTTACTCTATTTTATTCTATTATGTTATATTCTGTTGTGATTTTTTCTACTCTAATCTTTTCTTTTCTTTTCTTTTCTTTTCTTTTCTTTTCTTTTCTTTTCTTTTCTTTTCTTTTCTTTTCTTTTCTTTTCTTTTCCTTTCTTTTCTTTTCTTTTCTTTTCTTTTCTTTTCTTTTCTTTTCTTTTCTTTTAATACCCTACACCCAAGATATATTCACTTTGTCCTTCCGTTTGTAACGCAGAGAAGGAAGCGTGGCAGGTATAGAAAAGTATATATATTCTAGATCAGCGTCACCTCTTGAGTCCATATAGCCATGTCCGTCAGTCTAGCTGGCTGACTGGCTGGCAGGATGGCTTGAAATGTTTTTTACGGGAAAACTAAGCCAGATAATTCAATAAAATTTGGTTTGCTGCCTCCGTCATCAAATTTAGCTCGAGGGGTTGAAAATGAGCGAAATCTGTCAACGGCAACGCCTACCGCCCATACAAAAAATATATTCAAAATGCATCTTTAGGAGTATTTTTCACGACAATGCATTTAAAATACACATGAATACTAGCAAAAACTGGATGAATTCGGACAAGAGGGCGTGGTACCTCCCATATAAGCAAAAGCTGTAAAACTCTGTACTGAAAGCGTTTTTTAAGAAAAACGAACTAAATTTTACTCAGACACTTAGAACTATTAGTGCAAGCTCTGAGCAAAGACTGGGTGAAATCGGACAAGAGGGCGTTGCGCCTCCCATGTAAGCAAAAGTTTCAAATGCTATACTGAAAGAGTTTTTTTTGAGAAACTCAAATACATAGAACTGCAAATGCACGATCTGAGCTAAAACTAGACGAACTCGGACAAGAAGGCGTGGTACTACCCACATCAGCAAAAGCTTCAAAACGCTATACTGAAAACGTTCTTTTACATAATTCAACCAAATATCACTCAGACACTAAGAATTATAAATGCAAGCACTGAGCATAAACAGGGTGAACTCGGACAAGAGGGCGTGGCACTTCCCACAGAAGCAAAATTTTCAAAATACTGCACTGTAGGGAATTTAATGTTTGGCCAGGCCAAATATTACACCATTACTAGTTCTAATTCTAACTGTAGTTTTTTTAAATATTGAGTAAATAGAGAACTGAAAGTGAAAAGAAAGAGGTTATTCAGTGTATTTTTAGCTCAGTCAGTTATGGTGTGTTTTTTTTAAAAAAAAAAAAGATTAAAAATTTTGTAAAGAACGCAAGTGCATCATTCTCCACGTACATTTTTTTAAAAATTATTAATCATATTATTTTATCTTTATATAAATAAAACAATGAACAATTACAGGGGTTATCCACCAGTTTCAATTTTTTTAAAAAAAAATTGCTATCTTCATTGTGATATTACTGTTTTTGCAACATTTCGTCACTCTCCGCTTAATCATTCTCCGTAGTTTTTTGCAACATTTCATCATTCTCCGTTTAGTAACCCTCCACCTTGTTTTTTTGTTGTTAGTTTTCCTTAAGCCATTCATTAAAAAAAAAAAAAAATTTTACCAAAAATCCAACATAAATTTTTAGGGTTGCCACCTGGTTATTTTCGTAAATCTTATGCATATAATTCTTAATTTTTTTGACTAAATTAAAATTTTTGGCTTAAAGACCGCTCAGATAAACTGTTCTTAAATTGTATAAAAATTTTCAGGGCTGCCAACCGTTTTTTTAAGTTAGTTTTGCTTAAACCAAATATCGGAAAATAAAAAGAAGATTTAAAATAAATTTTCGAAAGCAATCAATTGGTAACCCTTACATTTTATGTTGGATTTTTTTAAAGTTTATTTAAGCGTTTTGAGACTAAAATTTTATTTTAAGTTTTTAAATATATTGTTTAAGCGAAACTTTAAAAAAACATTTGGCAACTCCGAAAGTTTATTTTCATTTTTTAAAATTGTTCGAGACGTTCAGGTCATTATATTCTATACCTTCAAATAATAAAAAATAAAAAAAAAGGTGGAGACAAAAAATGTATGTTTTGGTACATTTTTCGGAGATTTACCTATGAAGCAATCCACGCCAAGTGTACCAGCTCAAAATTTTTTTTTTTCCGATTTCGTCGAAATTTGGCATATGGTAGAAAAAACAGCGAAAAAATCATATTGATCTTTTTCAATTCAATTTAATCTGTAACCAAGGCAACATAAATTTTTCCACTTGGTACATATATAGGAAGCTATCTACGCCAAGTGTAACACCTCAAAAAAAATTTTTTTTTCTCCGATTTCGCTCAAATTTGGCAATATGGTAGATCCAGTGTGCAGGAAAAACAATCCGCGAAAAAGCTATAAATTTTTGAAAAAAACACCCTTTTCATGAAAATGACTAAAAACACCAACTTTAACACCCGTATTTTGACGACAAATGATACTAGGACCAAATTCTCCCGGATTGTTGTTCTTGCACACCGGATCTACCATATTGCCAAATTTGAGCGAAATCGGAGAAAAAAAAATAAAAAATTTTTGAGCTGGTACACTTGGCGTGGATAGCTTCCTATATATGTACCAAGTGGAAAAATTTATTTTGCCTTGGTTACAGATTAAATTGAATTGAAAAAGATCAATATGATTTTTTCGCTGTTTTTTTCTTTTCATTAAAGTTTACGGCATATTGAACCAGAAACCTTCTGTAAAATTTTTTGTAGGTCTGCTATTTTTAGCGTAAATGTACTTATATATTTTTAGAGCAAAACATTAATGTACCAAGCTCTTTGATAAAACAAAATTTTCGAGATAATGAACAGTTCTATGTACATATGTTATTAATATCTTGCTGATTATAACGTGAGATAATTTTTCCAATAGCCACAATCAATTTGTAATACGAGAGTGATAAGCTGAAAACACTAAACATTTTGTTATTTATTCATTTCTTACCAACAATCTCAGCACTTGCACTTACTGAGAGATATCATATTTGTGCAATACACGTAATAACAACAAAATCATTTGTGGCACAACTATTGGTGATATCAGTCCAACAATTTTCGGTGTCGAATTTTATATTTTAAAGCATTCATTCAAGCACTGTTAACTTCATTCACTTGGTGGTATTTGTGCATGTCAGTAATAAAAGATTTGTTTTGGAATGTTGTAATTGAAGTTTTACCCCAAATTATTCAAATTCTTTCGGCTAGAAATGTACCATTAAATATCTTGTATAGTTTTTTCAAAGTTCTGTCCAAAAAATGTGACTCATAAACGATACCTTTTTTGGATACACCCCAACATGCTACAAACTCTCTCTCTCTCAATTTGGTGTCAACAACTATGCCGCATTATCGTTTTCCAAGCATCCTTAGAGTCAAATATTATGGTGGAAATTCTTTCTGCACATTGTAGCTGGCTGGTGACCACAATATTAGAGGAAAAGAAGACACAACAACTGAAACTTTGTGTCCAAATCTGTTACTTGACTTGAATACTAAGCAGCTGATGTACAGCGTTTGTGTTGTATTTTTACTTTCGCTTTGGTATTATGGGGTCTTATACGTCAGAGCACAACATTCTTTTGGTTGGGGGGTCGTGTTTTTTTGGTTTCACTACGATTTTTGTGCGTTGAAAGCTTCTTTCACTTGGGAACTTATGACACGTACACGTTTGACGATATTTAAAGAAAGTCCTTTGGCAATTTTTTCTGCGAAGCTGATTTTTTGTTTCTTTTTTTTTTCCTGCGTTAAGTTATTCATAGCGGCGAATGTATTTTATTGAAATATAAGTGCGTGTGATATATAGTAGGAAAAATAAAAACGCTTGATTATTTTTTGGCATATATTTAATAAAATTCCATTGTGTATATACATATGTAAATCATATAATTTTGGTACTAAAACCAATTTTAATTCGCATTATACAGACGGCGCTCACTAATTTACATTTTTGACAGCATAATACGCGCAGTGGGTAAATTATGCAGTTGCGAGCGTTTTGCTCTCTATAAATAGTTTATTTTATTGGAATTTTTCCAATTTTAAAATAAATAGTTTTATAATAAAGTTTTTGCATCCGTTACCATATGTGTACTATACAGCCAGCTAACACTGATGTTGTGCGAAATTCACTCATTTGCAATAAAACTGCATACAAAATGGAAATTGCACCAGAATTGAAATTGTGTGTGAGTTTTCCTTTTCCATTTCTGTTTCGGTTTTTGTTTTTTCAAATTCAATTTGGTCCAGTTGTTAGTAAAGTAACAGGAGCATTGAGAAATGTCGTCGTTCACAATTGTGGCAACAGCCAGCCACAGGACTGTACAATCATAAACACAAAAATATGTTTTGTTTTCCCAAAAACCCTACGATGAATAGGTAGGTACATACTCTAGTATGACTTTGTCTTGAAGTGAATTTTTAATAAAAATTTGTTGCTATTTTTGTGTTGCACAGTGGTATGTGCCATGTGAATTTTGACAGAGTTAATAAATTGAAAATATTGATGTAATGAACAACAATTTCTGTAATTTAACTATATACAAAAATATTTTCAGGCTTTTACCTTTCATTGGTAAAACTTAAATTCCCTTTGTTTATATATAAAGTAGAGTAGAACGGGGCAATGTCGTGCACTCAACTTTGACATGCTCGTAAAGCCGTACATCTCAAGCGAATGCGACGAGTAAGCATCCGATCGAAAGATAATTTCGTTGGTTACATCCATGTGTAACAACATTTGTGTAGCGAGAAATTGTGTTTGTGTAAGTGAAGAAAAAAAAAATGTGCACGACATTACCCCCCTCAAAATTTGTGGGGTAATGTCGTGCATTGTTTTCCGAGTATAGTAAAAGTACCAAAATGTGTGAGAAATGATAGGTAGTGGTTCTATTAGTGGAGATATAGCATTATCATGTATTCATTCATTATTATACAAGTGTGAAGTACATAATATGTTGTGTAGATTAGAACGGGGCAATGTCGTGCACTCAACTTTGACATGCTCGTAAAGCCGTACATCTCAAGCGAATGCAACGAGTAAGCATCCGATCGAAAGATGATTTCATTGGTTACATCAATGTGTAACAACATTTGTGTAGCGAGGAATTGTGTTTGTGTAAGTGAATGTGCACGACATTACCCCAATGGTCGTTTTAAAGGTCAACTTCGATAACTCGGTGAAGCCCAAAATTTTTTTCGAAAACCAAATGCTTCTTTTCTTTGGCAGGATATTTCGTTTCAGAAAACACTTACCTGGTATATTTTCTCGGAAGGAAAATTTTTTTTTTTGACCCGATAAAAAAACACTTCTATCGTCCCGAAAGCGTGCGTTTTGAAAAAAAGGTTACTCTGTAGAGACGAACTTGAGAAAATTGCTAGTATTATATGCATAAGCTCAGTAGGTCAGCAGGTCCCTACCTTACGAACAGTTGGTAAATCATTCAATTCTTTGGGCTAAAACAGCCAGTGCACGACATTACCCCCTGCACGACATTACCCCGTTCTACTCTACAATAAATATTTTCAAAAAGCATTCTTTTATTATTTCCACAGTGAGAGTTGTTGCACACAAGTTACGCTATCCCATTTGGAACTCGATGTTGAAACATTTTGAATTTTTTTCATTAAGCCATTTCTGAAATATAAATTTTCAAAAAACTAAAAAAGCTATAAAAACAACATTTAGTAGTTTTTTTTAACTGCTCATAACTCCGTCAACAGTCAACCAAATCGCGAAATTGTTTTTTTTAAAAGTTTGCTTTTTACGTAAATTTTTGTAAAAAAAAGCAAAAAGTTTTTTTATATAATTTTTTGTATTAAATTTTCAACTTTTAAAACTAAATTTGCTATTTTCATCAATGATTATACCCTTCGTTTTTTATTAAAAATTTCAGAAAAAACTTTAATGAATTTGACAAATTTTAAGACTATTTTTAGAATGGGCAAACGATGGGATCTATTTTTTTAAATTTGTTAACTAACAAAAAAGTGCATGAAAGAGTGCTTAAATATTCTTCTTTGCCGGAAAAGGGTAAAAATATTCAGCGACCCCCATTAATTTTTTCTCTCCAACATTTTTCTTAAATATACTAACCAATTTTTTCCACCCATTGAGGGGGCTCCAATACAAAATTTTGATAAAAATAACACAAAAATTCCTCATTGCCGGGAGAGGAAAGGAAAAATGTGTCGAAAAATGTATTCAAAAAAAAAATGTCGGAAAATGTGTCGCTAAAAAAAGTATCGAAAAATGCTTCGCCACAAAACAGGATCGGAAAATGTGTCGCTATAAAGTGTTAAAAAATGTATCGCTAAAAAAAGTGTCGTGAAATGTGTCGCAAAAAAAAGTGTCGAAAAATTTATCGCTAAAAAAGTACCGGAAAATGTGTCGCTAAAAAGTGTGTGGAAAAATCTGTCGCAAAAAAAATGTCGAAAAATGGGTCGAAAAAAGAGTGTCGAAAATGTATCGCTAAAAAAAGTGCCGGAAAATTTGTCAAAAAATGTATTGACAAAAAGTGTCGGGAAATGTGTCGCTTAAAAAATGTTGAAAAATGAGTGAAAAAGTTTTTCACAAAAAAATTGTCGAAAAATTCATCGCTGAAAAAAGTGACAAAAAATGTTTCGCTAAAAAAGTGTGTCGAAAAATCTATCGCTAAAAAAAGTGTCAAAAAACGTATCGCCGAAAGAAGTGACGGAAAATGTGTCGCTAAAAAAAGTGTCGAAAAATGAGTAAAAAAATGTATTGCCAGAAAATATGCCGGGAAATATGTCACCAAAAAAAGTGTCACTTTGAAAAATGTTGCAAAATGTGTGAAAAATTTTTTGCCAAAAAAAGTGTCGCAAAATTATTCGCAAAATTATTCGCCAAAATGTGTCGTTAAAAAAGTGTCGAAGAATGTATCGCCAAAAAAGTGTCGGCACTTCGCTAAAAAAAAGACAAAAAATGCATCGGTAAAAAAAGTATCGGAAAACGTGTCACTTAAAAGTGTGTCGAAAAATGTATCGCTATAAAAAGTGCCGGAAAATGTGTCAAAAAATGTGCCGGGAAATGTGTCGCCAAAAAAAGTGTCGCTTTGAAAAATGTCGCAAAATATGTGAAAAATGTTTTGTCAAAAAAAGTGTCGGAAATGTATCGCTGAAAAAAGTGGCGAAAAATTAATCGCCAAAAAATGTGTCGCTAAAAAAGTTTCGAAAAATGTATTGCCAAAAAAAAGTTCTGACAAAGTGTCGAAATGATTCGCTAAAAAAAGTGTCGAGAAATGCATCGCTAAAAAATGTACCGGAAAACGTGTCGCTTAAAAGTGTGTCGAAATATCTATTGCAAAAAAAAGTGTCGCTAGAAAAGTGTGAAAAATGTATCGTCGAAAGAAATGACGGAAAATGTGTCGCTAAAAGGTGTCGAAAAATGTATCGCCAAAAAAAGTGTCGAAAAATGTATCGCTAAAAAAAGTACCGGAAAATGTGTCAAAAAATGTATTGCTAAAAACTGTGTCGGAAAATGTGTCGCTTAAAAAAATGTGTGAAAAATGTTTTGCCAAAAAAGTGTATTGAAAAATGTGCCGCGAAAAAAAAGTGCCGAAAGATTATTATCACAGAAAGTGTAGCCGGAAAATTGAACTGAATAAAGAACAAGTAGGGGTATTACATTATATTATTAAAAACACAACACTATAGCATTTTAAAAATATAACTTGGATGTGCCACGCCCTATTGTCCGAATTCACTTAGATTTTGCTCAAAGCTTGCAATAACTATTCCACGTATATGTGCGAAATTTTGTTGCATTTTGAGCATTTAGTTTTATATACTTTACACTATGATACTTAATTAGGTGCCGTGACATAGTCCCCACGGACACAATCCCCATTCACGAAATGGGGATTATGTCCGCCAATAATTCGTTAACAGTCCCCATTTCTAAAATGGGGATTATGTCCGCAAGTTTTTTGGACCTAACGCTTTATTTTGCTATTAACAATATCCGGAGCTCAGGCTTTACAACTCCCAAAAATTCCAATACCGCTTTTGCGGCGGCCCACAGTGCGTTGAGCCCATACAAAAAATGGCCAAAAATAGAAGGAGTGGTTGGATATCGATGAAATTTGGTACTTTAAATAATTTGGGGCTGCTGAGCTCAAAAATGATTCCAGATTTGTTGTAAACTTTATAGTTTTGCTAAAAGCCAGGTGTTTAGGATGATTTTCTTAAGCCCCATGTATAACGATTTTTTTATTTATCTTTAAAATATGAGTTTTTGTAATATACGTAGTAGAAATAGTGTTTTATGTACCTTTGAAACCATATGTGTTAATAAAACCAAAAAAAAATTTTCAACATCAATTTTATATTTCATGTAAATTTTTCATTTTAAGCATTTAAAAAAAAAAAAAAAAATATATTTATAGGACGAAGTAGGAACAGTTATTTGCAGTTCCTGGTTATATAGAATCCGTACTAGAAGTCTAAAAAAACGGCACTTATTTTTATAAGATTTGTCAATTTCTGAAGTTTTTCATTTGATAATATCATATATTAAAGTTATTACAATATATATCAAATTATATTTTTTTCTAAAATTTTTTAGTTTTATTTATTTACTCAAATATTATTTATAATAAAAAACTTTGAATCGCTTAGTTTAATCAAAACACAAATTTTTGATAATTATTTGTTTAAGAGAACCCAAAACGAATTGAAGAAAACATGATTTTTTTTGAAAAATATCTCAACTTTGAAGTGTCACAGCAAAGCCAAAACTGAGTTTTTCCCTTAAATCTTTTGGTTTTATTTTATTGATACAATTACTTGTCGATTGATACCAATATTGTTAGATTTTGAGTCACAAAAAATTTTGATTTTTGTCTATGGGCCAACGCAGTGTGCGACACCTAGTTTGCTAGCCACAGTAATTATCATAAGGGTAGGGTTAAGTGGGCGGCCTGCGGCCGCAAGTCAGAATTTAAAACTCCCAAAAATCCAAGAACGGCTTCGCGGCGGCCTTCGGCCGAGGATCATTCTACAATACCCAACACTAATTATATTAATTTTTTAAATGGATTATTGCAAACATTTTGTTCAATCTTAATTAAATTTTTCGGACATAACCCCCAATACCAAAATTGGGATTATGTCCGAAAATTTTTCGGGGGACTATGTCGGTTGGGCTTATGTCCGATAATTACTTAACTAGGCCCGGTAGCGGATTTTTAATGCGTAAAGATTTATGCAATAAAATGATGACTCAAAATTTAATTCAATCATTTCCTACTGGGTATGCAGAGCTTTGTTGGAAATTTAGTAACTGAAACTGCTGCTAGATGACCTAGAAATGTGTTTACTTGGATGTAAACTCAAACATACTAAAGGTACATATATACATACAGATATGTGTGTTTGTAAATGTGTGTGTATATAGAGGGGATATCGTAAAAATTCTAAATTAATATTTTTGTTCGCGCGTTTTATGCTGCCGTTACACTTATGGATGCTACTTGGTCAATTTTAAATTGTTGTTGTTGTATGTCGATGTTGTTGTTGTTGTTGTTGCACTGTACTTCACATTGTATTCGGACACTCTTGGTTGGTTTTACAAAATTGTGTTGGGCTTTTCATGGAAATACGTTACACAGGCTGTGATCATCCTAAAAATAAAGCAGAAATTTTGAATTTACCAAAAAAAAAAAAAAAACAGGGCACATTGCAAGCAGTTGCCAAAAATGCAATTTTAATATGCAAAATTTGAAATTTTTTTTTTATTAAAATGCAAATTCCGATTGATAAAAGAATTAGTGAGAGAGAGGGAGAGAAATTCAGAAAATTCAGTTAAAGTGAATATTTTTTATCATGACATGACCTATAGCCATCAATATTTATTTCAATAAAATTGCGCAATTGAGGCGTTGTAATTCCTTTACGCTTTTAACCAACTAGAAAGCGCTAATACCAACAACAACGCCAACAACAACTGGTGCATTACAGCAGCTGCATTTTTAGCTTTCTAATTATGCGTTCACACCACCATGACTGCGGATGCACTACCACTGCCTTTGTTGCCAATATTTAAAGCAGCAACAACAACAACAACATTTAATGGCAGCAACAAATTTGCAACCATTGCGACATTGCAACTGAACTGGCAATGGTGGAATTTGCTTTTTAGTTTTTGGCCTAAAACGCACGCTCTTCAAGCTTCATTTTGAAACTGAATTTGCTTAGTTTAGGCGCGAAATTAAGTCTAATTAAAATTAGTTTTGCCTCTGTTTATATGTGCGTGTGTGCGTATTTGTGTGCATTTATTTGTATATGTGCTGAGCTACGCTTGAATTTGTGAATTTGTGCAACTTTTGATCTGTTGACTGCACTTTGAATGCGCGCTATTTACCAAATGCTGGAAATTGGTGTCAATTCAGCCGCATTGATGTAAATACGATTTAGTTAAAGCCAAACTAATTGAAGTGGATTTAATTACCAAACAAGCAAAAACAAAAACAAATTAAAATCATGCACACTGTCATGATAGTGTGTGTAAATTATATGTGATCACAAACACATCACTGATAACATGTTAAAATAATGATATCTATGTCTTATTGACACTTGTTTCAGAAATGTTAAGCTTTGTTAAGATTTATATATGATGCATAGCAAACATAATTGGATGGTATTATTAGCTAAAAACAAGCATATGTCAAATGTCATTGTTGGTTTGAGCTTAATGCATAAAGAAAAAACAAAAAAATATTTATCGGAAGGCTGAGTTTCGTTATAAGTTTCAATGATCACCACAATCATATCATCAGACGAATTTGAACTCGACAAACATACTATATTTAGCCCTTTCCATAGATTTGTCAAGAATCACAGCAAAAAATGCAAAGGGCTTATGCTATGCTTGTGAAGTTCTTTTGGGCGTGGGCAAATTCGTCTGATAATATGATTGTTGTGATCATTGAAACTATTAACGAAAACCAGCCTTTCCTTAAATATTTTTTAGTTTTTTCTTTATTAATTTTGCTTTGTTTTTGTAGTATTATTGAATTTTTTACTTTATCAAGATAGCATTTGGCCCTTGCATCTCCGAGTTTTGTTTTCTTTTATGTAATACTAGTCGACACCAGCCTCCATTATTTTTATATCCTGCACCCAGGTTTTATTCACTTTGTCTTTCCGTTTGTAACGCAGGGAAAAGATATAGAAAAGTATGTATATTCTTGATAAGCGTCACCTCTGTCACCATGTCCGTCTGTCTGGCTGGCTAGGTGGCTGTCTAGCTGTGTGTGGATATACATTTTTTGGGAAAAGTGAGCAAGATAATTCAATGAAATTTGGTACACTGCCTGCAAATGAGCAAAATCGGTCAACGGACATGCCTACCGCCCATAAAAAACATATATTCAAAATTCAACTTTAGGAGTATTTTTCACGACAATGCAACCAAAATACACT
Source organism: Calliopum simillimum (assembly GCA_951812925.1). Lineage (NCBI taxonomy): Eukaryota > Metazoa > Arthropoda > Insecta > Diptera > Lauxaniidae > Calliopum > Calliopum simillimum. The sequence goes on from OX638369.1 coordinate 17,776,186, forward strand.
TAAATACCACGAATTGTAAGCTCAAGCTCTGAGAAAAACTGGATAAATTCGGACAAGAGGGCGTGGCACCTCCCATATGAGCAAAAGCTTCAAACGCTATACTGAAAGCGTTCTTTGAGATAATCGAACCAAATTTGACTCAGACACTTAAAACTACAAATGCAAGCTCTCAACAAAAATTGGGTGAAATCGAACAAGGGGGCGCGCCTATATCGACGCCTGAAACGAAAATAAGGATGATTCATTTCTCCTACGAAAACTAGGTTTTCATAAATTCTTGGACCAAAAGTAGGATGTTTCAAACTTATTTGGACGAAAACTAGGTTGTTTCATTAAATATGATGAAAACTAGAGTTTTTTTTTATGTAAATGAAATATTAACTTCAGGTTTTAGTTACTAAGCGAAGAAATCTATATATAAATAGGCAAACGAAATCGGTTCAGTCCACATATTTTTTTTTGTTGGAAAGGCTGCGAAGAGGAGCAGTATTGGATATTTTTTTTAAATGGGCGGTGCCACGCCCCTAAATAAAAAAAAACGCTCTAAGCCACTGCATTGATTTTTATGAAATTCAGTGTGGAGATAGGTTTAACACTAAGGAACGATAATATGACTCATATGTTTTTAAATGGGTGGTGCCACGCTTTAAGATGGAAAAAACGCTTTCACGGCTAAAGCATTGCACCGATTTTTTTATTTTTTTTTTTAACATTTAGAATCTATTTCGAGTGAAAATTCGGAATATGTTTTTTCACATCACAAGAAGTGAACTCGAAGCTCATAAAGCAGCATTTTGAAACAATTCTAAAAAAAATATGATTTTGTGCAAATCCATGGAAAAATTTGGAGATTAATTCCGGCCTCTATTTTCGGTACTGAGAATTTTGGGCCAATTTTACAAGAAAATTTTTTTCACTAACTTATGGGGAAAGTTCCAAAAATCATTTCTGCCATCGCTCGAAAATCTCCTCTTAGACCAACTATGGAAAAATTGATTTGCTTTGTGTCACGAAGAGTGTTCGAATTCCTACAATAGGTTGTTGTTGAGTACATTCTAGGAATAATTTAATAACGATAATCATGAAATGAAGCAAAATGATAAAAACAATTTATTCATCTCTTATTTTGTTTCATAACCAATGATGACATGTAAAAAAATGGCTTTTAAAGCAGATTTAAGCCTGACATAACAATTGAATTCAAAGTAATTCAATTATAAGCAAATTTTTTATTATTTTTTTTTTTACAACTGAGCTGTTTGTGGCGGCAACAAACATTAACTTATTACGTGCAAAAATCGTAATAAAATAATGACAAAAATTTAACAACGATACGTTGTGTGAAAAACACATGGCTGGTTAACAAGGTTGAGAATGAAATGAAATTGAATTACCATTATGTGTAATCGGTATGCAACTGTAGGAACTCGATAATTGATGGTAATAACAAGAAAATGTACATATTTGTGTGTGGGGGAGATTATATTAAGATTCAACAAACAATATAACTTTAATAATGGTAGTAGGTACTATTCTAAGATGTATCTTGTAGACTCCTACAAAAACCATTGAAGTACTTTTTGTTTAGGAGCATTTTTCACGACAATGCAACCAAAACACACATAAATGCTACGAATCGCAAGCGCAAGCTCTGAACAAAAACTGGGCAAATTTGGACAAGAGGGCGTGGCACCTCTCTTATAAGCAAATGCTTCAAAATGCTATACTGACAATGTTTTTTGAGTTAATCGAACCAAATTTTATGCAGATACTAAGAACTATAAATGCAAGCTCTGAGCAAAAACTGGGTGAACTCAGATAAGAGGGCGTGGCACCTCCTATATAAGCAAAATTTTCGAAATACTATGTAGAGTATAGGGTATTTAATGTTTGGCCAGGCCAAAGGTAACACCCTCACCAGTTTTAACTTATCTCAATAACCACGAAACTATTGGTGGTATAATTCATCCCAAACCTTTGAAAGTGGCAAATTTCCATCATTCATTGTGTTTTTCGTTCAAATAAATGTTGCTTTACTGTACGAAAAAACAATGATGCATAAAATAAAGCATTTTTTTTTTTTAAATGGTTAAACCGGAAAACATGACAACTGTAATGGCACAAAGGTGATGCCATTTGAAGTTACAAATACACGCCCATAAGTAAAAGTAAGTAGGAGGCAATGGCAACAGTTGGACATTGAAAAATGCACCGGAAAAGGAATACGGAAACGGAAATAAAATTGCGAAAATGATTGAATAAACGATAAATTTATGTGCGTGTATACGTAAGCATATTCGAGTTTTTTTTTTGCAATATTGCATTTGAAATGCAATGGTCAACGAGAGTATGTGTGTGTGCATTTCTATGTGTGTGTGCATTCTAAAGGATACTTTATGTATCACGTATGTTTGCAGTTAACATCTGCTGCATTTGTAACTTTAAAGATGGGAATGAGAGTTATTTGCAACTCATATTTTTTTTTTCTTTTGGCAAATATTTTCAACTTTAAAATTTCTATGAAATTTTTTTTTTTATCAATATTTTCTTGTTAACAACTATCGTGTGTAAATGTAATAAAACTCGTTACAATGAAATTTTTCAAGTTGCACCAAATTGAATTTTCATCGATACTTCAAAAGTATAAAATTGATAACGTCATACAAAATGAGAAAATTGCCGAGAATTGAAAATGTGCTGGCATATGTGGCATATGCTTATGTGAATTAGGGTGGTTCCAAAAAAATGAAGAATTCATATTTTTATAAAAAGATTATTTTGCGCTCTGTAACTCTTAAGAGGATTATGAATTTAAAGTTATTTATGCCATGGCTCTGCATTTATTCAACTAGCAAAATAAAATTTCATATTTTACAAATTTCCGGGTCACCTTGGAAATCATCGAAATATGCTTCATAAACATTGTGCTTTAGGTAAATTTTTTTTTTGAAAAAAAAAAAAAAAAATTTGTATTCGCCATTAAGAAATTTTTTCCATTTCATTTTTCGGAAATTCGAAGAACCGTTTTGAAGTCCGCGGAATGCGGGGAAGGATAATACATTTTTCATTTAATTTTGTGGGTTATTAGCATTTGAGCTATTGCCGACCAACCAAGTCGATTGGAAATGAATTCTCAAATATTAAGTGTCATAATCTTTCTAAACATGTGATCCCGCTATGAAGCCGACCCACGGCCAGGACGGCTGATCGAGGAAACCACTCCGGAAATCATTCAAAAAGTCAAAGAGATAAAAAAAAGATTGTTTCCTTTGGCCTGGCCAAACACTAAATATCCTACACTACAGTATTTTGAAAATTCTGCTTGTGTTGGAAGTGCCCTTGTCCGAATTCACATAGCTTTTGCTCAGATCTTGCACTAACTGTTCTCAGTGTCTGAGTGAAATTTGGTTGGATAATCTCAAAAAATGCCTTTAGTATAAGATTTTGAATCTTTTGCTTATATGTAAGGTGCCACGCCCTCTTGTCCGAGTTTACCTTTATTTTGCATAGAGCTTGCTTTTACTGTTTTTCGTGCCTGAATGATATTTAATTAGATTAAATCAAAAACTGTTTTCAGTAAATTACTCCGAAGCTTTTTCTTATATGGAAGTTGCCACGCACACTTGTCCAAGTTTGTCTAGATTTGCTTAGAGCTTGCTTTTATAGTTCTTAGTGTCTGAGTGAAATTAAGCTGGATAATCTAAAAAAAAGCTCTAGTATAGCATTATGAAACTTTTGCTCATATGGGATGTGCCACGCCTCCTTCTTTGAGTTCACCTAGTTCTTCTTCATAGCTGGCGCTTACCGTCCCTATATGTGTATTTTGGTTGCATTGTTATGAAAAATACTCCTAAAGGTGTATTTTGAATACATTTTTTGTGTGGGCAGTAGGCGTGTCCAATGACCTATTTCGTTTATTTTCAATACGACAAGCAACCCTTGACAAGAAAGGCAGTATACTTAATTTTATTGAATTATTATGATCCAAAAAAATACTAAAATAATTTCAACGGACGGACAGACAGACGGACATTGCTATATAAACTGAAGAGGTGACGCTGATCAAGGATATATATACTTTTCCATACCTTCCACGCCTCCTTCTCCACGTTACAAAAGGAAGGACAGAGTGAATACGTTCGCTAGTTTTTTGGACCTATAAAGTGAAGACAGAGCTGGAGTTTTGGCTCAGATTGTTACTGGGGACGAAGCTTGGGTTTATCATTATGTACCTGTATTCAGACAGAGGTATATGCAGTGGCACAAAAAAGCACACCGCTACCTAAGAACTTTAAGGTGTCACAGTCTATTAGGAAAATCATGGCGACAGTCTTTTGGGACTAAGAAATTACAAAGTGAACCGAAGAATACACGCTTCAATTTAAGAGCGGTTCAATAAAATATACATAGGTACTTATGTGGAGAGTGCCCAAATATTTTTTATAATTTTCTCAGAGGCGAAGAAGTTGCTTAACTTTTATGTACCTATTTGAAATACTAAAATAAATAAATAAATAATACTAAGTAGTTGTTACTTAGTAATATTTTTTTGAAAACCTTTTATACGTTTAATTTATTAGGTGGCGCATTCTGAGGAAAATCTTCTTCTGGGCCACCCCAATAAGCTTGTGTCCACATAAACTTGTACACACTTGATACTTTGCTTAGCAGAGTGTTTGCAATTTACACATTTTAAGTGTTCTCTGGCTTTGTGTGTGTTAGAGCTGCATACGTCCTTGTAGGACATTCGTGTCCATTCTGCGTGTGTCTCTATTCTTTCTACGAATATGTGCGCCGCATAAGGAGTTGTTTTGCTGTCTTTGTCGTATTACGTTGTCTTTTTTTTTCTTCTCATTTTTCAATTTCCTTTACATCAGCTGCTGCTTCAGGGAGTCTTTTTTTTTTTTTGTTTGCTCAACTTGCTACATCCGCATTATTTGGTCCAACGCAGGACATGTGTGCATGTATACGTACGTTTATTGCAACATATGAAGTTGTTTGCGCGCGCTAGCATTGTTGTCTTATGGTGCATGATATTTTTTTTCCAATATAAAGTTTTTTAAATGAAAAAAAAAAAAAAAATAGAAATTTGGTCTTGGTTTCAACGTGTTCATTAGTACACCAAAAATACTTGAAAAGTTTTAATATTGGCACTACGAATATTAAAAATTGTTTGACAAAATTAAAAGAACGACACGTATGGTCACTTGAATATTAAATTAAATTTGCTTCAATAAGATTATCAAAAGAAGTTGATTAAGCAAGAGGTGTTGAAAAAATGTTGGAAGGCCGAAAAATATTCTATTGAACGGTATATGTTGGTATACAGCCATTTCATGCCGAGCCACAGTCTTCTAGAATGGAGTTCAATTAAAAGTTTGCGGCACCCCTGATTTTCTTATTTTATACAATACCTAATGGTGTTAGCAACAAAATTCAACAATTTTCAAAACCGAAAATGTGTGCCACGCCCTTAAAATAGGTCGAAGGCGGTATTTTTTGTAAAAAAAACACCACAAACCAAAACAAAAATATTATTTTCGTTATATTTGGCGATGCTGAATTTAGTCCAGTCTCGGAATTGCTCTATCACGTATGGTTTTTGAGATTTTCTAACCTAAAAGTTAAAAAAATACGATTTTTGAGGTTATATAGAGGATGCACGAAATTAATTTGCCACTATTGAAAAATTACACCATTGAGTGAAAAATCTATGTATAAATAGGCAAACTAAATCGGTTCAGTCTCTGTTTCTTTATCTAAATTTCAACATATTCGCTTGATTTTGGAAAGGTTGTGAGTAGGAGCAGTGCATAGAAATTTCTTTTTTTATAAAGTGGGAGATGCCACACCCCTAAACAGATAACAAACGCTCTCATGGCTAAACCACTGCCTTGATTCTTATGAAATTCGGTACGGAGATAGGGCTTACACTAAGGAACTATAAAATAACCATTTTGTTTTTAAGAGGGCGGTACCAAGCCCCTGCATCGATTTTCATAATATTTGGTATAGAGATAGGGCCTACACTAAGGAACTTGGGTGGTACCATGCCACTTAATGGAAAAAATATCCTCAGACTCAAACTACCAAATCGATTTTTATGAAATTTGGTGTGCAGATAGGGTTAGCACTAAGGCTCTTACTGTTTTTAAGTGGGCTGGGTCACGCACGACATAGATTATTATAAAATTGGATATAGAGATAGGGCCAACACTAAGAAACGAGAATATGAACATTATGTTTTTAAGTGAGCGGTATGGCACGCGCTTTCCTTCTTTTTTGACCTCCAAAAATATATTTTGTGGATAGAAAAAAAAAAAAACATTTCATATGAACCAAAAATTATAAAGGTATGTTTATAAAAACTTTCCGTGGCCTATTTTTTAGCTCTTCTAAAATATTTTTTTCTGCAAAGATGAGAAAACTTTCTTTCATATGAATCCTTACTGTAGTTATGACTTTTTTAACTAATATTATAGAAGTGGAGTATATTTTGAAATAAGTATAATCGTAATCCAGTAAAGATTCCGTCTTTATATTGGATAAATGAAAGATAGTTTTGTCTTTATTCTAGAAAAAATATTTTGAAAAATACCATCTTCTGTTTCAAATCAAAGGTTATTTGTTTTCTATTCACAAAATATATTTTTGAAGGTTTATATATTCTTGATCAGCATCGCATCCAGAACCAGTATAGCTATGTCCGTCTGTCTGTCTGCTCGTTGAAATCATTTTAATATTTTTCGTACACAAAATAATTCGATGAAATTTGATATACTGCCTACGCTAGCTCATCGGATTGAACAATGTTCAATGAACATGAGCGAAATCGGTCAACGGAGAAACGCAATATTTAGAGCATTATTCGCGAAAAGTAACCAAAATACATATAATAACTAGGTATGTATAGTAAGTTAAAGCTTTGAGCAAAAAAGGGGTAAATTCGAGCAAGAGGACGTGACACCTCCCATATAAGTAAAAGTTTCAAAATGCTATACTGAAGATGTTTTTTAAGGTAATCCAACCAAATTTCGTTCAGATACTAACAGTAAGTGCAAGCTCTGAGGAAAAACTAGACGAACTCGGACAAGAGGGCGTGTCATATCTAATACAAGCAAATTTACAGAATTATGAAACCAAATTTCGCGCAACTGCAAGATCTGGGCAAAAAAAAAGTGATTTCGGCCAAGAAGGCGTGACACCACCCGCACAAGCAATATTTTCAAAATACTGCCCTATAGGGTATTAAATTTTTGGCCAAGTAAAAGGTAACACCCTTTTAAGTTTTTAATTTCAGTACTAAAACAGTACTAAATTTAGTACTTTTTGCCCACAATGAAAAATTTAGTTTGTACGTATCCTGATTGAACAATTTTTTTCGGTTTTGGCACGAAACGAAACCGTGTACCAAATATCAGCGAAATCGGTCTAGGTTCTTGTTATGCTAGTCATGGAATGGCTGCATGGTCGAAAAATGTTGATGATGTCCGAAAATGTTCGAAAAATTCAAAATTATTGATATGATTGCAAAATATTGACAAACTTCGGAAAATATTGAAAAGTTAAGAGATAATCATTCGGTCGAAAATGCTTGAAAAGTGCCCACTGAAAAAGTGGAGAACTATTGAAACATTCGAAAAATATTGAAAAATTCGAAAATGAGGACAAAGTAAAATATGTTAAAAAGTCGACTAAACAAAGTTTAAAAGCATTTCCAGAAATTTTCATGAAGTCGAAAAATGTTGACAAAGTCAAAAAAGTTTCAAAATTTTGGTAAAGTCGTATAATTGTGAAAAATTTTTAAAACGTTGTCATGTTGATATGGTTGAAAAATATTGACTTAAGTTGAAAAATACTGAAAGTCGATTTGTCGGTTACGAGGTAAAACTCATTAAGCATAAGAACTGTTAAGAACTTAATGAGTTTTACCACTTAACCGACGACTTGGTCCAAAAATGTTGAGAAAGTTGAGAAACATTGAAAACAGTCTGAATATGTTGAAATATTCGAAGAATGCTGACAAAATTGGACAGTTTTTTCAGTCAATAAATGCTGAAAATTTGCAAAATGTTGATAAATTCAGAAAGTTTTGTAGACAAAATATATTGAAAATGTCAGAAAATTTGACAAATAATGAACAAGTCAAAACTAATGATCTGTTAAAAAATTCTAAAAAAATTCCAACTATGTTGCACAATACGAAACACGTTGAAAATGTAAAGATCTTTGGAATCATACTGAAAAAGTTAGAGTTTGTAACAAAAATTAATTTTGAATTTGGCAGATATAATGCCTGTTTTAAAGCTTTATACACTAAACACTCTGTAATTTATAAGCTCTCCCATGTTATCTCTTCTTTAAGCAGCCAACACATACGCATACATATTTATTTCAAGTATGATGAACTCAACATTTATGCATGTATTCGTCGTATGTGGTGTTCTTGACTTATAAGGCTTTAATAAATCAAATTTCTAACACAAATTATGAAATGCCACAAAAGTCAATCCCTCAAGTTTGTAGAAGAAAGTGTCAGTAACAGCCAGCTAGCCAGTCGGCTAACGCTGTTAGAGAACAACAGGGATGTCAAAAACAACAATAGCAATAGCAGCAACATACAACTTCTTACATATACATATGTAAGCAGCATATACGTATGAATGTAAGAATAGTGAACATGGTTCAAAATAACTCACGCCAGACACCCATTCATTCATTCATCCATCAGCAGCGGTAAAGTCAGTCAGCCAGTTGTTGTTGTCAGTCAAGTATGGGGTCTTTGAGGTCAAAGAAAGAATGCATACATATATTCATACATATGTATGTGTGGGCATATTTACCTAAATCGTTTTGGAGCGTTAAAGGGATAAAACTTTAACAAAAGACCTAAGCGAATGGAAAGAATGGAATAAGTTCCCTTTTGTAAACATATTTTTAGCTAAACTGTGCAAAATGTGGGACAAAAGGGAACGTTATGTAAACTTCATAACTGAATGAGTAGATAATTGTAATTGACAATGTGTTTTCTAGAGTAAATTTTTAAATTATCGCCTTTTAGGGGTTCGACCGATCAAATTCATAAAAATCTCTTTGCAATAGTTTTATTTTATTTTACTTTATTAAAATTTCAAAATACAGTTTTAGCTCACACTGTTTTTAAAATGTACTTTATTTTATCAACTCTTCAACTTTATTGCACTGTAGTCAAGCCAACAATGATTTGCACCGATTTGCTTGACAATTAGATGTGACTTGAAGGTTGTAGCTACAACTATTTGGCAAATCATTTATTTCCACCTAATTTCACTATATGAACTTCTGTTGTGATAAATCGAGTGCATATGCTAAAAATTCATTGCATTCTTTTAGGCTTTCTTCAATTTCCTTTTAGTATAGTGCAGAACATACAAATTATTACTTCTGATTATTGTTATTACATTATTTTGGGCTTACAACACAATATTTCTAAATATAAGTTAGAGGAGTTTTTTAATATTCCAATTTTTGAATCAGATGGAGTTTTACTTACCGTGTAATTTTGTTAATGCAATTTATCTTGCCGATTGTCCGAATCAGAAACGGCATATCTTTGAAAAGACGAAAAATTATTGCTGGTTATATAAAAAGTAGAAATCAACGTCATCGCAAGGGGTTCCATTCAAAGTTCATGATAATTTCGCAATTTGTTCCCACTGGGAGTTACAGAATCTATATATGTATCAACTAGCATTGATTTGCCATTTCCTGTAAGTAGCGCGATGATTTAGTGGGTCTTTTTGTATCGGGGTTCTACATGGATTTTAGTCGAAACTATGTATGTACATTGTACATTCATATTTCAAGTATTATAACTGATATAGCTGCAGAATTATTGAATGTTCAGAATTTTTTGTATGAGGGTTGGAAAGCCCCTTACTTCAATTCCCTCTATTTTTTGTAGGGTTCTTGATAAATATCGTATACATCCATACATCAAGTTTTGAATTGGTACCTGCCATAGGTGCGGAGAAAAAGCGTTTTGAGTGTTTTATTTACATACATATTTTGTATGTGGGGTGCAAAGCTACCTTTTTTGTGATATTAACCTGGTCAGGCGCAGATATGGTGAAAATATGGCTGCCATATATTTAGTGGCTTAGGCGTAATGCGATGATAAAAAAACACACAGAAACATTATCTTTTTTGTCGTTTTTTGTATGGGGGTACCACACCCCCTTGTCTGATAACTTTCACATTAAATGTAAACCAATCGGAGAACTAAGAAAACATATGGTGTTTATAGGTCAAATGGTTTAAGCGGTAAGAGATGACAAGCAACCGCACCAACGATTTGATATAAAAAGATACACAAGACAAAAACTTGTCCTCCTTTTTTACTATATTAAAAATGGAGTTCGCCTTTGAATTATACACGATTAGAAAGGTATTCATGTGTAGATGTACAAAAAGCTAAAATTATTTTATTATGTTGTCTTTAACCCAGGTAAAATTAATTATAAATTTTTTGAACTGAAAACAGGATGAAGCATTAAGAGAAAAACAAAGCAGTGACTTCATGTTTTTTGTTTTGTTTACGTTTCGCATTTGACATTCTACCAGGGATGATAAATTAGTTTTTCTTTTTTGTACCAAATAGAAAAAAAGTACTGAAAATGTTCAAAAAGTACCAAAATTATTCAATACATTTGTGGTCGAATGTTGACCACTTGGCGATCCCAACAGAAAATTTCGATGCGCATCCCCAAGATGCAATAGCGATGCGCGTCCTTCTCGCATCTAAAGAGCTGATTTGTATGCGCATATTTTCTGCGCTATAGGTTGCGAGACCGAAGCGCATCCAAAGAGCATTTCTGAATGCGAGAGCGATGCGCGTCCAAAGAGCATTTTTGGTAGCGAGAACGAAGCGTTTTCGGTCACGTATCTACGCACAAAACAAAATAAGTCAATAAGTCAGCTTCGTAAGAGCGCAAGAATGGAGCAGTGGTCTAGCGACTGGCACTGCGATTGAGAGTTGTAGCAACCGTGAGGTTCTCGGTTCAACTCCAGCCCAGACCAGACACAAATGTTTTTTAACTTGCAATTTTTCAATTATATTTAATTTAGGGCCGTTTTCACAATCTCCAGTTAAAATTTAACTTCCAGATAAATAAAAATTTTGTATGAAATTTAATGTCAAAGTGCCAGTTAAAGTTCCAGTCAAGGCTTAACTGATCATTGTGAAATCGGCCCTTAGTAAAATAAAAATAATTATAATTACATCAAAAAAAAAAAATAATTGTCTGATGAGTCTTTGTGGCGAAAGACATAAAATTTCAATTAAAAATTAATTTTTTAAATATTTTTATTGTCATCCAAAAACCATCCAAAGAGCATTTCTGAATGCGAGAGCGATGAGCTTCGAAAGAGCATTTCTAAATGCGAGAGCGATGCGCATCCAAATAGCATTTCTGGTAGCGAGAACGAAGCGCTTGCTTCCAATGATATGCCAATGTTAATTTCAGCGCTTTTGGATACGAGAGAGATGCGCTTCACTGCTGCTTTAGGGCGCTTCAGAAGCGCTATTGATGAGCTCCATTCCCCATTGGGATTCCAGTAATACTAAATACATGCTAATAGATGTGATACGTTACTTGTATGGAGGTCTGAAACTTTGTACGAAAATTCTGGAAATGAGTCCTTTTTTCAAATAAGTTATACATATATAACAAAATGTCTTTAGATTCAAAATAGTAAGTAGTTAGTTACGTTTATATTTTTTGGCTTCGTATAGTGCGTTCCAAATGGTTTTAAGTTTGCAAAAAAATAATTCCAAAACTGAGTATGCAGAAAATTGCCTTTCAAAAAGAAATGGTTCATGCATTAATTGCTTGATCCTTTTACTGGTGTTTACATATTTTTGCTTTTATAATCATATGCGTATTATTTGAGAGCTTATCAACAGACTATACCTAGAAAAGTTCTGACTAAGCCAAATTTTAAAAAGGCGATAAACAAATTAGCCTTATAGATTATAATGATAAGATATACAATGTATATTATACATATTTCAACTACACAGTAATTAAATCTATGTCAAAAACGTCAGAAACTTACTATAAGAAAGTTTACTAAAAATTCTGAGAAAAATTCTGTCGCAAATATTTATAGACGGATTAGTTTGAAGCCACCATAAACTAGGAAATGGTTTTGTGGAGGCCCTATGATTAAGAAACTGTTAAAAGATGCATTTGAAATTGATAATTTTAGTATATTCACGACTACTTGCACTTCAATAAGATAAATACAGAACAAGTTTCCTAAATGTTAGATCTTGATTTTGATGACAGCATGAAATTTTTTATTATGCTACATATCTAGAATTCTTGTTTCAAAAAAGTTTACGAGTAGAACATTTGGGTGTTCATTTTTTATGGGCTTGAAAACCACATGAATAGGTGATAAGGTGAAGGTTTTACGCTAGAAATATAGAAAAACAGGCGTTGTCACGCCCCTCAAAAATAAAAGTACAAAACTAATATTATTTTTTTTTTGGTGTAAACATTTAAATACCCCCTACGATATGAGCAAGACTGGAAACGTATTTTTATACACTTTCTAGATTATCGCCTTATCGCTGCGTTGAACGTAAAACTCACTTAATCGTAAGTGCAATGTTTGTGGTTTTTTTGTAAATATTGCAAGAATTTTGTTCAATAAAAAAGTTATTTTAGGATTTTTTGTAATCATATTGACTTAAAGTTCAATTGTTTGATATGTATGCTGGTTAATTATGCTATTAGATATTTTTGTATAATCTTAATAGTAATTACCTCCAAGCGCTATTAAGCAAAATCTTGGTCAGTATATGATTGGCTTTTTTAAAATTTTACATATCTGTGGACTTTTGACGAAACAATATAACTCGAGATATGACAATTTTTATGTCATAAATATAAAATATAAATATGCTTCTCTTGGTGTGATCGTCATATCTTCATGATTATTAATTTCAGAGTTTTAAGAGTGTCCCATAGCTCACGCAAGATTTGAATTTTCCGCGATTTGTGCGGTAAAGTGTCTTCTACCAAAAAATTTAAATTGTTTGCCAGCCTTTTCATCGTGTAATTTTTTTTTTACTTATTTCAAAATTCGCTAATAATCCTGCATCTTGCTGTAAGGATATAATGCGTGCCATTCAGTAACGTTCCGGCCGGCCTCGTTTTTGAAGAAATATGGACCAATGGTTCCACCCGTCCATAAGCCATTTTTAACTGTAGGCATTATATCAGCAGCTTTTTAATCCTTTCGGGTGGATCTTTAGCCCAAATACAGCTAGTGATGAGCAAACGAAGTACAAGCAGTCTTGGTCTTGATCTTGGGCAATGAGTCTTGGTCTTGATCTTGGACGTTAAGTCTTGGTCTTGACCTTGGTCTTAAAACAATTTGTAAAGATTGTTAATGATTCAAAATTTCCAAACCTTCTTTTTTACAAAGCAGTTGGGTTTTTAAGATGCCAAATTTCGAATCGAGAGATAATTATTTACCATAAATTACAAAGACCGAAAAGCAGTCTTAGTCTTAATGATCATGGTGGCCAAGACGAAGACCAAGATCATAGCAGTCTTGTTGATCTTGATCTTGAAATTAAATCAGCGCCTCGGTCTTGGTCTTAAAAAATTACCAAGACCAAGAATTAACACCAAGACTAATTTTTCTCACCACTAAATACAGCAATTTGGTTTATTGACTTAGCCAATAAGCCATTAAAAGGCCTCAACGCTCAACAAAACTGTTCGAAAACAGTTGATCTTCTTTCAAGCTTTTCAAGATTCCGCGTGATCTGTCATAAAATTCCTACTGCCACTAGGTAATAAACATAGCATGTACTAAAAAATAAAACGCCCAGAAGTATGCAAAGATCATTGTAAGTCGAATAAATACACCACACTACGAAGTGAAAGCTTAAAATATAACAAAAACAATAACCAAAAATGGCAAAGGTTTGTGTATAGCACAGAAGACTACTGCAGAAACTTAGGTGGGTGGAAGAGAATTATCTAAGAATAGTTCCGAACCATTGAGAAGATTACCGAAGAAACTGGGGTAGAAATAGAACCATTGAGAAGACTACTGCAGAAACTGAAGTGGGTGGAAGAGAATTTTCTAAAGAATAGTTCCGAACCATTGAAAGATTACCGAAGAAACTGAGGTTTGTTAGAAAAAGAACCATTGAGAAGATTACTGCAGAAACTGAGGTGGGTGGTAGAGAGTTCTCTAAAGAATAGTTCCGAACCATTGAGAATATTACAGTAAAAACTGAGGTTGTTGGGAGAGTATTCTCTAAAGAATAAAAAAAAAACCTTTGAGAAGATTACTGCAGAGACTAAGATGGCTGGAAGAGTATTCTCAACAGAATAGAAACAGCTCCATTAAAGATAACAACAGAAACTGAAGTTGTTGGGAGAGTATTCTCGAAAGAGAACTGATCTAGGATCGATCATGAAGCTATACTTTTCACATAATAGTTGCCGCTTAGAAGTGCACCAGTTAGCTATTTATGTATATTTTATAAATTCATTTCATACCAAACGCGAGTTCATATCAAAAAATGTGCTCTCAGAACTAAGTAAATACCTAATAATTTCTACCAATAAAGATTATGTCGCACGCCATATCAAACGAAAATTAAAATCTCTGATTGAAATCTTTCTGCACTATATATATACAAATATGTTACCCAAAAAAGTACACTTATCTAATCTTAAGCGCCAAAATACAAATTGACTTAATTTAAATGCAAAACAAACATTATAAACATTTGAGGTCAACGCTATCCTCACGCAGTCTACCAGGAGGTCTACAGCAGTGAGGCCAACTAAGTAAGAATACTTTCTTTTTGAACAAAATGTGTTGCGATTGCTGTAGTGTGCGACAACAGAAAATATGGGTCTTTACACTAGGAGCCCTACTAACAGTCATTGGCATTGTGCTTATTACTGCATGGCCTACCTTATCCAGGCAACTCATATTATCTGTAAGTACAAAAAGGATCTTAATAAAGTTATAACCATTTAATAACACAAACTCTTCTTGCAGTTGTGGCCACTATCGCCGACATCTTTCATATTCAGCAAATGGGAAGTAACACCGATGCCAATTTATTTGACATTTTATTTATTTAATTGGACAAACCCACATGAGCTATACAATCCAAATGTCAAGCCACATTTTGATGAGCTTGGTCCATACGCATTTCGTGATATAAAAATTAAGGAGGATTTAATCTGGAACGATAATAGCACTGTGACATTTTATGGGCGTCGTAATTGGTATTTCACACCAGAACGTTCGAATGGCAGTTTAGATGATATCGTAGTAACACCGAATTTCGGCACTGTGGTAAATATTTAAAGCTGAAGGCATCGCATTAATCAAAGTATAAAAATCTTTTTTTTTTTTTGTTTTTCTGTACATTCCTTAGGCTGCTGCTAAGATCGTACGTCCGTTACCTAAAATCTTTCGCAAGATTGCTAATTTCGGCGTCAATCGCGAAGGTGGTCAATTAACAATGAGACATACTGCCATCGAATGGTTATTCGATGGATTCTACGATGATGTCTTTGATTTTGTGGAACGTTTGCATACACCATTATTTCCCATATATGACAGTAATTTTGCATATTTCTTTGAGCGTAACAATTCGAAAGAGGCCGAAGGTACATTTACCATACATACGGGCAAAGATGATCTCTCACAAATGGGCGATCTTAAACTTTGGAATGGCACCGATAATACAGGCCACTGGGATGGTGAATGCGGTAAAATCAATGGTAGCACTGGTGAATTATGGGCACCTGGTAAAAGCTGGGATGAAACTATTTCGATATTTATATCGGATGCTGAACGTTATGTTAATCTCTTTCCAAAGGAGAATACTACATTCCGTAAAGTTGACGCTTGGGTGTACACATCGACAGATCAAACGTTTGACAGCGGTTATATTGCGTCAGATACAGCATGTTTCTGTGTTAAAGGTCGTGAATGTCCTAAAAATGGTGTAATTGATTTTTCACCGGTGAAATTTAAGGCACCAATATATGTCTCACATCCACACTTTTACATGGCAGATTCGCTGTATTTGGAAAATACAACAGGACTGAATCCAGATCCAGAGAAACATGGCATACGCATAGTGATGGAACCACAGTATGGTATACCATTTGATGTGAACGGGCAAGTTTTGATAAGTTTGCATGTGGAAGAAGATGAGATGATAGAGTGAGTAAAATATTTTTGTTTATATTTGTTTGAAAATTGAAACGGGTGATGTGATGTGTGAACTTGATGATGTTTTGTTATGTTGGCAATGAAAAGCACTAAATGCTGAAAGAGTCCTAGTGCATTGAAAAATTTGAGGATAACGAATAGAGTTGAACAGATCTCAAATTGTTGATTAAGTCGAAAATATTACAATGTGCAAAAATAGTGAAATTTTTTCACAAAAAAAAAAAAAAAATTTCATAAATTCGCATGATCTTGGAAACTTGGTGAAAAATCTTAAAATTTTGTATTCTCCTTTAACTCCTAGGAGGAGCATACGGCCAATATGAAATTTCTCCATTTGCCACGATCCCTTGCGATGACTTTAATCTCTTGCCACGACTTTCCCGATTCTTGGATTTCCTTTTCCTGGATTTCCTTTTCCAGCGACCTCTTCCAGTTGGTTTTGGGTCTACCACGTCCTCTACTGCCTTGTGGATTCCACTCAAGAGCCTGGCGACAAACTTCGCTGTGTGGTTTCCGGAAAGTGTGACCAATCCATCTCCATTTGCGCAGCTTGACCTCGATTGCTATAGCCCTCTGATTGCATTTTTGATGTAGATCGAAAAAAAAAAAAAAAATTCGAAATACGTATTGATAAAATCAAAATATTTAAAAAAATCCAAATTCAAAATCCAAATTACAATTATTCAAAAATTTTAAAAGTGTTGAAAATTCATGTCCAAAATTTTGATATCCTTAAAATGCCGATAAGGTTGAAAGTTTTGAAAAACTTCTAAAAAACTAAAATAAATTGATACCTAATATTGAGAAAATTTTTAGAATTTATGAAAGAAATCGAAAAAATCTTGAAATTCGAAATATCTTAAAAATATTTTTAAATAAAATAAAAAAAAAAATTCGACGAGTGTTAAAACTCTCGACCAGAGTTGAATTAGTTAAAAAGTTTGAAATAACTCGAAAATGTTGATAAGGTAAATAAATCACATTTCGAAAAATGGTGAAAAATCGAAATGTCAAGAAATGTGGAAAGTCGAGAACGACATCAAGAGCTGAATAGCAAACCAAAGCTCTTCTGCAGTATATAAGCTGCTTCTGAAACTTGACTAGACTGAGAATTTTTCTTTCTTTATAAGTAATCTCTTTAGGTTTTTATTGTAGTATAAAAATCACTTTGGTCTGCCTTCACCTTATCCCCGCATAATTATTTTCCCCTCAGAGCATATATATAGTCTCCACAAAACTCTTCCATCATTCAAATACCCAAGGCTGTACGATTCTATGTTTGAATAGACTATGTTGTTCCCGATTGCCTAGAATTAAAGCAGCCATAATATACTCCTTGAGACATATTGATTTTTCTGTATTTCTGTTGATTTTTATGTATTATCATATTAATCAAGTAATCTTTCAGATTTTTAGGAGAAAAAATAAGCGTGATATATCTTAAGTCTTCAGTATAATTATCACTTTTGTCTGGCTTCATCTTATCCTTGAATACTTAATTTTCCTCTTGAAGCATAAAGTCTCCACGAAACTCCTCTATCGAGGACTAGCGACTAGTTAATGCCTTCAAATCTCTCCAGTACCTCCTCTGTTCTTATATTTCTTATTCTAAGTAGCAATAGTTCTATATTGTCTTCAGACTGCCGTTTTTCATGCTGCCCTGAATGTTCCATTCCATGTATTGAGTAGTCTGGTTATTTCTAAAAAAATATTAAGTAGGAACTGGCTTAGCATTCAACTCAAAGAATTTCATTTCGTTGTCGTTAACAGAAATGAAAATTGCGTTATCTTAGGTAGCGATTCCTGATACATTTGAACGTGGAATTATTTCTTTAATAACATATTGATCTGTGACATTCTTATAAATCACAATTTTCCATTTTTCATTCATTAAAATAATTCCATTGTAATCTATCATATTGAGGCATTTTCCCCATATTTATGCTCTTTTTATTTTTTCTCTCCAGTTTCTTGCGTGGCATCGCACACAATTTCTATGCACCACTCTTCACAGTTCAAATCAAGGCGGACATAGACGATGACCTCTTCGGCTTGGTTAAGGTAAAGACACATAATATCCGTTAGGATAAAACTTTTTACCTTTTTCTACTTTCCTTTCATATAGTTTGTGTTGAATGTGCCAGCTATTGGACAATATGTTGGTATTGGGCTAACCATACTGGGTGTTATAATGATTGCTGTTGGCATATGGTTGACTAGAGCGCACAAATGGCGTGGTGATGAAAAACTGAAACACCTGGAAAAATCTTAAGTACAATATTCAAATTGTACATTTAATCTATGAAACGAAGTGATAAGGCTGTCAATTAGTTTTTAAGAAACTAAAATTAAGTTTTTTTACATTTATGTAGATTGCACAAGTACTTCTGTTAGTGCGATAAATATCAAAGTACGGGTAAACCTAGAATTAGTCAATAAGTTGGTGGGTACGAAGTTATGTGATAAGGATTTGTTTTGGATTGTGTCGTAAAGCTTATAATCTTGTTTTTGCAACGCATTTTGTTGTACATATATATTTTTACTATAGTTGTTGCTCTACTTATGTATATGCCGCAACAATATTGGTGTTGGTTAGTAAGTAAACGCGTGTCCATAATTCTTGCACTTGCCGTCAGGTGTTGACCATGCAAGTTATGTATACTATAAGATATTACTTATGTTTATATATAGTGTTATAAGTACACCCGAATAAAAGTATTGTGAAGATTTGAAATAATTGAAAATTATAATTTAAATTTAATTGATACTTCGATAAATACTTTTATTAAAAAAATTTTTGAAAACAGTTTTTGTATTGGGTGTACAACTTGAAAACCGGAATTTTTTAGCGAAATTTGATGCTTTATTGTGGAAAAATGTTACAATATATTTTATTCAAAGTATTGTCCATTGAAAGCTTCAACATTTCCCCATCTTTCAGGCAATTTATGAATTCCATTCCAAAAAAATTGCGCCGGCTTGGCGGCCAAAAATAAATCTATCCAATTTTCGATATCTTGAACTTAAGTGAAGCGTATTCCTGATATCACCATCACTCTTCCTTATCGTTCTTGATGATATCCTAGATAAAGCTCTTAATAAGGCCAAAAGAAGTATTCAATGGAACTTAACCGAACATCTGGAAGATCTCGACTTCGCTGACGACATCTGCCTCTTATCGTCCAAACATTCAGATATGCAAAGCAAAATTGAAGACCTTGTCTTGGAATCACAAAAGGCCGGCCTAAAAATCAACGTATCCAAGACTAAAAGCATGAAGCTAAACGCAAGCAATGACATCACGTTTAAAGCTGGCAGTGATGACATCGGAAACGTCGATAGCTTCACGTATTTAGGCAGCATTAACTCCATGGATGGTGGAGCAAAAGAGGATATCAACTCAAGAATAGCAAAAGCAAAAGGCGCGTTTGCTCAACTGAACAAAATATGGTCTTTATCCGTTATATCCACCAAAACGAGAGTGCGCATTTTTGATTCGAATGTGAAATCGGTTTTGTTATATGGGTGCGAAACATGGCTTGTTACTGAACAACTAACAAACAAGCTGCAAGTATTCGTCAACAAATGCGTAAGGCGTATACTAAAGGTTTGGTGGCCTCGCACTATATCAAATGCCGAGCTACATCAAAAATGCAAACAGAAGGCTATAGCAAACGAGATCAAGCTGCGCAAATGGGGATGGATTGGTCACACTCTCCGGAAACCACACAGCGAAGTTTGTCGCCAGGCCCTTGAATGGAATCCACAAGGCAGTAGAGGACGTGGTAGACCCAAAACCAACTGGAAAAGGTCGTTGGAAAAGGAAATCCAAGAATCGGGAAAGTCGTGGCAAGAGATCAAAGTCATCGTAAGGGATCGTGACAAATGGAGAGATTTCATATTGGCCCTATGCTCCTCCTAGGAGTTAAAGGAGAATACATACATACATACATACATTCCTGATAGGGCATTCTGCATCGATCGGAACAAATGGTAGTCTGATGGTGCAAGGTCTGGGCTATAAAGCGGGTGAGGCAAAATTTCCCATCCGTTGTTTTCCAGGTAATTTTTGACTGGGGCAGCAATATGTGGCCGAGCGTTGTCATGATGAAAAATTATTGCTTCGTGTCTGGTCGCATTTTCCGGGCGTTTTTCGATGATGGCACGCTTCAAACGTATTAATTGTGTTCGATAGAGGTCACCTGTGAGCATTACAGAGCATTACCTTGGCACCATGGATATTTGCCTTTGGCTGGGAAGGTCCTGGTTGTCCGAGCTTCATATATGAATGTGTGCGTTTCGGGTTGTCGTAATGGATCCATATTTCATCCCCAGTCACGATCCGATGCAAAAATGACTCCCGCAATAGCTGTCTTTTTCTCCAATTTTCGAAGTTATTCATCGTGAAAAATAATAATGATGCACACAAGATAAAATTGTTTTGTTAACTGATTTTGACAGCTGTCAAATGTACCTTCAAAATGACATATATATAAAGTTCGAGCTTTCACGATATTTGTTAGTACGGACATCCACCGTCAAATTCCGGTTTTTAAGTTGCACACCCAATTTGAAAAAGTTCAAAAAAACTTTGAACTTTACTAAAAAACTTTTTTTTTAAGGATTTTTTTTTACTTTTAATTTTCAAAGATCTCGGAAAAATTTTTTCAAGAAAATAGTTTTCAACATTTATTTTATAAAGTTTTTCTTTAGAAAAGTTTTTTCCTTTTATAAACACAGACGAATAGATAACTATAAAGCTAGCAGTGCATCAAATTGAGAGAAAACCTATCTGAATTTGATCTTGAAAACTTTTTTGACTAATCTAGGGCCCCTTATTCCGAATCTGGCAAAAGTGTTTTCCCATCACGTCTGAGATCCGAGTTATAATTGATTTTGAGTGCAGAAAAAAATATTTTTCAGACTAATGATCTTCCTCATTAAACTTTAACTTTTCCAATTGGATCATTACTTTCCGAGATATAATCCATTAAAGTAAATGTATCCCAAATCCCTGTAAATTACTATATAAAATTTGTATACCTTTACCTCAGTGGATGATAACTGATAAAGTAATGATCCAATTGGAAAAGTTAAAGTTATTGAAAAATCTTATATAAAAATTATAACAAAATACATTAAAAAGCACCCTGTGTCCCTAATCAAAACAATTTCAAACCAAAGAGTGTGAGGTCAGTTTTGCATGTGGTGGAAAAGCATTTACTAGAATAATGGAAAAAATTGTTTTATTGCGGAGTCTTAACTTAAAGAGCTTTCAAGAAATTTTCTATAAAAATCACAGTATTGCATGTTTATGACACTTTAATGAATTTTTCTTAAGTCCAAGCATTTCTTGCTCTGGTGGCTCCAACTGAAATTTTACGTAGGATATTTTTGTGAAATATTTCAACCCATTATAACCCTGTTTTTGAAAATGGGGTTAAAAGACCCGTGAAAACTGGATATAATAAATTAAGATGTTCTAGCAAAATGATTTTTCTTATGATTCCATTATAAGTTTCTGACTACAAGATTTATCCAAAATATAGATTGAGAATTTTGCAGAATGGTGAAATTTTTTTCAAAAATTGATATTTTGTGAGTTATGGTCGAAAAACTTAAACAGACCAAACATTTTACACCAAAATATCCACTTTATAAAATTTTTCAATGAAGAATGTGAAAAAAAAGTTACTTGTTGGACATTTAGCTACAATTTTAGTAAAAAAAAAAAACTGTTTCTGGAATAGTACAGGAACTTTTGATCAAAAACTGAAGAGTCTCTAACAAAAACTTTAGAAGTCGATAAAAACCGTTATGCAGCTGTCTTTGCAAAACGCATCGGGAGTTTCACTCAGCTGTGTTAGGGCTATTGCCCCAGTATAGGCAAGCCATGTCCCTAACGCATTTTTTAACCCATATTGGCCCAGTGGGGTAGTTTTCTACCCGTAAACTAAAAAAGAGGGATTTCTTCTAAACTAGAAACTCTTAAAATTATTTGTTGATACATATCTGATCTTTGGAATGTTGTCTATCATTTAGGTATCACGATGACCTTGGATTCATTACGCCCACACCGCCACTTGACACTAACCGAAACTCTCCAAAAAGATAATTTTTGAAAAAAAAAAAAACTATAAATATTTTAATATTTAAAATGATAACATTAGCACTCGTTTCATATTGCCAAAAAATGGTAGTTTCAGTATTTGAAAAAATAATTCAAATCTTGATTGCCATGTCTGAGATATCCGATGTTAAAATTGCTGGGGTAGTTTTCTACTTCTTGGGCCAATGTGTATATGAAGCAAAACACGCCAAGTGTTTTTTTTTTAACTTTTTTTTTGAATTTTTTTTAATTTTTTTTTTTAATTTTTTCAAAAAATTATTCAAAGAAAAAAAAAAAATTTTTTTTTACTTTCCACAAAACTCCCAAAAATTTCACGCGTATTTCTTGGACGGTTCTAAGCATTTTATGCCTAGTACAATTTTTTCGTAAGATGCCTTCCTTTTGAGTAAACAAAGAGTTTTGTTTGCCGCGGGCGTTCAAATGCCAAAAACACTCATCTAGCGACCGAATTCCATCTTGAGTCACACATCATTTCAAAGCTTATAAGTTATGCTTTAATTTAAAGCACTTTTAAAAAATAAATGTAAGGGGAGTTTTTTTAAAAAAAAATCAAAAGTATTTTTATGTGCAAAAAATTTTGGTGCAAATAATTTTTTCTCCAAGTAATATTTTTTTGTATAAAGCACACTTAAAAATGAATGGGACCACTTACTTACTTATCAAATTATAAACTTTGATGTAAGGTATAAATTTAAAAAAAAAACACCCTTTTCATGAAAATGAATAAAAACGCCTAATTCAACACCCTGTATTTTAACAACAAATGGTACGAGGACCAAATCCTCCCGGATTATTTTTTTTTGCACACGGGAACTACTATATTGCCAAATTTTAGCGAAATCGGAGACACTTGGCATGTTTTGCTTCATATACTTTTCTGATAATTTAGACGTTTTTTGAAAGCGACGCCATATTTTGTGAGTAATATATGTTCTGATTCCGATTCTGAAGGTTTTTGACATGCTAAAGTGATGCCGTAACCCTTTTTTTTTTGTATAACGTCAGAATGTTGAGATATTCTTGTTTCAAAGTTGCTGTGTTTTGAGCATTTAGCTTTGAAGCATGCAATATGGCCATTTGGTCATGGATTACAGGACCATGCATGGGTTTCGATGAAACTAAATGAGATACGTAGGACATTTTTTGAAACAATGCATCAGTTTAGTTTAGTTTATTTTTTCTTATGCCGGAATTTTGTCACTGAAAATAAGAACTTTTCATACCAAGAACCCAGTATGGGCACTTGGTCATGTGGTCATGGACCACTGAAACATGACTGGATTCCAATGAAAGTAAATGGGATCCATAGAATGTAGAACAATGTTTGAAACAGTGTATTAGTTTGGTGTAGTTTCTATTTGCTAATGCCAGGATTTTATCCTTAAAAAAAGGAACCCAATATGGTCACTTGGTCACCAGGCCATGGACCACTGAAACATGTAGTTTCTATTTGCTAATGCCAGGATCTTATCCTTAAAAAAAGGAAGCCAATATGGCCACTTGGTCACCAGGCCATGGACCACTGAAACATGAGTGGATCCCGATGAAAGCAAATGCGATATGTAGAAAAACAGCGTTTGTAAAAATATAATAGTCTGGTATAGTTTCTTTTCCCTTACGCGAGAATTTTATCCTCGAAAATTAAAACTTTTATTTCTAAGAACACAATATGGCCATTTGGTCACCTATTAATGGACCACTGGAACATGAACGGATTCCAATGAAGCCAAATGGGACCCATTGAACATAAAATAGCGTTTGAAACAATATATCGGTTTAGTGTAGTTTCTTCTTCCTAAAATCAGAACTTTATCTTTGAAAATAAATACTCTTTTTATACTAATGACCCAATGTGGTCACTTGGTAGCTGGCCACTGGAATATGAATGTGCGCTAATTGAACCAAAAGTTTAATTTCAGAAATAATCACCTTTTAACTAACATTTTTCGCGTGAGTCTTCATTGATATTTTATATATTTCTATAGTTCATAACGATTACTCTCATGCGATTAAATTACAGTAAGTAAAGTATAACCTTTCATTCGGGTAAATTTATTAATATGTTAATAATTATGTGTTGTTGTTCTTTTCAAAGGTAACCGCCCCAGTTACCACCCACTAAAAGTCATTCGTGTAGAGTGTTAAATATTTTTTTTTTTTCGTTTATTTTTTATGCCTCGTAAAATTCCATGGCAAAATTTTATAAAATTTATATGCTTCCAGCACGCGAACTAACGTTCAACTAAGAATTTTTATATTTTGTACTTTTGAAATGTTTTTTATTTTTAAATTTTTGAAATTAAATTTAGATTTTATGTCCGCGATTCACTGCATGAAGTTGTCACAGAACATACATACACGTACTATGATATTGGTGGAGAAGGAAGTGAGTTCGTCCATTGCAACGCTGCACTTGCTGAGTTAGGGAAGTTTATATATAACAGAGTAATTAATATTTATTTTTTATTGAGCTGTATACCTATGACTTGAAAGAAAAGATCATCGGCAAGGATTGTTGTCCTTTAGTTTTCACTTTTTGGATTTTTTATATCAGATCATTTTATAAAACTGTTAACTTAAATATATGAACCACCCTTGTGGTACTTTTTTTTTATAATCCCTATTTTTTTTATAAGCTCCATGTTAACGAGTTTTTGTAGTTTTACGCTGAGGTTTGTTGACGATTTTGTGTTATCATAATAAATAATGTTTTTAAATTACCAATTTTTAATAAATTTAAGCCACAATTTGTTGCGCTACCGAAACGAAACTTTTAATATAAATAATAATTGTTTTTTAAATTAAATATTTTAATAAGTGCGTTGCTTTACGTTCTTTGAGAAAATGCTATTTAATTGTTTGGATTATCTCCAAAACCACTTTCAGTGCCATGCCTTCTAGTCCGAGTTCGACCAGGTATTGCTCACCAGTTACATTTACTGCTCTTAGTGTTTGAGTGAAATTTGGTTGGAATATCTCATTTTGATAATGACAAATTTTGTTTTGAGGGGCGTGGTACCGCCCATGTTTTCAGTGAACATTATTTGCCCCAAAGTCCCTAGCACATGTGCCTAATTTCGAAAACCTATTAAAATCGGTTAATTTGTTTCTAAGTCCATAAAGAACAAATATACAAACAAACAAAAAATATATTTTTTCAAAACTTAAATTACCCTAACAACAATATATGCAATCGAAGTAAGACTAGAAAATAGCAGCTGTATTCAAACCAAACTCTCTTCTTATTGATAGCCACAGTATTCTGTAATGATCTGCTGTGACTTTTTACTTTTTCCAATTCTGAATGTAACTTAATTCGAAGGACAAATTTTTCTTACTTCCCAATAACATTGTCAAAACTTATATTAGCCCAGGAAAATAAGACGAAAAAACAGCTTCTGTGCGAAAAAATTCCCAGTGGAAATTTTTCACCGGAATTGTCTTTATTTATGGATGATACACAAACTGTGAAAAGTCGATTGCAAAGTCGTGTGCGCATAAAAAGTTATGAAGGCTCGAAGGTCGCTAAAATCAGCTTTTTGCATATATCTCGCTAATGCTAACTTTTACAGAAAAATGTTGGTCTCCAATTTTGTAGCACAGGAAATTTCCTACAAAAATACGTTAAAAGTATTTGCGTACGACGTCTAGTTTAGGAGATCACCCAATTTAAAAAGTTGTTAACAGTTATGATATGAAATACTACCTATGAGTTCATATTAAAATATCTTACTTTTTAAATTGCAATAACTCTTCAATAAGAAGTTGTACAAACAAAATTAAAATGCCGTTTGAAAGATAATTTAATTTTCTATATAACATATAAAAGTTTTTTTTCGAACGGCTCATGACCTTAAAAATATTCTTGAATAACCGTTAAGGCTTCGAAATTACTGGTTTTTTAGTGTAGTGTATTCAACCCAAAATTCGCCACGTCGATCTTTTGAGTAAAGGGTATTACATTATATGCATTTTTTATCATTTTTTTCCTTTGTAGTTAACGAATTACATATAATAATCATCAGACTCGTCATGAAAACTGCAACTGGATTCCCCATCTGAAAAAGGTGATAAATACATTTGTTTTTGAGGCTTTTTTCTTTGGTGGTTCATATTACCCACAGCACGTGTTGGTGAAATAATGGTTTTTTTTATCAAAAACTCTTTTGGTTAATGAACTTATTTGTGCTAATAAATTATAAATGGTATTCACTGACTTTATATAATTAACCATTTATTTAAAAACGCGATGTCTTTAAAGTGAAATAATGAAATATACTCACTAGAAAAAAATTATCACTGATCTTTTTTTTAGAAAAATCAACTTTGCAGAAATATGCGACTTCATCGAACGCTAAAATCGCCCTACTATAAGTTTTAGGTATTAGCGTAAAGTTTGAACATGAACAATGGTAAATCCTATGTATGCAGTGGGAAATAACCGTGTGATCCATATTACCCACGTAGTCCATATTTCCCTCCCTTACCCTACATTTTTTAATTTTTTTCCACTAAAATGTCGTAAAAAGTCGTGAAACGCGTAGAAAACACGAAAAAACAATTTAATTTTTTTTTTTTTAATTTTTGTTTTCGACAAACAAAAGTCATGAAACGCGAAGAAAACGCGAAAAATCGAAGAATTTTTTTAAAAAATGTGAATTTGTAGAATATTTAGTGGAGATAGGACAGTTGCGCTCTTCAAAAAATTACAGTTTGGAGGTAGGATTTTTCTTAATTATCGAGTATTTTGGTATTTTAGTGGTATTTTGACATCACACAGTTTTCCACACGGTAAAGGAGCCCACAAAGATACCATAACTGCAAAAATCTCAAAATCGCAAAAAGTGGAGATAGGACTTAAGCGCTCTAAGGTATCGATATGTTTGGTTAGGTTGGGTTAGAGTGGCGGCTTAGCGATGCAAGCTAAAACCTAAGTAGCACTAAAAGTGCCATTTTAATACCACAAAAGTGACTCGACAGACTGGTATAAGTGTATGTGAAAATTTTAATCACCTAACTAACGATATCTTTATCCAGTTACTCCTATTAAGGAAATTGAGCAGCGAGCCAATTTCAATGTCGGCAATTTCGCTGAGTGTATTGAAGAAAGGCTTTCCCAGTGATGTAAGTCTAGCTCTAGCCAGAGCTGGGCAGTCACATAGAAAGTGTTCAAGAGATTCTTGCTCGCTTGCAACTAAGCAACTCCGACAAAAGGAGTTGAAAGGGATGCCTAGTTTTTCAGCATGCTTGCCGATGGCCCAGTGTCCAGTGCAAACTGCGGTAATTCTTGCTATATTAATACGGTTATTAGCTAGTAAATAATTAGTTTTTGACCTGCTATATGAAGGCCAGATTGACCTGGATATCCTACATGTAGTCAATGTTTTCCAATTAGTGTTCGCCTCGGTTAAGTAAAAAGAGAAGATCCTCTTCTTTACTATACCTAGCGGAGTATGTACCCGCACCGCACTGGTGACGTTAAGGGAGGAACCGTGCCTAGCAAGTTCGTCAGCCTTTTCATTGACCTCGATGTCCCTATGGCCTGGAACCCAAACGAGAGCAATATCAAACCGACGTCCGAGCCTGACTAACTCCTTATTGCAGTCCCCCACCAATTTTAACTGTCTGAGAAAATTGCCACTTTTCCGGAAATGTCATTATTCCCTAATGATTTGCAGGCTTCTAGGATGGCAAAAACTTCTGCCTGAAAAACGCTGGCTGAGTCTGGCAAGCGAAATGATTGAGATAGTTTCAGGTTTTCAGAAAATATTCCCGGGCCAACACCACACTCCATCTTGGAGCCATCGGTGTATATGGCGGTTTCAAAATTTAGTTTGATACTGCCACCTTCCCACTGAGCTCTATCAGGGATCCATACTCGAAATTTATTATCAAAACTGAGTATGGGACAGGTGTAATCTGTTGAGCTCTTGAGTTCAGTTTGCAGATTTTCAAGAATGGCAGAGTGACCATACGGCTTTGGTACCCAAGAGCCGGTTTCCCTGAGTCTAACTGCGCTGATTGAAGCAATTGCTTTAATAAAAGAGGTAGTAGGCAAAAGGTGTAAAATAACGCTTAGAGCTGCGGTAGGGCAAGATCTCAGTGCCCCCGTTACACCGACACATGCGGTCTTTTGCACCCTTTCTAGTTTTGCCTGATTATAGCCTTTGCTAGTGGCCGGCCACCAAACTAGGGAGCTATAAGTGCTGCTGTGTACATCCAAAGTACCATTTTTGGTTGAAGTCCCCATTTTTTACTGAACGTTTTTTTGCAGGCGTAGAAGGCTATGCAGGCCTTCTTGCATCTCAGTTCGATGTTTTCTTTCCAGTTTAGTTTTGGATCCAGTATGACTCCTAGATACTTGGCTGTCTTGGAAAGTGTCAGAGTATGCCCATTTAGCCGAGGGAGATTGAAGTTTGGAATTTTGGTTTTTGTGGTGAAAAGCATAAGCTCAGTTTTTGCCTGGTTAACTCCCAGGCCACATGCCTTGGCCCATGAGCTTAACTTTGTCAAAGCTCCTTCCATGATATTACTAATCACGTCTGGAAAAGGGCCTGATACCAGTATTACCACATCATCCACATACGCAACAACCTTAACCCCATTTTTGTTAAGCTGATTAAGGATAGTGTTAATAACCACTAGCCAGAGCAGAGGTGAGAGGACACCACCCTGAGGTGTTCCTCTGCTAACTGATTTTACCACCTGACTTGTACCCATACAAGCCTGAATAATTCTTGTTTCAAGCATGGATACTATCCATGTGGTAAGGCTCTCCTCTACCCCAAGCCCGGTAAGACCATCCTTACTAGCTTCGATATGAACGTTATTAAAAGCACCTTCGATATCTAGAAAGGCTGCAAGCGTTAATTGACGGAAATAAAGGGATCTCTCAGCCGTGCGTACTACATACTTCATGAAGAGCTGCTTCAGTAGATCTTCCCTTGAGGTATGCATGCTGTGAGGTGAAAGAGGCAGTGCTGACCAGCGATTCCCTAATATAGACATCTAGTATTCTTTCTAGTGTTTTAAGAACGAAGGAGGACAGACTTATTGGTCTAAAATCTTTTACTGATTCATGACCACTTCTGCCTATCTTTGAAATAAAAATTACCCTAACTTTCCTCCAACTAGAAGGAATGTGGTTAAGAGTTATACAAGCATTGAAAATTTTAGCGAGAAATGGACTCACTGTATCTTGTAGTTTTTGCAACATAATTGTTAGAATGCCATCTGGCCCAGGTGATTTGTAGGGTGAGAAGCTGTTTACAGACCAACGGATTCTGTCTTTGGTAAATATTGAGCTGAGACTGGCTGGCAGAGGATTTTGAATGGGATAAGTTCCAACAGGTAAATTTCGTAAGTCCTAACAGCCAGAAAAGTGAGTTTGTACTAAAAGCTCTAGCGCTTCTTGCGTAGTTTCTGTCCACGATCCGTCGGATGGACAAGAGTGCTCTTTAGATAGGATTCTGCCAAGCTTGGCTGAATCCTTGATGTTATCTATGGACTGGCAAAAAGTTTCCCACGACTGCTTCTTAGCTTCCCTGATAGCTTTTTTGTATTTTTTTAGGCAGTCCCTATAGGGCTGCCATACTTTCAGTTGGTGGCATTGGTTAAAGATTTTCCTTGTGGCCTTTCTTAAGTCACTCAGGTCTTTATTCCACCAAGGCGGAAGTTTTTTCTTGCTGTGGGTTATAGGGCATGAGGCCCTATAAGCCACCTGCATGGCGTTTTCTAAATAGCTAACACTACTCTCTAGATCGTCAACGACATTAATAATGGTGTTTGGTAGTTTTTTGACCTTTAATTTGACTATTCTGTCAAATACTGACCAATTTGTATTTTTGATGTTTCTAAAAGGAGGAGGATCTTCTATCTTGAAATTTAAGTTGGAAGAAAATCCACCTGTGATCCGAGAATGAGTTTTTGGTTAGAACTTTCCAATTTTCAACCCTAATATCAGTGTGTGTCGATAAAAGAGTATCGTCCAGGACTTCTTTCCATCCCGTAAAATTTTCCGAACTTGGAAAAACAAATGTGGGAGTATTTCCGATGTTACAGATAGATATATTTGAGTTTATTATAAAGTCGAAAAAAGACTCACCTCGGTCATTTGTTTCGGTGCTGCCCCATAGCGTAAGTCTGGCATTTGCATCGCAGCCCAAAAGTAAGTTTGTTTCGGAAGACGAACGCGCAGCTAGCCTTTGAACTTCCTCTGGTGGTGAGGCTCGATCGTGAGCACAGTATGCTGAGGCGATGTAGAGGTCTTCTCCCTCCACATTCTCGATCTTTACAACTGTCTGAGGTTGGGGCAGAGAAAAGCTCTAATATGTTTTTTTAAAATGATACACGATCTAGGCTTACCATTAACTCGTTTTTTAATAAGATTGTAGTTTTTATCGCCAAGTCCTTTTATGGCCGAACCAAGTACCCAGGGCTTCTGGACGATACCGATGTCAACATTTTCCTCTCTGAGGAAAATGGTAAAATTATCCGAGGCACATTTCGAGTGCCTCAGGTTAATTTCTAGGATCTTTAGCATTACTCGGAGTAACCGCATCGTCCCCACCAATGCTTATGTCATCTAACAGTCTATTAGCGTCAACGACCTCATCTGTGTCGGCACCAGTGCTTGTATCGATATGTAGATGTGGATCTTTTAAACAGCGATTTAAGATCGATCATATAGAAATTACTTTCCCGTTGGGTTGTTATATTATATGTATTTATATATTTCACACATGGCTCTTACAGGACTTTAAGGATACAATGCATACAAATGTAGCATGTTTCTTCTGCACTGGAAACGCGATAACAAAAAACATGTTGCGTTTTGTTGTAGCCCACAACAAATCCTTTTCATTTCATTTAACGCAACGTTTACTTTAAAATGATTTATTTGACAAAATTCTACTGCTGGTTACCATGTCAAAACATGTCAACAAAAACATGTCTACAGATTTGGGCCACAGATGTTGTACACGTACTTGCGTAGTAAAAGTTTTGCACATATTTAACATCCTTAAACAGAGATGTTGTTGTTTAGATTTTTTTTTTGTTTTGTCGCCTACACACAATGTGCTAAATAATAAAAAAAACAGGGTGGCAGTGAGAGAAAAATTAAATTTTTATCATGAAAAACTCTGCAAAATTTACTGCTATTGTATGCCTTACAATTCAAAACAAAATAACGTAAAGCAAAATAACGTAGCAAATGAAAAAATAACGTAACCTAATGTATCGTAACGTAACATAACGTAACGTAACACAATGTAACATAACGTAACGTAACACAAAGTAACATAACGTAACACAACGTAACAAAACATAACATAACATAGCGTAGGTCAGACTAAAATTAACATAAAATAATGTAACTTTACGCAACATTACTTATCGTAATGTAACATAACATAATTAAAAGTTCAAGAATTAAAATAAATGGAAGTCCCATGTAGAAAGCAGCTTTCAAATCTGAAGTTTTGTTTACAAAAAAAAAAAAAAAAGAAGGAAGCGGTTCAAAACTTACCTGGAGAAAGCATTTTGAAAATATGTACAATTGAAGAAAATACTTATAAGAGTTTCCTACAATTGATCTTTTGAACTCTTTGTCCAGGAACTATGGCACAACAATGAAAAGTGCTCACAAACTACTTCAGCGCTAGAAAAATGCGCTATACAATGCAACCACTATCTTGAGAAGAAGCGCTGGAAGGAGCGCTATGACCACAGCGCTAGAGAGATGCTTTTGTGGAAGCTGCTACTGTGTACTTAGGTATTACCATAATGTAACTTTACGCAACATTACTTATCTTAACGTATCGTATCGTATCGTATCGTATCGTATCGTATCGTATCGTATCGTATCGTATCGTATCGTATCGTATCGTATCGTATCGTATCGTATCGTATCGTATCGTATCGTATCGTATCGTATCGTATCGTATCGTATCGTATCGTATCGTATCGTATCGTATCGTATCGTATCGTATCGTATCGTATCGTATCGTATCGTATCGTATCGTATCGTATCGTATCGTATCGTATCGTATCGTATCGTATCGTATCGTATCCGTATCATATAGTATCGCAACGTCACATAACGTAACGTAACGTAGAGTCAAGTATCAGAACGTTTGTTGTAATGAATCGCATTATTCTGCCGTAAAAAGTACGAAAGCTTCATGACTCAGTAACGTCGAGGAGTAACCTCAAAGTTTTCTAAAAGGACTGTCCATTCTTTACTTTCATTTGTCCACCCTTAAGTAGTACAAAAATTAATCAAAAAATAATGCTTTGGGTTTATTTCACTTCCTGTACAGATCCATTCCATAGATTTGTTAAAGGATTGTTTGTGTTTATTAAACTTTTTTTTTTCATTTATCTATAACATTCATAATCAAATTTTTCGAGGCACCAAAATGACGAGAAAATTTTCTTGAGAAAATTTTTTTAACTTAACAAAATCTTGTGGTGGACAAACTAAAATAATGGATGGACAAACGTGAGCATTTGATGTATAACCGCATTAAGGATTGTAAATTCAATTGACTTTTTGGTGACAGATTCACGGTTTTGCAATATCTTTTGGGGAAATAGTGGACAAACAAAGTTTTTCACCTCAATGGACATTTGGTGGTCAATTGAACGCAGTACGATTTCGAAAAAAAATTCCTTTTTAAAACTCTGAATATTTTGAACATGAAAATTCTCGATTTTGAAATTATATTTGAATAAAAGAAAAGTATTACAATATTGGACAATCGAAAATAAAATCTGGACAAACATGGACATCGAAATATGAAATTTTTCCGACTTTTTTCGACAGATTCACGGTGTCTTGAACAAAAGGTAGACTAAAAAAGCAATAGAAAAAGAAGGGCTGACATAGAAATTATGTGGGCATTCAAAAATATAAAAAAACAATGTTGGACAAACTAAAATATCTGGACGAACATTAACATTTGATAGACAATCAAAAGCAAATGAAATTTGAAATATTGGTGTGCTTTTTGCCGCCAGGTTCACGATCTCGCAAGAACATATTTTTGGAATATCATTTGAAGCAATGCTGAACAAATGAATCAAAGTGATGGACATTTCTTGGACAATCCTTTCGGGTAATTATCAAAAATATCAAAAAAAAAAAAAAAATAAAAAAATGCAATGAAAAACATCCAAAAATAAAAACATCTAAAAATAAAAACATCTAATAAAAAACAAATCCAGTAAAAAATGTCCAAGAATTAAAACCCAAATAAAAAATCATCGCTTTTATTAAATTTATGAATGTATTGGATATTTTTGTATTGGATGTTTTTATTTTTGGATGTTTTTTCTTATTGAATGTTTTTTTTATTGGATGTTCTTTTGAATGTTTATTTTTTGGATGTTTTTATTTTTGGATATGTTTTTTTTTTTTTTTTTTATGTTTTTTTTGAATATTTTTTGTTGTTGTTTTTATTTTTAGGTGTTTTTCATAGGATTTTCTTTTTGGATGTTTTTTTGTTTTTTGTATATTTTTGAGTGGATTCATCCTTCGAAGAAGTTTTTTCATATTCTCCAGCTTATTTCCAACTAAATTTTTAGAACAATTTTTGAACTGAGGTTGGACAAACGTGGACAGTCCTTGAACAATCAATCAAAATTGATTTTTTTTTTGTTTCACCCGAATTTTTGATGCATGCTGGAAATATGACCCTGTGTGAACATGTAATTAAGCTGTAAATAAATACATAACTTAAAACTTACATGAAATCAAAGTTAACTTGCTGACTAAATCAAATTAAAATTCATAACTGCGTGAATTAACAAATGATAAAATAATAAGAAAATCGCATGTTCGTCAGCATCTCGATATTTTATTGCTGGCACAGAACAAACAATATCACGTGACTATGAAAATCTGATACAAAGCAAAGTATTTTAGTGTTTTTAGTACCAAATAGTAGTACAATTTATGTAAGTACTTACATAGTAAAAAATTGTATTAGAAGCATATTTTATTACAGTTCTTTGTTGTTTTACTCCACTAGAGTTGTTGTAAGTTTCTAGACTGTTGTTCATATTTTTGGTAAAAGACATACATACAAACAACATGAAATTTATTACTCGTAACAGAGAAATGTTGAACACAAAACAATTTCAACAACTTCTGGCAAAACGATGAAGAAATTGGCTCAGTAGTGAACGTAGTAAACGTAGTGAAAGTGCAGTACAATGAAAAGGTAGTTTTCCTCTTTTCATTTTGTATTTTGTTGTTGGTTGGTTGGACCAACCACCACCCAACGTTTGGGTTTAATGTTGGTTTTCGGTTTTGAAATGGTAGATATGTGAAATTGTTAACAAAAGTTGTTGCATGCAATTCGTACAAAAAGTTTTAGATTATGATTCTTGTTTTTTATTCGTATGCATTTTGTTGTTTTATTGCATTTTTATCCTGTTCACAGCAAATTTTACATATTTTTTACAAGTTTAAATTGGAAGTTTTTTTTTTTTATTTGTGCAATAAAAAATGTCCTAGTGCTGAGTTCCAAGTGAAAATAGAAGAAATGGGAAATATGTATGTAAATAATTTAATTATTCATCATATGTGTTTTTTAATTGAAGCTCAGAAGTAATTAACTAACATCAGATAAATTTAGCAGCAGATTTCTTTTTAAAACAAAGTTTGGTTGTGTGGTTTGATGGTAAGACAGTTTTATAGGTAGAAGGTTTCTAAAAATAAAAACTTTTTTGCTTCGAAAACTTTTCACACCATGATGAATTTCTAGCAAAGTTTTTAACTAGCTTGGCAAAATACAAAATTAACTTCTGATTATCCACTTTACAAGTGAAAATATCATGCACTTCAAGACTACCTAGTCAGGTGAACCGCCTACATTTTTGCGGCTGTTAACTCCAGGCCTGCCCATACAGCCATCTTGTGAACCTAGTGCAATATCGTCCGCATAGCCGACCAAGCGGTTACACAGCACCTTAAGCTGCCATCATATAAAACAGTGAGATTGTGGGTTTATGCTTTCGAAAAATTTTATTCTGAAATCGGAATTAGCGAGCTCAAAATCACCCATAGCTACAATTTTGTTGCGATATACGAGTAATAATTTTTTGAGAAATTTGTTTGTCATTTTGGATTTGTCATTTTATTTCCAAAAAACTTTATCCCAAATTTGGAAGCAGCGCCCTCAAAAACATTCCTAGCCACAATTTTGCTTAGATTTAATCAATTATTGTGGAAATTTTGTAAGGAAATTTTGTGATGAATTCAATTTTAAGAAAATTTTCTGCCATTTGGTATAAGCCATTTTGTTTTCAAATTTGTAGCCATAATTTTGTTTAGATTTTATAATTTTTTGAGGAAATTTTATATAATTTTGGATACACCATTTTGTTTCCTAAAAATTTTGTTCCAAATTTGGAATCAGAGCCCCTCAAAAACCTCCCTAGAAAGAATTTTGTCGCATTATCATAATATTTTGATAAAATTTTCCGCCATTTTGTATTCGCTTAGCTTACCAATGTAGTTTCAGATCTGCTCATCAAGACGCCACTACACAATGCGATTTATAAAACGAGATGGTGGGGAATCAGCGCTATCAACAACGCCCCTAGCAACAATATTATTGTAATGTAATCTTTTTATGAGGAAATCGTCCGCCATTTTGAATCCGCCGTTTTGTTTCCGAAAAATGTTATTTCGAATACGGAAACAGCTCCCTCAATTTTGTCGTGATGCTGATGATAATTTTTCCAGAAATTTTTCTGCCATTTTGTATACTCCATTTTGTTTACGAAAAATATTATTCCGAATTTGGAACCAGCGTTCTCAAAACCCACCTTTTTTTCATGATATAATAATTTGTTACTTAAACTGTCCACAATTTTGGATTCGCCATTGTGTTTTCAATAAATAGGTCCCAGATTCGGAATCAGCAACCCCAAAAACATGTATGTTGGGCCGGTTAAATTTTGTATGAAGCAAACAAAATCCTTCCGAAACCAACTCAGAAGTTAGAGGGACTCTGAAAAACGATATCTGCATTATTTTTTTTTCATTCCGAGAAAAACCAATGGAATACTTTTGATTCTACTGAAGGCCCAGTTTGGCTAAAAAACATGTAATTTTTGTAAGAA
This sequence comes from Calliopum simillimum, assembly GCA_951812925.1. Taxonomy (NCBI): domain Eukaryota; kingdom Metazoa; phylum Arthropoda; class Insecta; order Diptera; family Lauxaniidae; genus Calliopum; species Calliopum simillimum. The sequence continues at coordinate 17,812,721 of OX638369.1, forward strand.
TACAGTTTTTATTTCCAAAAGCACCCTCGGGAATCCATTTTTTAACTAAAAAAAGTTATGACTAAAAAAGAAAAATTAAAAAAAAAAGAAAATTTAAAATTATAATTTTTTTTTTGGGGGTATAGATAATATTCGCGTCCCAAAATCGATTTTTTACGTTTTACAATTACGCGGATAGGAAATCTAAATATCGACTGTATCTAATGTATGTAGAGGGGCCTAACAAAAGTTCGTTTAGTAGAATTGAAAGAACTGGATAAATTTTTTTTTAATTTATAACTTTATTCTTCATCTCTTTCTATTTCTTCAACGTAATCGCCATTTATTTTGATACATTTTTGAAGTCGATAAATCCATCTTGAGAAACAGTCTTCAAAATCGGCTTTTTGCTGTTTAGTAATTTCATCATTAACCACAGTTATTATCTCTTCATTGCTGTCGAAGACTCTCGCTCTCAAATTTTTTTTTATTTTTGGAAATAACCAGAAGTCACAAGGCGCTACATCTAGGGAATAAGGTGCTGGATGCAAAAAAATCGGTCGTTTTTAAAGCAGTGTGCGCTGGCGCATTATCGTGATGTAGAAGTAGCGGTGTAGTTCATTTTTTTGGCGTTTTCCCAATAAATTTTGGAAAACTTTTGGTAAGCAGGTTTCAGTATGCCACTTAGCAGTAACCGTCTGACCTTTTTCCAAAGGAATAGCAGCTACAACTTCGTCTCTGGTGACGTAAACTGACATCATTACTTTTGTTGCTGACTTTTGTTGCTTTGCTTCAACGAGTGGATTTGCATCTTCTGAGCTCCATACCATGGATTGTTGTTTGGTTTCAGGATCGTATTTGTAAAACCATGCTTCATCACCTGTTATAATTTTTTTGGAAGTGCTAGACTCTCCGTTTTTGAATTTTTCAAAAAAATACTTAGCAAAACGCAGACGTGCCTCTTTTTGAGCATCACTCAAAAATCTAGGAACCCATCGTGCAGATTTCTTCGTGTATCCAAGATCACTTTTGCCTTTGTGATTAAGCCCTCAGCAATGAATTCCTGGGTCAATTCTGTCTGGAATCTACGGAACCACTTTGAAATAGTCATGCTATTTGGCATTCACTAAATATTTCCACAACTTGAGCTTACGTCGAAATCCAAAAAGAATAGCAAACCGAACCTCTTGCTGCGTTGGCACTGGAATGTGTGCTGACATTGTTTCACGAATTTTACGTTTTCTTCTCGCCATGTTGACCAATCTTTCTGAAAAAAAAAAGATATATCGTAAGACTGTAACATATAGTACGCAATTTTTGATTTACTAAAAATGTATAACATGACACTTACTAAGCGAACTTTTGTTAGGCCTTCCGTATGTATGGCATTTCTCCTATGAAAAAAGTGGCCGTAATCAAATAAGTGACACGCCAACTTTTTCATGATAACACACTTAATCACGTTATACCTCCCAAACTATAAAAACGATTTCGATAAAGTTTGATAGGTACACGGCAAACATAAAAAGCATACACTGATTAAAAAGTGGGCGTAATCAGTTGAGTGCCACGCCCACTTTCACGTCGTCTACTTTTATGGAGTTGCAAGCGTGTATTTTTCAATATACATAGCTACAAAACAGCAAATTTGTGCTGAATTTTCTTTACAGATTTGAAATTTACATAAAAAATCCTATTAGAAAATGGGCATTGCGTTTCTTAACTCGCTACACATATTTCAGGAGAGCTAAGTAAAATTGACCAACTTTGAACTTCAATATCTGCAAATTTACGATTTCAAAATGTCAAAATAATCGTTTTCATTCTAACTTGTATGTACTTAGTTTTGGAAAATGTAAGGAAAAACAGTTTTGCTCTTGTGAAGATAAGGTCCTTTTTCTTGTGCAGCGTCACGTCTATCAAATTAAAGGTATCTTAATTTTATACAAACATAATATAGTCCTTTGTATGGAGTTGAGATACCATCATTTTAATGGATTATAAACCAGTAAGTACGTAGGCTGCTCGATATATTTCTGGCCTAGGCAACACTAAGTGTTGCCAGGTGCAATCTGACATTTTTATTGGAGAGTTTGATATTTTTTAGCATAAACGTACTCAGAACGTTTTGACGTACGACCATCATTTGTGTTGTTAACAGTGACTTGAAAAAATCAATTTGGCAAAAAAATGGAATTAATTTGTGAACATTTTCGTGCGGTCATTTTTCACAGCTTTCGACGTGGATTATCACGACAAGAGTGCATCGATGAAGCACCATCCTATAGCACTGTGAAAAACTGGTTTAATGAATTCAATCGTGGCCGACGCTCGCTCAATGACGAGTTCCGTGAAGATCGTCCAAAAACGTCTGTTGTGCGAGAGAACATTGCTGCCGTGCATGAACTGATAATGCAGGATCGTCATGTGACATACCGTGAGATAGAAGCATCCTTGGGCATTAGTTCCATTCCAATACATTCGATTTTGCATGAACATTTAGTTGTAAAAAACGTTTGTTCTCGTTTTAATTTATCGATTGCTTAAATTTTCAATGGAAAAATTGATTTTCTTAACTCACTGTAAACAAAACAAATAGCACTTGTACATCAAAACGTTGTGAGTACGTTTATGCTAAAAAATGTGGCGTTGCCAGATTTTAGCTATTGACATTAGTGTTGCCTAGGCCAGAAATATATCGAGCAGCCCTCGATGCATTCAATTGGAAAAGTTTGAAGGCATAATTTGAAGAGTAAGATAATGGCTATCTCATGTCATTAAATAGATAGAGTCACACTGTTCCCTGGAATTGAATCAGATGCCTGAATGCAGTGTTTTCTGCAAGTTCATTTTACAATTATGCAAGTGGCCAAACATTTCTGAACTCAAATTCGGATTCAATGATGAACAGTTCTTCACTTGATAATTTTTGTGTGGTAGTGTTATTCTTTAATTTTAATTTAATTTTCGAAGCTTCTAAGCTTTCTAAGCTTTAATATCTTATCATGCCAGTTTTATATATTGCTTATCGCATATTATTTTATTTCACGTGACTTACTTTAGTTTGTTTACACTACTAAATTCCATTTATGAAAAAAATAAAAGTAGTAAAATATCTTGACTTTGAAGTCCGTAGCAGAGCAAAAATGTTGCATACTTTTATGCGACATTTTTTCTACTCTCCTTCGAATAATTGAGTTCTTATGCTGCCATTTCATCTCTTTTTATGGCATGTAAAGACGTAATAAAATATGTCGTCGACATCGAAAATGAAAATCACAAAACATGTTTTCCGGTCCTTGTTTTTTCTTTTTTGTGCAGTAGCAGTTTCTTTTCATTTTCTTGCTTTATTGTGTCCTGGATGAAAATGCATTTTCATAAACGGAGTGAAGATGCAGATGCAGAGTCTACATTGATTTATGCTCTTCGTATGCAAGGTGATGTGAAATGTAAATTGGGAATGAATTGCATTCGTTCGAAGTGGATCTTTAAATGACAAATGGAAATATTTTAACTTGAAATTTGTTACTGTGGCGCTTAAGGGGTATTAAGTGTTATTTGCAAAATGTTATACGATTGGTTTATTACAATGAAAATCATATTATTCATGTTGTACATATTTTGTGCAATATCTTTGTTGAGTGTTGGAAATTCTGTCGAATAATGTACTTAAAAATAAACGGATATGGTTCAAGGTTCATTTCGGAGTTTTCGAGGAACTTTTATATAATATTATATATTGAAATAAATAAATATTTAAACAACTTTTGGGACTATCCGGGAAATAATAATCAGTGCGTTTTTCTATATTTGGATTTCCTTAACTTTTCTGACATAAACTTTCTCTACCACGTCTTCTAAGAAACCAATACTCAAAATATACATATACGAACGAACCAGTGGAAACGCTGAGCTTCAGTTTGGTTTACTATTGTTGTAGAAACAAAACATTATTGTGGATAATGGAGTTCAGTACATCATTTTTTGTTTCCGCAATATGCTTTTGACATTCTTGAGTCATTGTTTTCTCTTACCACACCATTTATGGGAAGATGCTGCTTTAATAAGGATGTTCTGGATGTTTTCAAATTTATACGTTTAATCTGAGATGTTGTGTTTTTTAAGACCTTCTTTGGCGATACAAGAACTTATAGTTTATTTTACATATCTGACTATCAGGACGATAGAAGACACATTTTATCATCATAATTAAAATCCCATAATTGATATTTTTTCTTCTTTTCTTCAATTCATCAAGAGCAATAAGGAACAGATAGCGACAATAAGAGGAGGCGTTTATAAAATCTCAAGACCAAGACTTATCAGATATCATAAGCATTATGGCGGTATATGAGCAGTTTTTGGCAAAGCCAGGCCCACTTTCTTGTAACTAAAAAATGTTATTCAATATTGCTCGTTGAAGCAGTATATATACATGTCCCGCAATTTCTGGATATAAAAATCTGAATTTGGAAAGTTGCTGAAATGATCCAGTAACCCGTGGATTCCATCGTTTAGATCATAAGTAGTCTGAAAAACCCCTGAAATCTACACAATACTCCAATATGGTGGTCAAAAATTCAATATGGTGGACTTTATTTAAAAATGAACTAATGTAAGCCAAATTTCGTGCATGGGGTTTTTTTGGGTCGCTAATCAAGAATCCGGGGTTGGATTTACTAAATTCAAAATGGCGGATCCACGATGGCGGATAAAATTTTAAAAAATCAATTGATTTTCCTGAAATTTGATATATGAGAGGTTTTGGGGTCTCTGATCACGAGCCCGGGATCGAATTTGCAAAAGGACCATGACGGAGGTGACATTTCGGTAGTTTTGATGCGATTAAACTTTATCAGGACTTCTTTTTGGTTCTGGGATGTATGTACATTACTAAAAATGTTAATTTTGAAACAAAGCCATGTTGGGATGGTCGAAATTTTGCTTCAATCGTGCAATACACCCTTGGGTTTTTCCTTTTTTGCTCGGCATGGGGGGCTCAAATCGGAAAAACATCATAAACAAAGTCGATTTATTTTTTATCAAGGAATTTGTTTAATTATTTTTTTTAGAATTTTAGAACATACTGTTTTTTTGAATTTTGTTTCGGAATATTAGATATCTCGCTATCTTGCCTTTTGTGTTGCTATGGTTTGCTCGATCGCATGTAGCAAAAAATCGCATTTTTTTACCCAAAATTTTGCGTTTTTTGATTTTTACAGGGGCAGGGGACGCTTAAATTAAAAAATCAAGATCAATTTATTTTTAATCAATGGATTTGCTTGATTTTTTTTCAGAATTTTAGAACCTGTTATGTGGTCGTTAAGAGCGATTTAGACTTTTTAACCCATTTTGTCGCCACGACCCACATACGATTTTTATGAATTTCACTCCAGAATATTTGGAAAGGTATCTACTACTTAAAAAATATGTGCTCTCACGTGTAATATCGGAAATCTCGATTATCCCAAAATTTTTAGATTAAACAACCTACTGACACCCTCTCTGGTCGAAATTTTTTTGTTCGCCTATCGGGAATTTAATTTTATATTTACGTCTAGGAATATATTCCAAGACATTTAGTTATTGAACATGAAAAAAAAAATTTTTTCTTAAAACCTGGGCCATATAAGAGGAGACTATTTTCGGATACGCCCATATACGAAAGTATGACATTGCATAAGTGGGCGTGGTACCTATTCTTCAAGTAAACCACGTTAAACGCTATATTCGGTTTTCTTAGTTAATTAATACATTTATAATCGATACATACATAGTTCGATAAATTTTTTCTATTTTTTAAATTTTTTTTTATTTTCGACTTTTCCAATAAATTTTGACTATTTGACACATTGAATATTTCTCGTTGCGATTGGATACTTAACTATTTTTTTTAGATATTTTCTGATACACAAGGTTTTTTTCTATGTTTTCCTATTCTTGACGTATTTTTTCGATAGTTTATTCTATTCATTAGTTTTTAATAATTTTTAAATTTGGAATTTGTTTTGCACTTCATCGACTTTTTCCAATGTCTTTCGATAGTTTTGAATCCTTTTGGTAGCTTCTTATATATTTATCTCAATGTTTTTCAATACTATATTACTTTTTTCTAGACTGTCTGAAATTTTTAACTTTCTTTTTGCTATTTCATATTTTTTCCCGAAACCATTTGATGTTTTACGCGTGATTTCTAAGGAAATAAGAAAATATGTTTAAATATAAATTGAATTTTCAAGAACAATCTTTAATCACAGTTAATTTTTCAATTTTTAACATCAACATTCTTCTCCTGTCCACGCCATTTTTGCGTGACTGTTAACACAACACCAACAATAATAAGAACAGCACCCAATGCCAGCATACCAATTCCAATATTACGACCCAAATCAGGCAAGCCAAGAGCAAACTATGGTTAGAAAAAAAAAGCCAGAAAGTGTTAACTTTTCTCAAAATACAAAAATAAATGGAACTCACCTTAAGTTCTTTGGCAATCTCCCTAGTTACTATTGCCTTGCTAGAAGTGATAAACATTGGTGCATAGAAATCTGGAATATCCCTTAAAATTCTGCAAAAAATATTTTAAAAAGTAACTCCTTCATGCACAGTAGATATATATTTGATTATCCATTTACTTACGTTATAATCGGATCTTTCTGAATGTGTAGACTAACTTGCACCGCTGCGTTCACTTGCAGTGGTACTCCCAATTTCGGTTCCATTATAATAAAGAAATTATCACGTTCATAACTTGAATTCATGCCAGTAATTGTGTCAGCATAGCTAGGATCAGCATACATAAAATTAGCATGTGACATAAACATGGGTGCACCGTTGGCACAAGGACCCAAATCGGTGACACCAGGCTTAGGGCAATTATCCGGTTGTCGTTCAATTGGACAATAACATTTCATATCTGGATTACGTGCACCACTATCAAAAGTATCTGGTTTTGTTTCATACTTTAGTCCTTCAATACCCTCCAGTGTTACCCATTCGCCGGTGGGCACAAGATTTATTATGCGACATGTATCAGTAATATATATTGTTATATATTCATGCAATTCTCGATTTGGTACAAATAAATCTGATGTGCTGCCATTGAGCTTACCACAATCACCTTCATAGTAACCGGTGTGATTGACGCCATTCCAAAATTTTATTTCACCCATTTGTCGCAGATCACTTTGACCTGTGTGTATTGTAAAGTAACCTTCGAATTCTTTGGTACCATTGCGATCTAAAAACCAAGCAAAATAATTAGAGTCAATATCGCCAGTAAGTGAATTATTCAGCCCCATTGCAAAATCAAGAAATGGATCGTAGAATCCTTCGAAAAGCCATTCTATGGCTTTGTGAGTTTGATAGAGTGCACCACCGTTGGCATTGAGTGCGGTGTTGAAGAGAAACTTTGTTACACTCGGATAGTCACGCACTACGTTGGAGGCGGCCTTGAAATTTGACGAAAAGAAAAAAAATTTAAAGTAAAAATTAAAAGTTTGTGCAAAAATAAATGACTCATCTAAAAAAATTTGAACATAGAAACCTTAAAAAGTTTGAAATTTAATTCGGACTTGGAAATGCATATGGGGGACTCCACGCGAAAATTTTCGACGAAAAATTAAAATCGATTTCCCAATATATCCACTAAACAGATTTTCAGACGTGAATAACTCGAAATGAGTGCTTTTTCAAGGTTTAAGTAATGAACAGGGAGAAACTTGTTCCTTGCATCCTGAAAAATATTTTTGTCACGGATAAAAATATTTTTCCGCGTGCGCGATATGATTTTTTTCCATCTACATACATTTGTTTCCCTACTTTTCATATCGAACTGGAAAATCGGTCTGTACAATAATCTGTTTATTAGATATATTGGGTTTGGCGTAACCGATTGTCGTAAAAATTTGAATGGGTCATCGGAACCACTTGAAGAACGCATTTCAGGGATAAAAATATAAAATTTTTTATTTTTTGTCGAAACATTTCACATAGAATCCCCCATATATCTTTCAAATCAATATGTGAACCAAAAGAATTGAAAAAAAACTAGTAAGAGTGAAACTTTTGGCCTGGCCAAACAATAAATACCCTACACTGGAGTATTTTGAAAATTTTGCTTATATGGGAGGTGCCACGCCCTCTTGTCCGAGTTCGCCCAGTTTTTACTCAGAGCTTACATTTATAGTTCCTAGTGTCTGAGTGAAATTTGGTTGGATTATCTCAAAAAACTCTTTCAGTATAGCATTTTGAAACTTTTGCTTATATGGGAGGTGCCACGCCTTCTTACCCGAATTTGCCCAATTTTTTATCAGAGCTTGCGCTTACAATTCGTAGTATTTATGTATTTTGGTTGCAGTGTCGTGAAAAATACTCCTAAAATTGCATTTTGAATATATTCGTTGTATGGGCGGTAGGCGCGTCCGTTGACCAATTTTGCTCATTTTCAATCCCACGAGCTAACTTTGACAACGGAGGCAGTGAATTAAATTTCATTGAATTATCTTGCTCAGTTTTCCCAAAAAGTGTATTTCCACACACAGCCAGCTACCCAGCCAGCCAGACAGACGGACATGGCTATATCGACTCAAGAGGTGACGCTGATCAAGAATATAAGTATATACTTTTCTATATCTGCCACGCCTCCTACTCTGCGTTACAAACGGAAGAACAAAGTGACTATACCCTGGGTGTAGGGTATAAAAATATCGTTTTGAAAGATATTACATCACAGACAACTTTTGATAACTCAGAAATTCTGTGATTTTTGTCGATAATATTCTTGCGATAAAATGGATGGCCTCGATCGATTCTATTAGTGCTATCTTCGAAACTACTCCACCAATTTGAATATAGTTTTCGCTATTTGATTGCAAATGACTAATGGCATGGAAGACACGTGGGTAAAAATTGGTGCATTGTTTTCGATGTTAAGGCTAATAGGAACTATCGATGACTATCCATTTTATCGCAAATATAAGTACTTATAACCGCAATAACAGCCTAAGTTACGTAGTAATTAATTTATAACTATTATACTCATTTATTCATTTATTCATTTATTCATTTATTCATTTATTCATTTATTCATTTATTCATTTATTCATTTATTCATTTATTCATTTATTCATTTATTCATTTATTCATTTATTCATTTATTCATTTATTCATTTATTCATTTATTCATTTATTCATTTATTCATTTATTCATTTATTCATTTATTCATTTATTCATTTATTCATTTATTCATTTATTCATTTATTCATTTATTCATTTATTCATTTATTCATTTATTCATTTATTCATTTTATCATTTATTCATTTATTCATTTATTCATTTATTCATTTATTCATTTATTCATTTATTCATTTATTCATTTATTCATTTATTCATTTATTCATTTATTCATTTATTCATTTATTCATTTATTCATTTATTCATTTATTCATTTATTCATTTATTCATTTATTCATTTATTCATTTATTCATTTATTCATTTATTCATTTATTCATTTATTCATTCATTCATTTATTCATTTATTCATTTATTCATTTATTCATTTATTCATTTATTCATTTATTCTTTTAGTCTTTTATTCATTTATTCATTAATTCATTAATTCATTTATTTTTTCATTTATAAATTGGTTAAAATCAAAATCTCAGGTCTCAATATTTTTTATCAAGTGCATCAATAGTTTTTTTAAAAAAAAAACTTACAATTGAGGGCAAATGTGGACACGTTATCAAATCATCCAATTCACCACCAGACATTGTTGGCTCAAAAAACCACGTTCGCTTGCCATAAAAAGACACGGTTTTATTTTCATGCCAAACTATATCTTCCTTTGTCTTATCTTCTCGAAAGACATATGGACCCATTTGTTCAAAATGTGGTTTTACGCCAGGTACGCGCACATCAGCTGCATTAGTCCAATTAAACAAATACATATACATATAGACCGGTATGGGCGTAACAACCCATTTGTCAAAAGTTCGTGATGTCGGTGATAGAGGGAGAGCCTTCAAGAAAACAATAAACATTTATGAGTACATAAAGTAAACTTACAAATGTTCTATCTACTGCGTACTTACATCATATAGTATATCTGTGGCCCATGTTGGCCACCAAATTACCAAGATAAGTCCAACAATAAAGAACACAGCACCAGTTCCAAAAACCCAAATTTTTTGTTGTGTAACACCGCAGCACGAACACATACTGTCCACTGAGTTGCAGTAAATGAAATGTTCGAACCACAAGAACGGTAATTGAGTCTTGGGTCTTCATGACTTGCAGCAAGTTGGCAACATTAGGAGATTATCTGTAGACGACTTGATTAACCTAATCGGTTTTTAAAGTATATTGACTTTATATTATTTGTTGTAATAAAATTTGGCATTCAGTATGCCGTCGATAAGGTGAGCAATAATACATTGTTGGTTTTGCCACTCACTGGGAGTCCTATTGTCTTGCGATAAAACACAAAAACTATAATTTGTAATCTTTTTGTTTGGATCATGTGATTTTCATTCAAAACAAAACAAAAATTTAGTATGCTATGGTACCTATGACTCAGAGGGAAACTGCATAAACAAAATAATCAGTTGCCAGGTAATCTAAAAAAGAAAACAGTTTCGGAATCATACCAGAACAGATTTCGAATTGTAGATTTGTTTATCGACATTTTATTATGTCTCACAATTGAGTAGATAAGCCATCGTTTCAATTAATGGGCAGCAGAAGCTATAATTGAACATTCGATGTTTATGATATTGTTAAAAATAACTAACTAGTAAGGGTATTACGTTTGGTCTTGGCAAAAATTAAATACTCTAAATCGTATACATAATGCTCCCAACTCTTTCTGACCGACAAACGGAAAAGTAACTAAAACTTACCATTTGACAGGTTTTCTTATAAAAAACAGAATTTTTAACAGAACAATCATTTCTTTATTGTTTCAAAACTGCAATAATTTCGAACAAATAAGTTAATATTTTCTCACCTACAATTTCCAACACTTGGATTTATTAAGTGCCCAAATTAAAGCTCTCAACAATCACAAACAATTGTTTCATATTGGTAACACACAAAATAGCCACATAACTTAAATTTTGTCTTCTTCTTCGTAATATGAAATTACCAAAAACCCAATAAGAACACACTCCAGTTAACTTAAACTGGACCACAATGTTGCTTCTTAGCTGAGGCAATCAAACACTTATGATCAAAATATTTGAACCGAAACTTATGCTTAATCTCTTAACGTAACGTAACTACTCGTATTAAGGAATATCAAGTGCTCGTAACAAATTATAATGGAAATTGTAATTAACACTACTTGTACTCGTAAATACCCTGTGCACACAACGACCCACCACAGCTAATAGGAGTAGTTGCTTCGAACTCATGAGTATGGTATCCGAAAGTAAAGTGTTGTAAACGTTTTGATAAAATTATTATCTTCACACCTAATCACTTGGTCATCTAAATGACCCCGTTCACTTGTCCGCCCGTTTAACACTTGCCAGGTAATCTCAGATGATAGTGTTGCCACAGCAACAAAAACAACTGCATGTCGAACAAGTGGACAATGATAGGTGTGACAGACACACAAATTCATACATACGTACATATATATATGCTGTCACATTTCACACTACCGTTACAAATAGTTTATAGTGAAGTTGGTCATGTTTATCGGATGTGCGAATGTTGTGCGTTTGATTGTTATTGTTTTTACGATATACACGATGAGAAATTTTTGGCGAAAAACATACGGCACTTTACTTTACACTTGACAATTCACACTTTACATTTGAGACACTTAACGCTCTACACTTCACATTTCATACTTCGCACTTCACTTTTTATACTTCACTATTGACAATTCACGATTCATATTTGAAACTTTTTATAGCACAATTTAAACTTTACATTTCATTCTTCACACTTATCTTTTCACACTTCATTCTTCACACTTCAAACTACACACTCACACCGCTTACTTCACACTTCATTACTGATTTGATTCGATGATTAACGATTCATATTTGAAACTTTTTGTAGCACAATTTAAACTTGGCATTTCATTCTTCACACTTTTCTTTTCACACTTCATTCTTCACACTTCAAACTACACACTCACACTGCTCACTCCACGCTTCACACTTCATTAATGATTTTGTTCTGCTTCTTAGTTGAAATTAATTAATTTTTCACTGTGTAATTCTCCTATGGATATTGTAACAACACAACAAAATCCAAATCATCGAATACAAATAAAACAAACTGACAGATACAAAAGATTTCATGCTGTGGGCGGCACAATGGATTTTATTGACACTTTATTAAGTAAATACTTGCCATTTTACTGTAATAAATAATAGAACTATCAGAATAATCTTATCGGATGCATTTTATGTCATAAAAGTAAAATACATATTCATATTTGAGTACTAGTATAACAAGTGTAAAGATAAATGCTTGTTCATTTGATATTTAATTTGAAATTTTATTGCTAATAAATTTGCTGATATGAAAATATTTTCAATTCAATTCTGTTATTATTTTGACAGCAAAGATACAAAATGCCTGGTATTTCTCTGTTCTATAAAATTCATTTTTGGTTTTCATAGAGAAGAAATATTTGCTTCAAAACTTAGAAGATTTATATTAAATAAAATATGTGTAAATGAACATATTTTTGAGAACTAAATAAAACCACTATATTAAGAATTTCAAAACATTATTTATTTCTTAGTAAAATTCTTAAGATCAAAGCTGCCATAAAAAAAAGTAATTAAGCATTAAGCATAACAAAGTTCAAAGTGCATAAAGCTTTACAAATGATTCCAAGTAAGGAAATTATTTTAAAATATAATTCTATATAACGTAGTAAGTGAAAACAAAAAATGATATGCAGTTATGGATAAAAAAATACAGAGCTCATTACAGATTCCAGTAATTATTTGTCATAAACTTCTTAGCCATATATGTGAACCATATACCAAAATTTCATCGTCGGGAAAAGTTTTATCGATAAGTCTTGTTTTAATAAAAAATATCTCTACTTCATGTTGGCGAATTGTGTGTTAAGTGAAATTGTGGGCTGATTCTGGATGTTTTGGAATAACGACTTTTCCATTAAGGCTATCTCTTATGTTGAGCATTTTTGCTAAGTTTTAAAAAATGTTTTTTTTTTGGATCCTCTATTGCGTGACTTTTTACAAAAATCTTTGAAAACAAAAAATTGTTTTGCATAAATTATGAACTTATAAATTTTATTTAAATATTAAAAAAACCTAAAAGTTTTTTAATTGTATTGTATTTTTTGACTACATAATTCGAACTGATTTTCCATTATAGCTTACATATTAAATTTTAGTATGAAAAACAGAGCTTATTATAGATTCCATTAATTTTTCGTGCGCAACCTTTTAGCCATATAAGTGACCAATGTACCAAATTTCATCGTCTGGAAAAGTCTTAGCGATAGGTCTTTTTTTCCACAAAAGCATTAAAATTTCACGTTGGCGAATTCTTTCTTATGTGAAATTGTTGGCTGATTCTGGAAATGCTTTAATCAAATAAAACGTTAACAGATTATATTTTCCAGATTTTGTGGAACTACATTTTATTATACTACTTTTCCAATTAGGCTGTATATAATGTTAAATATATGTGCCTTTTTTTAGAGGATGCGTTTTTAGTGCCTTTAAATATCTATGAACACAAAAAAAAAAAATTTGTGTCTCAATTAGGCATACATTTAATTTAAATTTTTTAAAAACTATATAACTTTAGACTGTATAGTTTGAACTTTTTTTTCCATGATACCATATTAAATCTTGATATGAAGTACAGAGCTTATTATAGATTCTAGTAATTTTTCGTAGAAATCTTCTTTAACATATAATTGACCATTACACCAATTTTCATCGTCGAGAAATATTTTAACCATAGGTCTTGTTTAAATAAGAATAGCTCAACTTCATTTTAACTATTCGTTTCTTATGTTAAATTGTATGTTGATCCTGGAAGAGGGTTGAAAAATGTAAATACGTTAGCAGATTTTGTGAAATTTCATTTTGCTGTTCGATTTTTCCATTTAAGCTGTGCTAGTTTTTAATGAAAGCTTTCTTGGGGACTGTTACTGCAGGTTTCTTTTACTAGCTAAGGAACCAAAAACTTTCTGTTGAAAGTTGATACTGCAATCCTCTTTTCTTGAAAACGTTTAACTGATCGGAAAATATATACCTATATATTTTTTTAAATAAAACTCTCCTTTTAACCAAGCATACATACATCATTATGTTTTATTAACAATCACAAAAAGATGTAGTTATACATAAAATATATCAAATCTGAATAACAAATTACGAGTATATCATGCTTTCTTAAAGCTAGTTCTATATATATGATGAGTACTAGAAGTATTTTCAAGATTTTTCAAAACAATCAAGCAGCAACATTGAATTCTTTGATTAATAGACTTCAAGATTTATAAACGTTCACTAAAACTAAACACTAAGGGCAACAAAGGTTCAATACATTGCAGGTACACGCGATCATAAATTGTAATGATTTTCTTCTTTGAAATCTAAATTTGCTCAAAAGTTATAACTAATAATTAAATATATAAACGAAAATAAAATATTGTAGTCGAAATTTTTCACATGGGCCTTGGTATGGTAACATCAAACATTAGCTATCACATTCATTTCTGATTCAATTGGCATCTTCAGCTTCAGCTTCAACTGGAGCCTTACGGCTGGGCTATAATTAAACAAAATTGATGATATCAATTACTCTAAAAGAAAAACAAGTCAAGAAAACTACCCACCTTTGGATGCATTAGTATAAATGGCAATTCAGCGCATAATTCACCACCCAAAGCACCAAGGAATAATTTAACCTTGACAGCATATGATACAATAATGCCAAAAGCATCACGAGCATCTTGACTGGCAATGCTGCAAAGAAGAAAAGTTAGCGCCGCATAATTCAAAAACATTCACAAAATTCAAAAAAAAAACTTACAGTGTAGTCGATGCCAGTGATGTATCCTTACGTTTGACATCACCCTCAACAGCTATGCCAGCACGATCACAGTTGGCTGCTAAATTCGGTACCAAATACATAACCTTTTGCAAGCTGGAACCTGGATTCAATGGACAACCCTCAGATGTCTCAACAAAAGCAATAGTATTACGGAATTGTCCATTTTGGAAGAGTACCACATCGACACCCTGCTGCACCATAGCCTTAATTTTCTTCACCACCTTATTGGAATTATTGCGTACACACACGTTAACTGAAATCTTTTCACCATGATGATATAGCTGCTTATCGAGCGTCACTTCCAATTCAAGCTCTCCGGGTGAAAGCAAAAAATCTTTCCTTACAACTGTGCAGGGTTGTATACCCTGTTTGGTGGGTGCGTATTGCACTTTACGTATACCCAAATTGATGGTGCTACGACGATGTGAACGATCACATTCGCTTTCACCGGTAAAGACCTTAACGAAATATTGTACACCACAGGGTTGCGTCTCATCGTTAGCCTTCTGCTGGAGAACCACTGAAGCTGGTGAGCTGGGTGGCAATTGCATAACAAATGGGAATGCATTTGAGCCCAATTTCTTTAGAAGGCGCTCTTGCATTTTCGATAGTTGCATATCGACCTTTTGTTGTGGATGCACTTGCATGGAGCAGAGTGTTAGCTCTTTTTGGAAACGCAAACCAATCATTTCATCATCCTCGCGTCCATAGCGGAAGTTGCAAATCAACTGTACGAAGATTTTACGGTTTTGACGTACGTATTCATCGTCCAGCACAATGATGCCATCTGGAAGTGAATGGAATGAGAAAATTATTGTTTTTTTAGCTTAAGTGCGTGATTAAGGCTTAAAATTATTGCTGTCGAGAGTTTTTTGGAATTTTTTCGTAAGATGCCTTGTTTTTCTCTACTACTGAAAAAAGACTTGCACAGCGTCACTATATTGTTAATAACTTTTGAACCAATATCGATTACCCGAATTTTTTCTCTGGGAAATTATGGTCAAAAAAAAATAAAAAATTATGGTCTATGCTACACAGCAAAAATTTTAAATTATTTTTAAAACCAAATAGTATTTATATACTTAGAACAATGCCAAAAAAGCATTATTTTTAAACCATTTTGGGGTAAATTTCATACTTTTTTGGAATAAATTTGAAATTTTTTGTGAAAAATCGGAATTTAATACCAAAAAAGTTTAAAATCAATACTAAAGGGAATCTAAAGTACGATAAGTAAACTATAATTATTTGTGTGTAGTTGCTACATAATATCATTTTTTCGAAAGCTTTTTTTGCCAAAAAATTGGAAAAAAAACATGAAAATTGTTACGGAAACCGGAAAAAAAAATTAAAAAAAGTTGGGTAGCAATGAAAAAAAATAAATATGGGCAAGATGTTGATGAATCCAAAAAGTGTTGAATATTTTTGTTTTGAAAAATTCTGTCTGTAAGATAAGATAATATAATAAATCAAAAAGTAAGAAAACTTTCGCCAATTAATGAAGAGTGCGGGAAATGTCGAAAAAATGTCGCAGAAGCAAAAAGTGTTTAAAAAATTTAAAAACTTGAAAAAGTTCGTAAAAAATTTTTAAAACATCCAAAGAGCCGAAAATAGTTGGAAAATTTCAAAAATGTTTAGAATGTCGATTACCATTGGAAAAGTTCAGGAAGCCAAAAAATTTGGAGTAAATAGGAATTGTCGAAAATTATCAAGATGGTTCACAAAGTAAAAACGAAACCCAAAAGTCTAAAAATTTGAAGTATATAGAAATAGTCAAAAAATCGTAACTGTTCCGTAATCCTTTCGATTTCAGTTACACATGCTCTGCGTGTATACGAAAAGGAAGGTGTATGTATGTGTTCACAGAGAAAACAACATTGTCAAAAGTGGCAGAAGCGTGGTTATTTTAACAACGCGCGTTGCTAAGTGAGTTTCAACTACGTTTGTGAGTGATTTAACAACGTGCTTTGCTAAATAAAACACAAAAAAAAAAACATTTTTTTATTATTTTTTTTAATTCCAATTTTTTCCTGTCAAAAACGATGAAACTGATATTTTCTTTTTTAATTTTTAATTTTTGTTTAAATAGTACAATCATTTGGGATAATAAAATGATGTTACCTGGAAAGTTTTGCGGAATTTTTGCAAATGAGTTATTTTATAGATTTCGATGTGCTCTTTCAGAATTTCAACTTTGCTACCTCGAATCGAGTTCGCTCGCGCCGCCATATTGGAAAAATGGCGTCCAAAATCAGTTTTTTACAAATATCTCTTTAACGGTTGCATTTAGGGAAAAATATTGTGGCGCAATATTGTAGCCTATAAAATTTTCTATAAAAATTACCTCTTAACTGTTTCCGTACGACTTATAACTTAGGAGATATCCTAATTCAAAATTTGAAAAAAATTAGTTAATTGTGCATTCCGCTTATGAGTAGGCACAGTGATGTGTTGAGCTTAAAATTACGATAACTCATGAACGGTGAGTCAAAGATTCAAAATAGGGAATTACTTTCACTATAAGCTACATTTATTTTTTTTTACCCGACTTACAGTTTACGAGATATTTTTTCAACAAACCTAAAATTTAGAAAAAAACCGTTTTTTCAAAATAGCTCCAAAAAGGTTCGTCCTAGAAAAAAATTGTCCATGCATTTTGTAGACCGTTCAATTCCCTATAATGGTCTCTCGGAACTATTTTTTCTTTTGACTTACCCTTCATGAGATATCGCGACTTGAAAATCATTCAAAATCGAACATAGTATGGAGCATAGTACAATGTTCAATTTTGAATAATTTTCAAGACGCGATATCTCATGAACGGTAAGTCGGGAATTTAACGATCTACAAAATGCGAGAAATATTTTTTTTCTAGAACGAACCTTTTTGGAGCTATTTTGAAAAAACCGTTTATTTCTAAATTTAAGGTTTGTTGAAAAAATATCTCGTAAACTGTAGGTCATATATAAAAAAAAAAAATAAAATGAAGCTTATAGTGAAAGTAATTTTCTATAGAAAAGTGTTTTTTCTTTGAACATGTGACTCACCGTTCATGAGTTATTGTAATTTTAAGCTCAACACATCACTGTGCCTACTTATAAGCGGCATGCACAATTTACTTATTTTTCTCAAATTTTGAATTAGGATATCTTATGAGTTATAAGTCGTACGGAAAAAATTGAGAGGTCAAATTTTTAGAAAATTTTATAAGCTACAATATTACGCCACAATATTTTTCCCTAAATGTAACCGTTAAAGAGATATTTGTAAAAAACTGATTTTGGACGCCATTTTTCCAATATGGCGGCGCGAGCGAATACGACTGGAGGTAGCAAAGTTGAAATTCTGAAAGAGCACATCAGAATCTATAAAATAACTCATTTGCAAAAACCCCGCAAAACTTTCCAGGTAAAACTACCAAATGACTGTACTATAAAATATATATTTTTTTGTTTGGTATTGGGGAGACTTGAACCTGGAACCTGTCGTGTGAGAGAGAGGAATGCACGGGGAAGACAGAGGGGATTTTGTTTCACGTACATGAGACATGCTTTGTGCTTGTCATTCGTATTGAGAATTTTGTAGTTCGCCATAAGAAAACATACAATCGAGTTGACATTTCGCCGAGAAACATTTTTTGCTTGTAAACGAAAACGAAACATTAAAAGAGAATTGAAAATGTTTTTCATAGAAATGTTTCTTAATATAAATAGGGAAATAGATGCGGACGTTAACGAACTCAGCCACTGCCATCATTATTGTGAGGTTGACTGAAAGTATATTTGATTTGAAATTAGCTTCTACTACGTTCGTGAGTGTTTTGACTACGTTTCGTTGCTGATTTGGATTTAACATCGCTTGGCAACCAGCGTTGCTAAATAAATTTCAACCACGTTCGTGAGTGATTTAGCAACGTAGTTAAAACACTCATGAACGTGGTAGAAACTCATAAAGTAACGAAAGTTATGCTTTTTTTCGTCGCTCTGTGTAGTATATTCGAATTTAATTTGGGCTTCAATAGATGATATCTTGGAAAAAGTTATCCAACTGGAGAAATTAACAAGTAAAGTTAAGTGAAGTAGATTATGATTAAGTATATCCAATGTTAAAATGAATTACACTGGATGTGCGCAATATGCCTGAAAAAAGCGTTTTCCGCACAAGAAAGTATGAATATTTCAGATCCCTGACCTGATTGGGGCTGCTAGATCGATAACCAGAGTCCAGATATATAATATATATAAACAAAATTTGGACTCAGAAAACTAAATTAGAAACGCAAATAATAATATTTTGGATATGATAATTTTCTTCCTCATGTGATAACTCAATGGCTTTCATTATTTCCTGCTTTGATTGAGTAATTTATAGCTAACCACTTCTTTAAACTATTCATTTGACACCAATTTTATATGTTAAAAAGACTTTATAAATCATCTGCTTTCATTGAAATCGTTCACAAAAAAAATTATTTTTAAGGATTATGTTTTTATAAGGTATTGTTTCCAGCAAGTGCTTACAATGTCTATATTTGTAAATTTAAAAAAAATCAAGATCTTTTCTCCGGAAGTCCAGGCGAAAGTTATTGTCTTCACCCGCTTTAATTACATCCTTTTCTTAACCATTTCTTGGGATACTACAGCAGGTGTCTCTACCAAAGTCAAGTCGTATGTAGACCGAGAAAATGGAAATTTCGAATTTTAATTTTACATTTCAACAAAATAATTGAATTTCCAAATTGCTCTCAGAATCGTTCAGACAATGTTACAAGATACGAATAAAAACACGATTTCATGAAGAACACTATAAACGTCTATGCCCTATTTTACACTCCGTGGTACGGCAAGCCCACAGCTTATAAAAACTCATGTAATGCAACTAAGTAGAAGATGTTTTTTGTTATTTTTTCTTATAAAATTAGTGCCGTTACTAACAGCATATTTTGTTCCAGAGTTGTATGACCTACCAACTGGTTCCACAACAGTGACGGAATCAACAAATTCACGTCTATTCATGTACAAGGTCACCATATTATTAGGCGAAGCCTTCTTAAAGACCTTAAAATTGACCACCATTTTGATTGAGTTGTTTTCCTTTGACTGCAGGCACTGAGATTATGAAGTAAATTGGTTGATTAAAATCCAAAAATATTCTTGCACTGCACTTTAACTTGCTCCACTACACAAATTTCACTTTGAGAGGTGGTGAGCGCTGAACAAGTTCACTGCAATCGAATCGCCGTTTTCTCGTTGGCCTCTTTTTCGTTACGCGTATTCCGACACTTTAAATCAGTTGGTCTTGTGAACGGCGCCTTTATACCTTTGGTGGTCAATGTTTATTCAATTAGTTGGTCTAGAATGAAATCTCTTTCTTAGTTTTCTCGAGAGCTCTTTGTTGGTTTATTTCTATGGTTTCCTACTGTAATTTCGTTGATTATTGCGTAGTGTTGTTTTCTATGTTTGAATGGATGGAAAATGTAAAATTACCACAGGTTTTTATTGTATTTTAAATGCATTACTCACGACCAAAGTGTGTGTTATGTCATTGACAAGGCTGGGGATTACATGTATTGATTTTTAACATTTAGGCGTCGTATGTCTTGTAGGTATGTAACTAAGCTAGACATTTTCATCTTCAAGTTTAAGGTATAATAAATTTGAGTTGAAATATTTTATTCTCAGAATTTTCTGTTTTACAGAAATTTATAGCAGTATCGTTCTAATGGTGCAAAATTCTTTTTTGTTATAAAAAAATAAATATTTCCTATTTTGCTACTCGAAACTTTATAAATCGAATAAAATAAATCCTATGAAAAGCTTCAATAAAAGTATTTTCAACTTTTCAACTTCTAACTTTGAACTCAACAGTTTGTTATATGTACCTACTATACACAAATACATATATCATAGAACACACAAATGCAACCATAGCATACATGTTGGGTCCTATATAATACAAAATAAAAATTCTATTCACACATGTCTTTTATATGTATATGTAGTAACCACGATATATCTACATATATTGTTTGTGTGCAGCTTTGTTTTTTTTTTTTTTTCACTGCAAATTTATTTCAATTAAACGTCAAAAGTTGTTTCGGCCACAATATTATATTAGTTCTATCTCGCATAGTAGGGGCTACTTAACAAAGTCAATGAACATAATTATTATACTCTGGGCACAAAAAATATGGACAAAGTTAGTGAACACACTTGTTAATGGGCCATTGTGAAAGTTACAGCGGCTTGGTTGGTGTTGCAAAACAAAATAGAGTTTCTGTAAGGCAGTGAAAGGCAACCGACTTGTCTATGTATCTGTTAGACAAGGGAGCCAATTGTTTTGCAGTAAAAAGTTTTAATGTTGCAACTTAGGCATGGAAAAGGTTGCTAAAATTTTGTTAAAAAATAGTTTCTCGTGGAATGTGTATTCCTTTATGTAATTTAAATGTTGAATGAGAAATTCAAAAAAATCTTGAAAATACAAAAATATCTGTAAGATAAAAAAGCGTCTTTAAGATACAAATATAAATGAAAAATTGTTGGCAAGCTACAAATGTATCTGTTAGATACAATTGTACCCGTGAGATGCGAAAGTATCTGTAAGATACGCATGCACCAGTACGATCAAAAAAATCTGCTTGAGATAAACGAAAGAAAAAGTATTAGATACAAATGTATCTGAAAGATATGAAAATATCTGCAAAGTTACAAATGTATCTGAAAATACAACACGTGTTGATTAAGAGATTTGGTAAAATTTTTATAGAAAATCTTTTGTACGATACAAATGTATCGAAAAGAGATACAAAAAAAAAAAAAAAACGTGATATACAAAAGTATCCGTAATATACAAAAGTTTCAGTGAGATAAAAAAGTATCAGTGAGTAGAAGTGGTATGTATGAGTAGTAGTTTTTGAAAGATTCAAAGGTATCTGAGAAATATGAAAGTATGTGCAATGTTATAAGTGTATCTGAAAGATACAACGAGATTTGATAAAACTTCTGGAATTTTTATTTTCTTATTCGTTACAAATGTATCTAAAAGAGGAACCTGTGAGACACAACAGTATCCTTAATACACAAAAATATTATTAAGATACAAAAGTAACTTCTAGATACACAAGAATCTGCTTGACTCAAATGTTCCTATGAGAAATAGTACCACAAGATATAGATACAAATCTCTCTGAAAGTTATGAATATACCTGAAAAATTTTAAATGTAACTGTAAGATCCAACGTTCAAAGATTAAAAGATTTGATCAAATTTTTAAACACAACTTTTTTGTCATTCGTTACAGTTGTATTTAAAAGATTTACAAAACTATTCATGAGATTCAAAAGTGTCTGCGAGATACAAAAGCGTTTGTAAGATACAAAAGTAGCCTTAGAGTACAAAAGTATTTTTGAGCCAAAAAGTATCTTTGATATACAAAAGTATCTTTGAGACACAAAAGTATCTTTGAGATACTTACAAAGAATCTGATTTACCCAAAAATTACATATCTCTGTCGGAGAATGTACAATGGCTACTGATTAAAATGCCTTTTTTCTTGCCTTCTTTAAGATATTTTAAACATGCCTTCCATAAACAGACCTACTTATTAAGAAGCTTGACACTTGTTTTTCTATAGATCCTCTTAACATGGTATTGTTCTTTCATATTAGAAACGATCGTAGAGGGCCGTCATTGCTGCTTTCTTTGTGGAAGCATTCGTGTCAGGTGTCAATGAAACCGTGTGTAAAAAGAAAAGAAGACAGAAAGTAAGGCAGGATGTCTGTTTCTGTCCTTTCTTATTAGAAGAGATGTTTTTTTTTTCTCCTATTTTAGAAGCGTGAGTGCCAGTCCTTTGTAATGCTCAATGACATCGTGTGCAAAAAAGAAAGCAATAAGGGAAGACAGCAACGCTACTGGCACTCAAAGCAGGCCTAATATTATGCTTATTTAACCGCTCTTTTGCCTACTGGGATGTATCTGAAAGAAAAAACATACATTGATAAAGAGATTTGGTAAAATTTTTAACGAAAATTTTGTTTTTTTTATCCGCTTTTTTAAGAGAAAATGGGTGGACGGCCATTAGGTGCGAAGGCTTGAAAATCAGGCAAAGCCAGACTAGCAAGGTCTTACATAAATTATGGATGGGACTCTGATTACCTTGGTCTACACGATTTTTGACTGGTGCAACCAAATAGTGTTCCTAGGGTTATTTGGTGCGCTAAATTCAAATCTGCAATCGGTTTTTCTCTATCACGTCAGGTTTTCGAAACACAATAACACATTTTTTTTTTTTCAAGAAAAACCATTAATTTATTTGAAAATGTTTAACAATTCAAAAGTGAATGGCAGTGTTTGAACATCGTTTGTATGTTGTTGAGTCCGTTTCACGTATAAGAGTCCAGCAATAGTCTCCCAGCATGCTTTTGTCTCATAAAATACGTAATGAATTATTTGTAAATTTTTTTTTTATTTATTAATGAGTATTATAACGAACATATATGAGGCTATGAGCGCAACAGTGGCCTAACCTTTACTTCGTTGATAAAAAAAAAGCACATAACCTGAATCGATACAAGCACAAGTTATTTGCTTTTAATTTTTTAACGAAGTGAGGGTTAGGCCACTATTGCGCTCATAGCCTCATATAACCTTATATAAAGAGAACTAGACCTGACGGCACATTTCTGGCGCCAGATTTGAATTCAACGCACCCAAATTACTTAAGAAACATCGTCCTCTTCTCCAGTGTTATTATCAGAGGCCATAGGTAAAAATAAGTCCACTTCTTACTGCAAGTATGGTATAACTACAAATATGGCTTGAAATAGCGTTATGAGCTCTTTGAACAAGGATATCTCAGAATTCTGACGTGATCGAAAATAATGAAATTCAGATTTGTAAATAGGGATTCCCGCGTATATTATTCAATGTAATAAGATATTTTTTTTTACAACTATAATTTTGAATTGGCTTGAAGCCAATTTCCTTTAAATTTGGCAACATTCGCTTGGCCTTTGTCTATTTACTGCATATTTTAAGCTTTTGGTTTTTGTTATTGCGAATTCTATTATTTCTTCCACGAATTTGTTGCACTCTAAAGCATTGTACGGCATACAAATAAAAATTGTCATGTTATAGGTTTTGATCCTGATTGGCTTTCAAACACAATTGGCTTTATATTTGAGATACACAGAAAATTATATTTTGTTCTGAAAAAAAAAACGAACAATCAATTTGGATTAAAAAATTTTAAGAGAATGTTTGGTTTGAAGTTACATATAAGCAAAAAAAAAAAAAAAAAGTGCTTTTAGGTTATATAATTTTTTTAGTGAAAATTCCATTAGTTTTTTGTTGAAATGAAATTTTTTCAAGTGTCATTTTTGGCTTTTGTATCATCGCCTTTTTTTGTGCTGCTCTTGCCATTATTGTTGCTTGTCATTGACAGCTTTCGTTTGGGAATTAACGTGTGCAACAAGGTAACATTGTGAAAAACATTGTAGAAAATGAAAACAAATGAAAAAAACCAAAAAAAAAAAAATATGGAAAAAAATTAGTCGGACAATGACTACAGTGCCAACATTTAACAAAAAAAAGGCTAATATTGGCTTTTTGTATTTTAACGAACACTGGTTGATTTTGGCCACTCAATAAACTGACTGATGACAGTTGCTTTTATTGATGTTGACGCAATTTTAGTAGCGTAAAATGATTTTGAATTTTTATTTGCAATTTTATAGAGATAGAAAACGAATTTGAATGAAAATTAAAGGACATATCCCTGAAACTATATCGATCATTGAAACGGGTATTGAATTTGTTTGTAAAAATGTGAGCTCCAATTATATCACATCAAATACTTACAGTAAAGTTTTTGTGCTAAAGGCAAATCTGTCCATAAACTCCGTGTCGCTCCTAGGGGGGGGGGGGGGGGGTTCGAGCAAGCGTCACGCATGGTATATTTTATTTGTTTTTTATATGAAGCTACTGTTACATAGGGGGGGGGGGAGTTGATTGTTTCGTTTTAGCGAATTTTAGCGTCACGGAGTTTATGGACAGCCCCCTATGTAGCTTTTTGATTCATAAAGGTAATCGTACATACCGTTTTTTTTTTTTTTTTGAAAGACAGATCGCTATTAAGCTATTTACGCTTAGCTGCTCTTAGAATTCTATGTTATTATTGTAGTTGCTTTTTTCCTTTCATTGTGAAAGCAAATCCTACTACATTTGCATTCTTTGTTTTCGTTATCGTTATTTAGCCTTGAAAAGCATGATCTTTAGAGAGTATACAGCCCACCGTGAAAAAAAAGTTCCCGTCAGTTTATGTTAAGATTGCAAAATATGCATCCGTAATGAATCTAGCTAGCTATCAGCAAATCCAGAACCTGGCGAAAATGTATATCTATACGCTTTCTGGTTCTCGAGATAAAAGACATGACAGAATATGATATGACAGATTTGTATAATTTTTCCGATCAAATTAAAGTTTAAATTCCGTCTCTTGAAAAATTCATAAAACTGGGCATATCATATTTTGCCGACTTCTTATAGAAATAAGAGCATAACTTCATCATGAAGAAAGTTTACATTTTAAATTCACGATAAACATGGCGTCGATGTTTGCTTACACGTTGAATGTCGAATTTTATCGTTCAGTTCCTTTTTTGCTATATAGTTTTTTACATGGATAACATTCTATTTTTAATGGATTGCCCAAAGATTCAAGTTTTATCCCCTTAACTGGATTAAGTGTTTGTCAATGATCTTGTCTTTTTGACAAACAATCTAGTCCATTTAACAGGCCCACAAAATAAATAGAAACTAAGTAGTAAGGGTGTTACCTTTAGCCAAAAATTAAATGACCTACACTGTATTATTTTAAAAATTTTATTTGTACAGAAGGTACCACGCCCACTTGACCGAATTCAAACAGCTTTTGCTTAGATCTTGCACTAACTTTTCCAAGTTTCTGTGCAAAATTAGGTTTTATTACATTAAATAACGCTTGTTCGTAAATTTTGTTGGTATGGGAGGTGCCACGCCGGTTTCGCCTAGTATTTGGACAGAGCTTGTACTTACTATCCCTAGTTATTATGTATACGTGTATTTTGCTGACGTTATCGCAAATGATGCTCTGAATATAGCGTTCTGAATATATTTTTTGTATGGGCGGTAGGCGTGTCTGTTGACCGATTTTGCTATTTTTTTGCTTGGATAGTTTTCCCGTGAAAAATATTTCCACGCACAAACAGATATCCAGCCAGCCTGCCAGTCAGCCAGCCATATAGACGGACATAGGTATATCGACTCTGGTGGTGAAGGTGATCAAGAATATATATATTTTTCTATACCTGCCACTCCTTCTTCTCAGCATTACAAACCGAATGACAGGTTCATATACCCTGGGTGTAGGGTATAAAAATGGAATGAATTTTGCAATGAACATATGTACCCTTTTGCACTTTTTGATACTAAGTCCGAGGTCAGAATTGCTCATGTATCCTTGCTTGAAGTTGCAAAAAGCAATGCTTGTGACGCAGTTCCAATTTTTTAAGGGCATTGTGCAGCCATAATCTTTGTTATCAAACTAAAAAATTAAACCTCTTCGATTGAATTCTTTACTCTTCAAGTTATCCACCTGTTAAGTAAAGATATAACGTTTTTAAGTATTTGTTGGCCATAAAAAGGTTTTCCGCTAAATGTAAGTATATATGTATATGTAGTGTAGTCCCTTGTATGCATTGAGAAGTATTTATTTCAAAGGGTTATGTCTAGGAGGGTAAGGTTCTAATTTGAAAAATTTTAAGGAATAGTTATGGATAGACGATTTCATTATTATGGAATAACACTAGGCTATCTCAAAATCTTGCAGGTTTATAAGCGATTCCGAACTCGGATTCGGATTTAACGTCAAAAAGTTCGTAATGGTACGCACATACATATAGTCAAAAGCTGATTCCATTGTTTAAATTCGTGTTCCTGTGTTATTTTTCAGCAACATGATTTTTGTCCTGCTGTTGGAACTCTGATTTTCTGCCATAGCACTGGCTTTGAAATTTTATGCCCATATTTATAATTAGAGTATAACGGGGCAATGTCGTGCACTCAACTTTGACATGCTCGTAAAGCCGTATCTCTCAAGCGAATGAGACGAGTAAGCACCCGATCGAAAGATAATTTTGTTGGTTACATCCATGTGTAACAACATTTGTGTAGCGGGAAATTGTGTTTGTGTAAGTGAAGAAAGAAAAAATGTGCACGACATTACCCCCCTCAAAATTTGTGGGGTAATGTCGTGCATTGTTTTCCGAGTATAGTAAAGGTACCAAAATGTGTGACAAATGATAGGTAGTGGTTCTATTAGAGGAGATTTAGCATTATCATGTTTTTATTCATTATTATACAAGTGTGAAGTACATAATATGTTGTGTAGAGTAGAACGGGGCAATGTCGTGCACTCAACTTTGACATGCTCGTAAAGCCGTACACCTTAAGCGAATGCAACGAGTAAGCATCCGATCGAAAGATAATTTTATTGGTTACATTCATGGGTAACAACATTTTTGTAGCAAGAAATTGTGTTTGTGTAAGTGAATGTGCACGACATTACCCCAATGGTCGTTTTAAAGGTCAACTTCGATAACTCGGTGAAGCCCAAAATTTTTTTCGAAAACCAAATACTTCTTTTTTTTGGCAGGATATTTCGTTTCAGAAAACACTTACCTGGTATATTTTTCCGCAAGAAAAATTATTTTTTTGACCCAATGAAAAAACACTTTTATCGTCCCGAAAGCGTGCGTTTTGAAAAAAAGGTTACTCTGTAGAGACGAACTGGTGAAAATTGCTAGTATTATATGCATAAGCTCAGTAGGTCAGCAGGTCCTTACCTTACGAACAGTTGGTAAATCATTCAATTCTTTGGGCTAAAACAGCCAGTGCACGACATTACCCCCTGCACGACATTATCCCGTTCTACTCTACAAGGAAACTAAAGATCATAATATTTGAATGACAGATATCATAGTTTTGTTTTGTTACAAGGGACTCCATTTTTTAATTTTCAGCATACATAGCTAGAATTTGCCTTACAGGCACGACTACGATTCCGTTGTCTCGCGATTTCTCGACGTTTTCAAAATTTTTTAATATCTCTTTCGTTTTTCAGATATTGAGCCTTAAAGAATACTAACATACAATTTATATGTAATACCGCATTACCAGATTTACAGAAATTCGGCAAGTGTTCGTTTTTAATTATGACCACCACCATTTAGGAATGCCCTAAGACTGTCTAATTAGGCAATTGCTAGGCATTCCGAAACTAGACAACTGTTCGCTTACCACTCCGAACACCACATTGGGTTTTCATTAGGGAAACGATATTTGGCAAATGTTTGTTTATCACTATAACCACAGCATTTGGCATTCGCTAGGCAAACTTAATTTGGGCATACCCTAAGCAAGTATTAGGCATTAGTAATTGAGGCTAATCACATTGCTTTCCAATTAGGGCCTAACGTATTTTTAGACATGCCTAAGCAAATTTCTAGTCGGGATGAAGAAGAATTGATTAGTTCGTAGAAAACTCTCCAACTCCTGAAGATGACTTTTTTTAAAAAAAAAAAACTAGATTTTTTATTATTCGCGCTGAAGCTTTAACGCGTAAAACTCGCCTGAAACAGTCATAAATTCATACCAAAAAACATGAAACTTTCAGAGAACAAATGCTTGCTGAATTTAAGTTTTTGAGTGATTTCCAAGAAAGAATTTGTTCGATAAACTCAATAAATATCACGTTCTACAATATATCTATGTTCTTCTCCTGTAATATTTTTCTATGGACAACACAATGCCAATACATGTATAGAAATAGAATAATTAGAAAAAAATTTACATATTGTTTTGGCAAAGATCCTTGATTTGTGCTGTGTTGCAATTTTGATTGAAGCCAGCACATATTGCACAATTCCAATCTTTGTCGTGCATATTGCATTTGCAAGCAAATTTGCAACCTACTAGTAGATATACTGCAGTTTTTCGCTATTTTGCAACTACCTTTGAATATGCCATGCCAGTCAGTGTAACTATCTTTACATGAGTTTTCGCTTAATTTCCCCAGAGTCCTTTGTTATTGATGTGACCGTGTTGCTCATCGTGCAAAATCGATGAAATCTATTTTTGCATATTTCTGCAAGGAACTCTCCGGTGGAATGACATGTTGACATGTTCAACATACCGATGGAGCTATATGGAGAAGCAAAAAATCTTCAGGTATTTGCTGGTTTTCATTTTAATTTGTATGTACTTCATGTTGTTAACAAATTGTTGCATGCGGCTTACAAATTTTTCAAGAATTTACACCAAAAGAGAAAGAAAACGCCACAATCTCAGCAAGTGACCACATTTTGCTTTTGATTTTTTTGATGTCTATGTGGCTACTTAAATTAAATAACAATCTAATTTGGCTCCCTAGGAGATTATTAGGTTTTTTCTTCTTCTCTTATTCAATTTCCTCCATAAGTTGTCCCCCCACCCCCACATACACCGAAAGTTATCGTAATCTCTGTGGCAGCCAAATAAGAAACCAATTTTAAAGCATTATCCTATTAACGCGCATTATAAATGTATCCCCTTAGCCATTTAGTGTTGAATATGGCCCAAATAGTCAGTCAGTCAGTCAGTCAGTATGTCAGTGAGTGAGTGAGTCAGCGCTATTTGTCGACGATGTTGCCGCCGCACAATAAATCTTGTAGTAGAAAGTTTACTTTCTATTGCCAAAAAGAATTTTCCCACCACTGTCATAATCTGCGGAAAGTTGCCAAGCACAAAAGTACATGGGGGAAAGAAAAAAATTACTAAAGGTCGCAACGCGTCGTGTGCGTAAACTTTTTCTTGCTTCAAAATGCGTCACAGGAGGCAATAATTTTATTTTCATGTTAAGGGTCATAGTTACTGTGTGTGTGTGTGTCAGAAATGGTTTAGTGCTTTAGGCCGTAAAATGGAAATTGTAGATAATATTAATGCATTAAGGGTATGACAGCAGCGAAGTTGTTTTTTTTTTTTTTTTTTTTGATATACGTGTACATGGGGTTTCTAGTGAATGGTATAGTATTTTGTACTTTTAAATATAAGCATGCTATTGGTAACAGTACCCTTATGAAGAAAAATTTTTCAAAGATGACTAAAACATATAGTACGGGAATGTCGTCAGGGTTGGGCCACTTTCTAGCTTCCCTCAGTATCTTTTTTATGTATTTGAATATTACCAAATTATTTGTCTTATTTAAGATTTTGAATTCTTATCTGTAACATACCTTTAGGACAACTCACTGTGAAAAAAAAGTTATTGACGAAAGTTTTATAATATGTTAGAAGTTCTAGCGACCTTTTTAATATAAATAATAAGAGTTGTTTAGCTGGCTCCAGTTCATAAAATAAAATATAAAACAAAAATTTTTTCTAATAATTTTAGAAGTATATTTATTGTGTGTCTTCAATATTTCGAGTTGACACTGCAACTCATCATCAGGATGCTGAATATAATAAAATTAACGAAACTAAAAAAAAACTAGTAAGGGTGTAACTTTTGGCCTGGCCAAAAAATAAATACCCTACACTGCAGTATTTTGAAAATTTTACTTATATGGGAGGTGCCACGCCCTCTTGTCCGAGTACACCCAGTTTTTGTTCAGAGCTTGCATTTATAGTTTTTAGTGTCAGGGTGCAATTTAGTTGAATTATCTCAAAAAACTCTTTCAGTACAGCATTTTGAAACTTTTGCTTATATGCCACGCCCCCTTATCCGATTTCATCCAATTTTTGCTGAGAGCTTTCATTTATGATTTTTAGTGTCTGAGTCAAACTTGGTTCGAATATCTCAAAAAACGCTTTCAGTATAGCGTTTTAAAGCTTTTGCTTATATGGGAGGTGCCACGCCCTCTTGTCCGAATTTGCCCAGTTTTTTCTCAGAGCTTGCGCTTACAATTCGTAGTACTTATGTGTATTGTGGTTGCATTGTCGTGAAAAATGCTCCTAAAATTGCATTTTGAATATTTTTTTTGTATGGGCGGTAGGCGTGTCCGTTGACCGATTTCGCTCATTTTCAATCCGCCGAGCTATCTTTGACGACGGCCATCCAGTCAGCCAGACAGACGGACATGGCTATATCGACTCAGGAGGTGACGCTGATCAAGAATATATATACTTTTCTATACCTGCCACGCCTCCTTCTCTGCGTTACAAACGGAAGGACAGAGTGAATATACCCTGGGTGTAGGGTATAAAAAGTAGTCAGGGTTGGGCCACCACCAAATTTAGATGAAATATGTACTAAAATATTGTGTAATCAATATGTATGAAACTTTTTATTGTTGTACCCTACACCCAGGGTATATTCACTTTGTCCTTCCGTTTGTAACGCAGAGAAGGAGGCGTGGCAGGTATGGAAAAGTATATATATTCTTGATCAGCGTCACCTCCTGAGTCGATATAGCCATGTCCGTCTGTCTGGCTGGCTGGGTGGCTGGCTGGGTGGCTGGCTGGCTGGCTGGGTGGCTGGGTGGCTGGCTGGCTGGCTGTGTGTTGAAATACACTTTTTGGAAAACTGAGCAAAATAACTCAATAAAATTTTGTATACTGCCTTCATTGTCAAAGATAACTCGGGGGATTGAAAATGAGCAAAATCGGTCAACGGACACGCCTACCGCCCATACAAAAAATATATTCAAAATACAATTTTAGGAGTATTTTTCACGACAATGCAACCGAAATACACTTAAATACTACATATTGTAAGCGCAAGCTTTGAAAAAAAACTGAGCGAATTCGGACAAGAGGGCGTGGCACCGCCCATATAAGCAAAATCTTCAAAACGCTTTCAGTATAGCGTTTTTTGAGATATTTGAACCAAATTTGACACAGACACCAAGAATTATAAATGAAAGCTTTCAACAAAAATTGGGTGAAATCGGACAAGGGGGCGTGGCTCCTCCCATATAAGCAAAAGTTTCAAAATGCTATATTGAAAGAGTTTTTTTGAGATAATCCAACCAAATTGCACTCAAACACTAAAAACTATAAATGCAAGCTTTGAACAAAAACTGGGTGAACTCGGACAAGAGGGCGTGGCACCTCCCATGTAAGCAAAGTTTTCAAAATACTGCAGTGTAGGGTATTTATTTTTGGCCAGGCCAAAAGTTACACCCTTACTAGTTTTTCATTCGATTATACAAAATTCCGATGAGAAATCTCCATAATAACATTGATCTGAATCGCAATTTGGGCATACATAGTAACTTTTTGTGAGATTGACGCACTTCAAGTGCATGTCTCGCTTGCATTCAATGCATACGATTGAATTGTTTCGATTCAGTTTCTCGGGCATCGGTATCAAGCATATAATGCAGAAGTCTTAATCCACATCTTCGTCGGAAGATGATTTTTTTGCACTTTTTTCAGCGGACGACCTCGTTTAGCGGGTGTTGTTTTTGCGATCGATTTCTTTGCGTTCGATTTCCGACGTTTTTTAGGCATTTTCAAAGCATCGCGCTTCTGTTGCTTTTTAAGTAACTCTTCATGATTTTCTGGGGAGGTTAAGACCGTTCTTTTCATCGGGCGGCACCGCTTCACTGTTTCACTCGTTGCTTTATCGTACATGCCGATAAAACTCGCTACTTTTTCGTTCGTGTCAACTCTGGGGGTGTTCAAAACGGTAATGTTAATGTTCTGTGTTTCGAAAAACCGATTGAGTAATGTTTTTTACTGATTCGGAATAAAAATTGATGTGGCCCAAACCTGACTACACTAGTGGCCCAACCCTAACGACAACCCGGACAGCGGCCCAACCCTGACGACATTCCCCATATTAAATATCAAAAAAACTATTGTTTATTGATAAACATCGACAGTTTATAAAGGACATACACGTATCCCTCATTTACTACAAGAACGGCACAACTAACTCAAAAAACGCGAATTTTCAATTAATGATGCAGAATTATTTGTTATATCGTGCCGTTTGAGAACGAAATTACTTTTTCAATTGAGGGGGTTAGAAGCAAAGGGGTACAAGTAATAAAATGTAAATTTTGAGTAAAATATAGTTAAAGTTAACGTTGCTTCATAAGTTGCAGAGTGAGTTAAAAAATAAAATAATGCGCGTCAAATAACATTTAAAGTATGCTCCATCTAATGTTGTTTTCAAACTTTTTCTATGAGTCCTCCTTTAAAAGTTATTAGTATTTCAGTGAAAGCCTACACCATTTTACTCAAATTTTGTTTTTTTCCGTAAAAATGGAGTAAAGTTAGCACCGTGTAGCAACTAACATAGCAGAAGAAAAAACTAAGTACCATAACTCTAAGAATCCTTAAAACGTTCTCTGCTAAAGGTATTTTTTAAAATATTTATAGATGTCCGCTTTTAAAAGTTATTAGTATTTTACTGAAAGCCTACCGCACTCGTTACTTTTCATTTCAAAACGAAAATATTTTATTCAATATTTTAAACTCGTTTAGAAGCAAAGGGGTACAAGTGCGGTAGACTTTCACTAAAGTACTAATAACTTTTAAAAACAGACTTCTAGAAAATTTTTAAAAAATACCTTAAAAAGGAAATTTTTCAAGGATTCTTAAAATTGAGGTATTACATTTTTCCTTAACCTATGTTAGATGTTACGCTGTGCTAACTTTGCTTCTTATTTAGTAGAAAAAATTTTTTTTTAATTTTGTTTTAAAGCAAAACTATAATTTTGTGAACTGGCTTACCTTAATGGGGCTCTATAGAGGTGTTGGAACTCAAAATTTTAGGTAATGTTTGTTTCATAAATAAAGCAAAGCTCCCACTACCTATTCTCATACTTAACTCAATTTTTCGTAATTTGTCACTTGTACCCCTTTGCTTCTAACCCCCTCAATTGAAAACTTTAAACGTATTTTCTGCAAAATCAAATTCTTTGAATTGTGCCGTTCTTGAAGTAAATGAGCGATATGTAAATGTCCTTTCTAAGCTCTCAATGCAGCTGTACACCACAAAACTCATCCATAATGCAAAGTTACTAGCTAGTTCTTTTAATACTCTACAATTTTTCCCGGAACAAATTACGTTTTTTTTTTTTTCGTTCCAACAATCGGTTCCACAAAGTCCTTAGATGGGCGTGTTTTCTGTCAGTCTAATAGCTTAAACACAATTGGAGCGTACGACGAACTTCGCCCGACGAATATTCGTTGCGATAGAACTAGTTTTAATTTTGTCGCCGGCGGCATCGATTTTTGGAAATGTCAAAGCAGAAAAATACCCAGCAAACCAAACGTTCCGATTTCGTAACGAAATTGTTACGGCGAGTCGGCAAACTTTTCCGATTTCGATACCGAATTCGTTACGAAATCTTTACGAATTTTGTATAAGAGGGTTGACACGACTTCGTAACGTTTTTTCTTTACGAATTCGTAACGCCGTTTCTTTACGAAATCGTTACGACGTGTCGGTACGAATTCGTAACGCCGTTTCTTTACGAATTCATAACGCCGTGTCTTTACGAATTCGTTACGAATTTTCGGAACAAAATCGTAGTTTCGTGTCTTGTTCTTCCTATTTTTTTTTTTTTTATTTCAGTTCAGCTTATGTAATATATAAGTGTGTATGTGTGTATTCTAAAGACATGTACGCATCCTTGTAAGTTTCCCATCAAACATGCATAACATATTTTACGGTATTTAGTAACAACAAAATGTTGTTATTTTGTCTGTGAAATATATCGATACCTCAGAGCGCTATAGTCCTATCTCCACTTTTTGCGATTTTGGGATTTTTGTTTGCAGTTATGGCAACATTGTGGGCTTCTTTACCGTGTGGAAAACTGTGTGATGTCAAAATACCACTAAACACCAAAATATTCGAAAATTAAAAAAAATCCTATCTCCAAACTGTAATTTTTTCAAGAGCGCTACAGTCCTATCTCCACTAAATATTCAAATAACTCACGTTTTTAAAAAAATTCTTCGCGTTTCATGACTTTTTGCGACATTTTAGTGAGCAAATTCGGTTACACTCAAGGCTCCACTCTTGTTTGCCGGAACCAAAAATTCAAAACCAAAAAAAAAAAAAAAAAAAAAAAAAACATTTTTTCGTGTTTTCCACGCTTTTCATGACTTTTTACGACATTTTAGTTGAAAAAATTCAAAAAATGTACTAAATACGTCTTTTTTTTTTTCAATAGTAGTGGAATTCTATGTAAGGGCAAAAGTAATGACACACTATAAATTGACTGGGATTTCGTTAGAAGCTAATCAAATTGGTTAGAAACATTAAATTATGTTAAAATATACTAAAGGTAAAAATATGGCATATTTCGTTTTATCAAAATAGCAGCCAATCCTAAATAACCACTGATTGAAATCTTCTTTTTGCATTTCCCAACAATTGTAAAAATGGAGATAGGACTATAGCGCTCTAAGGTATCGACATATTTTATTAAGCATATGATTGAATTGACGTAAAAATTTTTTCAAACAAAATGGAAAAAAGAACGAAAGTGTTTAAATATTGTTAAGATAAATCTTAACGAAATAGTTACGAATTCGTAAAGAAATGTCGGAAGAGTTCCGACTTTGTTCCGACAAGTAGAAAAAAAATTCATATGAAAAATCTTTACGAAATAGTTAAGAAATCGTAACGAAATGTCGAAAGAAAAATTTAAAAAAATTATTTCGACGAAACGTTACGAAATAGTTACGAATTCGTTACGAAATTTCGAAAGAGTTCCGACTTTGTTTCGACTGAGTCGGAATTCCGACAAAGTCGTAAAGTTTGGTTTGCGGGGTATGTTTTAAATGTAAAATTTTTAGATTTCTTAGTAGAAATTCAAAGAACGTGAGATTTTTTAATATTTATTTATTAAAATTGTCATCAGAAAACAGAAACAACAATTTCAAATAAAAGCAACTATTGCAGACTTTTAATTTTTTTCGCTAAGATTGTTGGAAGGCAGGATCATATCATTTCAAAACTTCAAATGTTCCGAGACCACTAGATTTTTCAGCTGTACTCTAGACATCTATTAAATGGTATCAAAAGCGGTAATGTAGTCGATGGTGGTTATGTGTAGTTTAGCCTGCAACTCATTTATCTGCTCCTCGATATTGCGAAAGAATCAATAGTTGTTTTTTAGACGGGAGCGTGTTAACACGGAATTAACGCTGTTCTTCTAAAACTAGTTTGTGTGCTATCTCCTTCTTCTTATTTTGTTTTACTTTACTCTGCTTTTCGTTTCCGCATCACTTCCCCTCACTTGCCAAGACAATCGGTAAATATGTGATGCCACTATGTTAAAATCCAATTACACACAGCTAATATTCAGTGTAGTATGGCAACACCAAAAGTCGACTTTGTGCTTAATAATTAAACATGCAAATTATCTGTGTTTCCCATACGTTTCTCAGAAAGTGCTTAATAAAACACTGAACAGTAGTCTAAAATGCAGCTAACATACGATCTATTAGAACCGGGCATTTGTTTCATAAGAAGCTCCAATTTCTCGTTGACACTGGTGAGAAGGGACACAACTTTGGATATGACTGAAGTTATGCTTCTGTGATTCTAGTTAAGCAGTGATAAGTCTCTTTACTTAGAGTTTTGAATAGGATTTCGAAGAGACGTATGCGTTTTTCTTCCTATATTTGGTTGAATTCTGGGTATGCGTTTTGTATCTCAGAAAATATTGGATTAGTTTGGGCTTGACATCTATTTGGTTTTTTCAACATATTCGATCTATTCAGCATTTTAAAATTTTTTGACTTCTTTCAACAATTTTTACTTTTTAAACAATTTGGGTAGCCCTAACATTCTTGCCTGTTTGCAAATTTTTCATCTTTTTCAATGTTTTTCGAATTTTTCAATAACTTCTTAATGATTTGAAAATGATTTTTTGAAAATTTTATGAAATCTTTAGCATTGTTTTGACTTTGTCAAGATTTTTTGACTTTGTCAATCAACATTTTTTCACTTTGTCAACATTTTTGTACTTGGCATCATATTTTTGAAATTTTTCTACTTTAACAAACTTTATTGACTTTTTCAACATTTTTGTACTTTGTCATTATTTTTCTATTTTCTCAACATTATCTTACTTAATTAGCATTTTTTTTACTTAGCCATTTTTTTTTTTTGAATATGTAAATTTGTTTTACTTTGCCAACTAATTCCGACTTTATCAACATTTTTTGATTTTGACAAAATTTTTTGACATTTTCAACATTTATTAACTTTGTCAAGATTTTTGTTCAATGCCAACAATTTTCGAATTTTTGGTTTTGTCAAAATATTTCTACTCAATCAACATTTGTCTTCTTTGCCAACATTAATCGGCTTTGTTCAAATCTGTCAACATGTTTTTGTATAATCTAATTTTTTGTTGTTCGGCATTGTCAACATGTTCCATTTTCTCAATTTTATAGTATTTTGTCAAAATTTTCCAGCTTACTCAACATAATAAGACCATATAAACATTTTCGGCATTTTTGAACATTTTCATGCTTTGATGACCTTTTTCGGCATTCTAAACCCTTTCAAAATTTCATTCAATTAAATACAATATAAATCCAGATAGATGAATGTGCAGTTACAAATAAACTGCAAACTCGCAGTACTTTAGCTTGATCCTTAAAATTTTAAAGAAACTGAAGTCCTTTTGCAATTCCTTTTCCACTTTGTGGCCAGACAACATTTAAATGTAATTTAACGATTCATCGTCGGTGACTTTTAATGGACTTTGCGGTTTGGTTAATTTATAATTTTATTGCTTTTGATGTCCGTTTTTTTTTTTTGTTGTGTTTTTGAGGGATAAAGGAATGCGCTAACAATTTTTATTTATGTCTTTGAGAGCAGCAAACCAACACCAACACCAACAACTACATTGTGTCTGCATAGCATTTAGATATTTAATATGATTAAAGGTCCTTTGAAATGCTGCTGCTGCCGCCTACAAACTCACGCAAGTGTGAAGGACTTTATGTTTGTATGAGTATTTTGTGTCTGTGTTTGTCTTAACGTTTAAATATTTTTATGACCATTATTTTCGTACTTGTTCACAATTTTATTGTTTCAATTGCAAAAGTTTTGACAGCCCATAAAGGAAGAAGGCAGAGCCGGCAACTTTTTCTCATCTGTTTTTCTTTTCTTTTCTTAATTTTTCTTTTATTTTTGTTTGCTCCGCCGCTGCCGCCTGTGTTGTAGAAGTTTTGCTATAAAGTGTTTAACTTATCGACATTTGAAAATTATACCCACGAGCAACTTTGGAGAAAAGTTCACTTAAACGAAGCCCATAGAAAAATGAGATGATATGGCGTTAGTTCAAATAATTGGAACGATTAACAAAATTGTGATTACTTGTCGACAAAAGTTTGTATGTAGTTGAGAACGAGGAGCCAGAAGTGCGACAAAATATGTGGGGGGTTATAGACTTTTGTGTGCCACACAGTAGCATGACATTGCAAGCTGCAACTTGAGCGGTTGAAATTTCTGTTCAGTGAAATTTAAATTTCGATAGAAATTTGTATTTTTCGTAGATGTTTATGGCAATATTTCTTCGAACAGTGATTATCAAAAGTAGATCGATATACTCTTCTTAACGAAGATTGAGTTAGTATTGTTAAAAATAAGTGAAAATGTGTTCGAGGGATCGATTAAGTGCTGTTTGTCCTTGGAAATTTGTTATAGGCACTGTACGAGTATTTATCCGATTTTTTAATTTTCCTAATCTAAATAATTTTTTGCATGAGTGCAGTATTTAGTGGATTATATATTAGTGTGGGCCATGTTGCTTGGGACGAAAAAATATGACCGATCGTCTAGCGCGAACGTAATCTATGGAAAATTCTAAGAAAATTTGAGCTATAACCATGAACCTAAAATCAATATCGAGCCCACGATTTTTGAAATGAAAATTTTTCTTTGACATATCAAATACTTTGTCGGCTTTTGGAATCTGTTTTTATCGTGAACAAGTTTTGATTATCTGGAGGATTTTTTTACAGGTTTTGTTGAAAACTTGCAGAAAATACTAAAACTAACATTACTTTATTATACCCTACACCCAGAGTATATTCACTTTGTCCTTCCCTTTGTAACGCAGAGAAGGAGGCGTGGCAGATATAGAGAAGTGTATATATTCTTGATCAGCGTCACCTCCTGAGTCGATATAACCATGTCCGTCTGTCTAGCTGGCTGGCTGGCTGGTTGTGTGTGGAAATACACTTTTTGGGAAAACTGAGCAAGATAATTCAATGAAATTTGGTGCCTTTGTCGTCAAAGTTAGCTCGGGGGATTGAAAATGAGCGAAAGCGGTCAACGGACACGCCTAAATATATTCAAAATGCAACTTTAGGAGTAATTTGCACGATAATGCAACCAAAATACATGTAGATACTGCGAATTGTAAGCGCAAGCTCTGAGCTGAAACTAGGCGAATTTTGACAAGAGGGCGTGGCACCTCTTATGTAAGCAAAAGCTTCAAAACTCCATACTGAAAGCGTTTTTTGAGACAATCCAACTAAATTTTACTCAGACACTAAAGATTACATATACTAGCTTTGAGCAAAAACTGGATAGAATCGGACAAGAGTGCGTGGCACCTTCCATATAAGCAAAAGGTTCAAAATGCTATACTGAAAACATTTTTTGAGATAATCCAACCAAATTTCATTTAAATTCTAAGAACTATAAATTCAAGCTCTGAACAAAAATTGGGTGAACTCGGACATGAGGGTGTGGCACCTCCCATATAAGCAAAATTTTCAAAATACTGCAGTGTATGGTATTTATTTTTTGGCCAGGCCAAAAGTTACACCCTTACTAGTTTCTAGTTTAGTCTGATCGAAAAAATTAGAGCCAGCAATTTTTTAACATCAAAAGCTTTATTTTGGTGTTTTAAAAC
Source organism: Calliopum simillimum (assembly GCA_951812925.1). Classification (NCBI taxonomy): domain Eukaryota; kingdom Metazoa; phylum Arthropoda; class Insecta; order Diptera; family Lauxaniidae; genus Calliopum; species Calliopum simillimum. The sequence goes on from OX638369.1 coordinate 17,852,688, forward strand.
AAATGTCAAACATCGAAATCGAGTGATTATAAATGAGCTTTTCTTTTTTGTACCAAATAGAAAACAAGGTACTTAAACTGTCCAAAAAGTACCAAAATTATTTAATACATTTGTTGTAAAATTTTTACCATAGGGAGGCTCTACAATAGTAGGGAAAGAGTACCGCCAGCGGGCAGGGTTCGGGTGTGAGCACAGAAAACAAATTCGGCTGTTCTGACAAATGTTAAGCGCGTGTTGTGACAGCACGAAGTTTTTGTTTATTTATCCGAGCAAACGGACGCATTTGATTGATGCTGAGAAGAAAATAATTTTTGAATGAGTAATAGTCAACCGATATTTTGGAAGTTTTTCAATACTTTTGAACTTTTACCGATATTTTGGATGTTTCTCGATACTTTTGGACTTTTACCGATGTTTTGGATATTTTTCGATACTTTTGGACTTTTATCGATATTTTGGATGATTTTCGATACTTTTGGACTTTTACCGATATTTTAGATGTTTCTCGATACTTTTGGACTTTTACCGATATATTGGATGTTTCTCGATACTTTTGGACTTTTACCGATATTTTGGATGTTTCTCGATTTTTTTGGACTTTTACCGATATTTTGGATGTTTCTCGATGCTTTTGGACTTTTACCGATATTTTGGATGTTTCTCGATGCTTTTAGACTTTTACCGATATTTTTGATGTTTCTCTATACTTTTGGACTTTTACCGATATTTTGGATGTTTCTCGATACTTTTGGACTTTTACCGATAAATTGGATGTTTTTCGATATTTTGGACTTTTACCGATATTTTGGATGTTTTTCGACACTTTTGGACTTTTACCGATATTTTGGATGTTACTCGATACTTTTGGACTTTTCCCGATGTTTTGGATGTTTCTCGATACTTTTGGACTTTTATCGATATTTTGGATGATTCTCGAAACTTTTGGACTTTTACCGATATACATACCGATGTTTTTCGATACTTTTGAGCTTTTTTCGATATTTTGGATGTTTTTCGATACTTTTAGGATATTTTTCGATACTTTTGGACTCCACCGATATTGTACTAAGATTGCTGCATATAAAAAATGTTGCTACGATTAATGAATACTCAATATTCTGGCTTTCTTTTGTACCAAACGGCACTCGAAAAAAGTGTATTTATCTCAAAGTAAAAGGCAAAAATTTGGCCACCGGCGATACTAGTATTCATAAATAGGAGATCTCAAAGAGGCCATAGTCTGTCGTAAAGTTTTAAAAAGGAAAAAAAAATAAAAAAGTGAGTTTAAAGGTCTGAGTTATTTAACACTGTTTGATGTATGCTAGCAAATATCAAGCAAACATTTTAGAATGCATTCCATAAAATGGTAAACCATAATAAAGTTGAGGTTTTCCTACGATTTATGAAAAATTGTAAATTTTTTTATAAATTTGAACATAACTACCAATATACTTTGGACACTCCAATTATTGATTATTTATGTACCTCATACTTCATAAAGTACCCTTCACTCTCAATAGCACACAAATAGGACACATCTTTAACCAAATTGCCAATAGCAGCAGCTTCCAAAATACACTTCATTTCACAAACTTTTCCATATTCCATACACTACTCCATACATAATAAATAAGTAGACACTGAAAAATGCGCATAAATCACATTGGTATTTTACCAGGAAAAATAACCAAACAACACAAATAACAACAAAAAAAAAAAATTTCAAAAAAAAATTGCATTTCAAATTTACAAAACGTCAGTCGAAGATTTACCAAAAACTTCATATGCACAGAGTTTTCCTCCAGCTCAATTGACTTAGCAAAAGAAGTGAGAAGATTTGCTATGAAAATGGTTGGTTTGCTTGAGTATTACTCTCTGAAAATGGCATGAACTAAAATGGATGGCCCAATTTAATAGGACACACACACAAGAAGACGAAAAAATCGAAATGAATCGAGTCCAAATAAAGAGAAAAAAATCACATGGGATCACAAATCGCATCGCATGTCGGATATAGTACGATTTGTACCACTGCAGCTCAGTACCCTACCGCATACCGCATGCTGTGTGCACTACATATCCTCGAATGCTCTGTGTAAGATGTAAGTTGCTTGTTTTGCTGCTGCTGCAGAAGCTTCCAACTTTGATTCCTTGTAATTCCTTAACAATTGGAAAAATTTCTCCATTTTATGTGCAGGAAACATGAATGCATAAATTATTATGCTTTTTTCTTTTAAAAGGATAAGGGTAGCATACAATGAGTGACTCAGGTGTGGGGGGTGGGGGGCATTGTAAAGTTGCAATAAGTCAGTGTATAGCAGCAGCACTTAAAGTTTAAGATAAATACACATAAAAAAAAGAAAAGCTTTTAAAAAAGCAGATACAAGGATACGCTTATAGTTTTGGCCATGGCAGCAAATATTGGATGCAAACAAATTTTCCTATTTACTCCCTTCATCTAAGGATTTTCATTGAATTCACTTGAAAATTGCAGGATGAAGCTTATGAATTTTGTTGGTTTCTTTATTGCAGCGACCATATAAATACCCCACAAGTTTTTTAATGTGATATCGAAATTCAAAATATGGTAAATTATGAATTTATTTTTGTGCTTTTACTTTTTTTTTTTGTAGCGAAAACAAAGGCTACTTACGTTAATGCATTAATGCTTAGCCTTCAGATTTTCATAGCTAATTAATCATCGTAAGGCTTTGCAGCTTCAATATAAAGCACATCTACATTAAACTTGTTCGATTTGCAGGAAGCAAAAAAAAGCTCAAAAGTTAGAAGGACTTTTAAAAACGATGTCTGCATCATTTCTTTTCCGTTCCGAAAAAAACCAATGAAGCACTTCTGAAACTATTATAGGCCCATTTTGGTTCAAAAACAGGTTTTTTACTTATAACTTCCTTGCAAAAAATTTAGCTTAATAAAATTTATACTTTTTTTTTTGTAGCAGGGTCGGGTGTGAGCACCCCCAGTAACTTTTGACAGAAATCAAATACGGCTACAGACGCATTTGCTTTGTGCTGAGAAAAAAACAATTTTTGAATAAGTGAAAGTCAACACAAAAGTTTTTTTCAATAGTTTTCCAAGTGCGATAAATCGTAGTGAATTAATCGAAAAGTTGAATGCAATCTATGTTTATGCAGAAAATTTATTATATTTTGTGCTTCAAAACCGAAATAAGCCAAAATGTTCACACAACAGAATTCGCTTATTGCTTTTCAAAGTGGCTATCAAAGTCGGTTGTGGGCACCCCTCTTTTTTAATTTAATGCTTGTGATTTACTGAAACATCATCGTGGATGTCAATATATCAATTTTACATTGTGTTCTTATTCCTCTTTAAGCTTTTTTAGTGGAAAGGAAACAACCAATAGGCCCTTCAAAGATATCGTAGAAAAAAAGTTGTTTTCATTAAGTGTGGGTGGTAAGGTGGCATACCACTTTGTTAAAAATCTCGGTATTGAGTTTCCTGACAAGTGCATCGAGAAGCTGATGGTGGAAATGGATTGGTACAAAAAAATCAAGTCTGCAAAACAATTAATCTGGCATTGACATCGAACACAATCAAGCCTGGTTTCCTGACAACCGGCATGATGCCATTCGATCCAGACGTTTTCAGTGACGCAAATTTTGTTGAAGCTGTCGAACAGAATTTCTTGAATTTGGGTGAGTTAATGTTTCCAAAATATGTTAATTTTGCTTTCTTCTTCATTTGATTGCATTTATCTTCATATTTTCTTATTTTTAGCCGATTTTCTAAGGGTGACCACAACCAACCCAAAAAGTTTTTTTTTGTCAGAAATTATCACTTTACTATTTTTTTGATATAATTTTTCCAACTGACGAAATCAATTTACTTTCTTCACCAGTAGTCAGCTAAGGTTTCTAAGGTTTGGTCAAAAGATATGAGTCGAAAACAAAATGGTGCCCAAAAGTCGATTTTTTGTGTTTTTCAATTATGCGGACGTAAAAATAATTTTATCTGAAAAGCAAGGCATGTTGCGAAAAAAATGTATTCGGCAAAAAATTATTAAATTGTCCAAAGGTGTGTTTTTTCGGACTTTTTGGAACTTTTTACTTTTTTTTCACCAAATTTTAAAGAATTGTAAAATGTCGATTCTAGGCATAATCCACTTTTTCGTTAAATTCCTTGGATTTTAGTAAAAATGCTTTTTTCCGATCGCGTAATTGAAAAACGTTAAAAAATCGATTTTTGAAACTTAAGAGTTCTTCTAACTTTTGAGACAGTGTAGGAATGATTCTAAATTTCGACCCTATCTAATCTACATACGCAAAACTATCATTTTGGTTTTATGTTGTCATAAGGTCAATCACGCAAGATTAAATTTTCTAGAACATCTTAACCCTTTATATCCTGTTTTTATTTAAGTTTTTGACCCCTTTTTTTCAAAAACTGGGTTAAAAGCGGTTATGTTATACAAATATAAGTATTTCACCGAAAATTTCGTTGAACCCTTTCACCAATTACATCTCAATTTTTTGGGGAAAAAAAAAAGTTCAAAAAGTTCTATAAAAAAACCATTCAATGGGTTAAGGCTTTCTAGAAAATTGTTTCTTGCGATTTCACGATGAACTTGGAACAACAAGTTTAATTCGAAATGCAGTTTTAGAGATCTATAGAGAGATCTACGGTAGTGTGATATTTCGGAAATTCTTTTTTTTTGTCAAGAAGTACTCGAATGCTATTGGCATGCTCTAAATGCAGTTGACAAAAATATTCGACGAAAAATTTAACTAGGGGTTAGCGAAAAAAAATACCGTTCGGACGGTGACAAACGACGACTCATGACAAACACAACAAAAACTTCAAAAACTCATAATTTGAAAACCGTAAAAGATGCCAGGATTTTGAGGATCGCAAAATATTTACAATAAAATTTACTTTTGAATAAAAGTATTTAAAAAATGGAAAGTGTTTTTTTTTTCAATATGATATCAGAATAACATTTTACTAGAATATATCTATATCAAATAATAAATTTTCAACAATTTTCAAAAAAATCAGAGATATAAACTCAAATCTTGATCGATTTTGCAAAGATTGACCCATTTGCATTGAGTGATTTATGTCCAGCATTTGTTGTTTAAAACTCCCACTAAAAAACTGTGTATAGAGAGTACCAACATAAAGAAAATCAATTTAGTTTTGATTTGATTTAATCACTTCAAATAAATCATATAAAATAATTTTACTTTAACACAAATTTAATAATGAATTTTTTTTCTACTATTTTGCTTTAAGTTTATTCTTCGCTTGACAGCAATACGATTTCTGAGCACGTCTTGGATAGAAAGAAATAAAGAAAAAGTGTAGACAAATATGAAGGCGGATACACATTTTGCATTAATATCCTTGATGTTGCCAAGGTACAAGTAAATAAATGTAATCATCAATTCGTTGTGGCTTTTAGAAAAGAAACATCAAAGTTTATTGAGTTATTTGTTTAAGTCTGTTTTTTTTATATCTTCTTAAGAGTTCTTACAGAAAGAAAAGCAACAGGATACATTTTTTATCTAGCTGTCTATATACAACGAATGTTGCAAGGACTATCCTCGACTTTTTTATTATTTCCATTTGTGAAATTAAATGTTGATTTAACTCAATTCAATAAAACATTTAATTTTACCATCACGTACAGCAACCAACCAGTGCAATAAATTCGTATGCCCTTTCGTTGAACTCTTTGAATTTGATATGTCATATGGAGCATAAATAGTCACACATCCCTACATTCTTTCATTTGTTCAATGTGTTTGTGCCACTGGCGACAAACGCATAGTTTTTGCTGCTGTATTACCCCGCCGGAAGCGCCTACATGACAACGTTTAATTGTCAGTTTCATTGGATAAAAATCAGCAACGCCAACGCACAGCAGGACACGATATACCGCAGGGCTTTTTAAAAAACTCTTGACGTGAGTTTTCATTTCCAGCAAGCGTATGGCTATTTAGTGACAGGGTTAAAGAAAGAGACAGAGAAAGAGAGAAAATGGATGGTAGATGGTGTTGGCGTTAAATGTTTCGTCCTATCTGTCCGTCTGTCTGTATGATTTAAGGAAATTAAATGCATTTAACTGTTGCATCGAAAGGTAAGGAACTTCCATTTTATATTTACTCAGTACAGAATGAGAATATGTGTTCAGTTTAATTTCATAGGTTTTTTCTAAACTTTTGTTGTTTGGGTCCTTTTTTGTAAAAAAAAATTTATTGCATCAATCGATGGGAAAAGGTCGAAAATATAATTTGGACATGACCAAAGGAGTCCCCGACCCCTCTAAGTGACCGTTTTGGGCCTATTTTTGTAAAAAAATTTTATTGCATCAATAGATGCAAAGGTCGAAAATAGATTTTGGACATGACCAGGGGTGTCGCCGACCCCTCTAAGTGACCGTTTTGGGCCCATTTTTGCAAAATAATTTAATTGCACCAATCGATGGGGAAATGCCGAAATAAGTCACAAGCGTGGCCGGAGGTAACATTTTCGACCTTAGCTCATCGATTGGTGCAATAAAACTTTTTTACAAAAATAGATCCAAAACGGTCAATTAGAGGGTCGGGGGTTCATCTAGTTATGTCCAAATTGTACTTTCGACTTTTCCTCATCGATTGGTGCAATAAAATTTTTATACTGGGCCCAAAACGGTCACTTAGAGGGTCAGAGACTCCTCTGGTCATGTCCAAAATGTGTTTGAAATTTTTCGCCATAGGTTGGTGACTAATTTTCTTTTTACAAAAATTAAGCCAAAATGGTCACTAAGAGGGTCGGGGACTTCTCTGGTCATGTCCAAAATATATTTTCGACATTTTTCTATCGATTGGTGCAAACATTTTTTTTTTTTCAAATGGGCCCAAAACGGTCACTTAGAGGGGTCGGGGACTCCTCTGGTCAGGTCCAATATGTATTTTCGACTTTTTCTCATCGATTGGTGCAATAAAATTTTTTACAAAACTGGGCCCAAAACGGTTACTTAGAGGGTCGGAGACTCCCCTGGTCATGTCCAAAATGTATTTGAAATTTTTCTATGGGGGTTGGTGCAATGAATTTTTTTTGCAAAAATGAATCCAAAACGGTCACTTAGAGGGTAGGGGACCCCTCTGGTCATGTCCAAAATATATATTGTCGAACTTTCCCCATCGATTGGTGCAATAAAATATTTTTACAAAAGTGGGCCCAAGACGGTCACATTTTATCTTCCAGCTCTATAGATGAGCATGTTATTTCTTATACTTCAGTTACTGGATCTTTTTTCAAGGTACTTTTTTTTGACTTTGACTCCAAAAAAAAACTTTTATTTGAGAAGTTTTTTAAAAAACTTTTATAAAAAGCTTTTAAAATTAAAACTTTTAAAAATAAAAGTTTTTAAAAACTTTTTCGAAAAACTTTTATGAATAAAAAAAGAAAAAAAAAAAAACAGGGGATGGTTACTAAACGGAGAATGATGAAATGTTGCAAAAAAATGAAGAAGAATGATGAAACGGAGAAGTTATAAGGAAGTCTGTTTTCTTTTTTAAAGCCATTTTGGGGCTACGAGCACCCTTTTTTAAATGTTTTTATTTAAAAGTAAATTGTACTATAATTATATTCCGACACTTAAAATCGTGGTTTTTTTTGCGGTTATCAAGTTATGAGTTTTTGAAGTTGTTTAATGTTGTGTTTATCATGAGTCGTTGGTGCACGTGCGTTAACATATAGGGTTGCCACCATATGGAAGGTATTTTTTTTTAGTGACTTCTTTCATGGAATATCTTAACCCATTATAAAAAAATTATTGGAAAAGGGGTTCGAAAAGACCCATAAAAAGGATTAATGGGTTAATATATTGCTTGATCTCATGTTAGTCTTCTGGAACATCTAAACCCATTTTATCCCGATTTTATGGGAAATGTAGAAAAGAGCAGAAAAATAATATTCATTCTATACATAACCTGAAAAGAAGCCAAAAACAGTGCTTTTTTATCAACCGCACATGAATGAGATTTGATTCTTGTGTACAAAGCGTCGGGCGAATAATGTTAACTGAGAAAATGTGCGACGGTCACGTTCATCACCCGGGGAAATGCCCATAAGTTATACAAATATTGTTGGTATCAGTTTCAATGTATTGCGAATGCAAATTTATGCTGCATTAAAACTTAATGCAAAATAAAAGAAAAAACTCACAATAATAAACAACAATTCTCGTTATGAATTTACACATCATTTCGCAAAAACTATTGACCTTTCGTCTCCACTTTCGTTCGACTCCGCCCCTCTCTCCCCGCCCATATTCGACACTTTGTTATTTAAACAAATGGCAAGAAAAGTGGCTGCTTGCATTTCATAGAAATAAACCTTTTAGGGCACTTCACACACTTCATTACATCTGACCCACATACATATAGATATGTTTGTATGTATATTGTACACATTAATAGACACACAGAACAGCGGCGCAGATGGAATTTTTTTGGAGGGTCCTAAAAAGCTCTATCGTTGTTGTGCAAATATCGAAATAATGAAAAAATGTTACTCATACGTCTTTTCGCAAGGTAATTGCAAATTGCTGTTTAGGCCAGAGTTCCCTAAGTACCCCCTATTAATACGGCACTGACTAAAGCAGTGTGCGATTTTTGTATGCTTCCATATATTAGATATCGGTTTTCCTTACTTAACTTGGCCCAACTTTCATCAACTGATGATGCTCTTGCCATTAGCAACTCTGCTCTCTGCCTTCGTTTGCTTTCATTTTCATTTAGTTTTGTTCAGTTGAGTTCAGTTCATTTCTTTGCAGCTGCTTTTCATTTGTAAAACCACAAAGCAGCAGCAGTGGCATCCTTTATAATATACACACGCACACACACGATTTTCACTCACATTTACTCATACTCCTTTGCTGTATTTACCATAACACACACACATTTGCATGTCCATTTGCATATGTCAATTGGCATTATGTTACGTTACATTTGTCCGTTCGTTCGTTACGTTGCTTTTGCATTATGTTATGTTGTGTTTTTGTATTGCGTTACTTAGATCCCCAAAATGTAGGTCTATTAAGTTGTTATCCATTTTTTGTTGTTGTTGTTTTCTGCTGCCGCCACACAACAATTATGATGTGGCAAACATCTCATTGCGCCGATATTTTGTTACTAATGGACACATTATTTTTTCCATTTGGATTTTCATTTCAATTATGACTTTCTTACGTTAGTAGGGAGTTTTGATGAAATTAAAACACATGTCATGGAATCGCTCCATTCCAACTTCATGATTTGTGTATTCGAAAAGAATCATCTTAACGAAAAACTTTTGTAAAATATTAAACACTTATAATACTTCAAAAAATATCTATTAATTTTTTCAGTAGTTTTAAAGACATTTTATAATTTTTTTAAAATTTCCCAGTCAAATAAAAGAAAAAGTTTAAATCGTCACAAAAAATTCTGAAAATGTTGGCTAATATTAGAAAATGTTGGCTAATATTAGAACATTTTAAGTCTTCGAAAAATTCCATTCTTTTTAGTCAAATATTGTAAAAAAACAGAGGCACTCAAAAAAAAAAAAAAAAAAAAAAAAAAATGGTATGAACATTTCATTTCTTATATGCAGAATTGCCAATACACCTGCAAGATCTCAATATATCCTTACTTGAGGCTTATAACGAACCTTTTTGTAGCGGCCAAGGGTTTGGCTGCAAAAAATTATAAAAGAAAAGTACGGCCTCTTGGTTAAATTCAAAGTCACGGGTTGGAGTTTTATTAACTTACTTCATTTTTATTTCTTGATTCGGTTTCCCTCAATATATTTGTAATTATATAATAAATAAGACACGTCTCCCTACTCCCCACCGCTCTCTGCTCCTGTGCGTTACTCCCTCTGCCTCCAGCCGTTGCCTAGTTGAGTGAAGTAGTAGTAAGTTGCCATTGCTCACACCTATCGCAGTGGTATTCTCTTGAACGCGTCGCCGGATAGCTGATATTGCTATTTTCTATCCTTCTGCATCTCCTTTGCACTTCGAAAAGAGAGAGAGAGAGAGAGAGCACACCTGCGAGCAACTGATTTATTATCAGGCTCAATCGTGAGGCTGTTCTCCTCCCAATTTAGCCGTGAGCAGCTGATTTATTATCGGGCCACCAACATCTAATGTGGTGGTTTTCTTTTCGCCACCGAGCAGAGGGAACAGGGGGATGTAATACGCTCACGCAATTGACAACAATGCTCTCCTATGCGCGTCAAAATACCCCTTATTCCGCTCTCTACTCTGCTGTTTGCATACCCGACTCCATTTGAGACTAGATCACACCCACGAATAACTGATATATTATCAGGCTGCTCGTTTGTGCGACCCCTCACCTTTGTACTAACCACAGGCAACTGATTTATAATCGGGCTACGTGCGTTTAGTGCCGCGGTCTCTACGCTGCTACGCCTCACTACTACTATTTCAACTACTTTAATTGATAAAATAGTTTGTTTCCTTGCTGCTTACCGCTTTATCTGTTTATTCTGCTTACTGATGCTGCTGCTGTTGTATGCCGGTCGCCAGCCACACAAAGCCTGTCTCGATCAATTGCTGTGTGTCTAAATTTATTTTCTGTTTCTGTGGCAGCAGCACAGCTATTGCGCAGTGTTGCCGTTGTGTCTGGTGTTATTGATATGGTGGGGATTTTACCCTAAATTAAATGAAGGCTATGTTTTCTTAAATAAGTGGTTAATTAATAATTTCAAAATTATTTCAATTAATACTAACAAAATTAATGATAAGTTAAAATAAATATGATGCTTGATAATCAGAATAACATTTGAAGCGATGTTTTGCAGGAGGAAAATGCGGCTCTGCCAACTTTCTTAAGGCGTTGCTACAGAAGAAGGTGAAATTAATTTTTAATGTTGTTAGTTTTTCAAATTGTAGAAATGCAAAAAAAAAAATTATCATGTGAAGATAAGTCTCCTTTCCTTGTGGTGCGCCACATATGTATATTGAAATTCAGGTTTACTGTTGACCCATTCCCCTATTTATTTTTCTACTTATTTCTTGAATTACAAATATTTTTTGTAAATTTTTTAACAGTTTTTTATTTATTTCTATTTCTGCATATGTTCGTAACATCTTCTAAATTTGTATATTTATTTCACTGTACGTTGTCATGTCACTTTACTCCAACACATTGAAGATAGAAAATTTTTAGCTGTAAAGAGTTTAAAAAAACAAATTGCCAAATATGTTCCAAGGTTTTTTAATGAAAGAGACGCTACTTGTCATTCCAACATGAATCTTGTTTAAATGTCCATCACTTTTGCAATGTTCACTCGCTACAAAATTTCAGATAGCAACATTTTAAAAGAACAACACCAACGTCCTTCGCAAAAGAAAAGCAATCTCCTTGCGCAAACCAACATAGAACAAAACCAAGAAAACCAACGCTTATTCCCCAGACGCGGCACCATTAGCAGCCAGCTAAACGACAACAGCACTTGAAAGTCGTAGAATGAAGAACGCCCATGGCAGGCTTATGCCCCAGACAGACGATAGCTCTAATCTAGATTGTAGACGCAATATTGTGAAACTTTTTATTGCATGATTTTAGGCATTTTTTAAACAAATATTTCATAGATATTGACTAAAAGAAAATTTCCCAATTCATGGTCCAAAAAATTCTAAAACATCAAAAACAAGATTAATACTGAGTTAAGTATCAGAAAAGCTAATTAGAATTTTTTGGACCCAGAATTAGGGAATTTTCTTTTAGTCAATGTCTATGTCAATTTAAAAAATGCCTAAACTCAAGCAATGTGAAGCTTTCATTATTGCGTCTATAATCTAGATTAGAGCTGTCGTCTGTCTTGAACATAACCTACGGCAAGTCTTACCTGTATGCATTGTGCCGCTGACATTAAAGCGACATCTTGCGGTGTACTTGTGAAATGTCTTAGTTATTTTAACTTTTCGTAGAGTGAAGAACGTTCATATGTGAGTGAAATGCAGCTGACGTACGTATCATCTATGGTTGCGCTGCAGTAGCAGCATCTGTGCGGTATTAGTTGTGGTAGATACCCCAGAAGCGGCGTACATTTTAAAACAACGACGGAAGCGGAAATAATTCGCAAGAAAGAGCGGAAAAAATTTGTTTTTTTTTTTTCTTGCAAAAGGAAAGTATAATCGGTGTGTGGAACAACTTTGATATCCTGCCGTGCAGCACTTTTGGTTTGGAAATACAGTGCATCCGTTGTATGTCAGCCGTATGTGCAGAGACATAGATTTTCTTATTGGTGTTCACTGTGTATTTACTATGCTGGTGTTTTATACATACATTTGTGTAAAATGTATTAAATGGTGCTTTTTGATATAATATTGACCCAATCGGAAATAAAGGTAAATGGAAAGTCTTCTGATTCTTTTCAAGCAGACTTGTTTTTGGCTTTGGACATTGATTCTTGAAATTTGGCACTAAGTCTTGGACTCGGTTATGGTCTTCAAAAAATTTCTAAGTTGTTGTTGAGTATTCAAAATTTTCCAAAATTTAGATTTTCAACCCATTTGGGGTCTTATGATGTTAAAGTCCGTATTGACAAATGACTTTATGTTCGAAATGGGCCTGACACACCTATTAACTATAAATTACCAAGACCAAATAGCACTCTCGGTTTTGATGATCTGATGATCATTGTGACCAATACCATAGAAGTTTGGGTCTTGAGACTATGTCAGCGACTTGGGCTTGACCTTGACATAATTTTGCTTATCAATTCACACTAAAACATGATAGTTTTCTTTTCTTACTTTTGATTCCCTTTAGCAGTGATTTTAAACTTTTTTGGTATTAAATCTTGATTTTTTTCAGAAAGTTAGAAATTTATACGAGAAAAGTATGAAATTTATACCAAAATAGTTTAAAATTAATACTTTTTGGCATTGTTCTATATAAATACTTTTTGGTTTTAAACTTAAACTAAAGTTTTTACTGTGTAGAAATTTCCCCTTTTGTAAAAATTTTGTCTCGCTGTCATTTTGCCCTTCTTCATTTTGCGATACATCAGTGAACTTTACCATTATCGGACCTAGTCTAGAGTACCCACAGTTTGTTTATTCAAAGGTCGAGTTTGAGGAACTTATTTTTAAACAAATATTGAATGTTAATATCATCGCCTCTTTTTCATTCACTTCAGAACTGATATAACGTAAGGCAGTGTTCTGAAACTCGTGGTACGCGACCGATCCATGAATGCTGCGAAAATAACCGGCACCGGTCCGCGAAAGATGTAAAAATGTATGACGCCGGTCCACAGCTGTGAAGAGGTTGAAGAACACTGACGTAGTGCGTTAAAACCTTTTATACAGGCATTATTATTGGATGGGATCTAGTGAAATACGTGAATTATGTAGTTTCATCAGTAGAGATTTTTTTTTTCTTTCAATATTGGCGAGTTCATCATCATATCGCGATAATTCGTTAATTCAAAGAATTTCTTTGGCTGTACGATTACTTAAGATATTGGTGAATTCAAGAAAAATGTTCACCGAAACTTCTAAAACTACGTTTCCACCGGAGATTTATGATGTGATTTAAGACCGTTTCGAAATTTAGCTTTAGTCTCAGCGTAAATCAAGTGATTCACCATACAAAAAAAAATCTATTTCTGGCGAGACTGATTTGAAATCCGCGTATAAATCTCAGCAAAGCTACCGATTTAGTGGCAACCTTAAATGTCATTTAAAACAAAGCAAAAGAATAATAAATATTAAGAAGAAAAGGAAAAATAACTCTAATTTTCCCGCTTATGACATTTACTGTAAAAAGTAAATCTATTTCGGCCGGTGAATTTAATTAATGACAAGATTTATAGATCTCATCCCATCTCTAGAAGAAACGTTGTATTACTCCATATTTTTTCCTATTCTGAAATATTTCTACTTTTCTTCAAACTAATACGGTATTTTACGTCTATAGGGATTCTTATAAAGTGGAAATATTCGGATGATGGTCGATGTCAGTTGGTCTTCTTTGCTCATACCTACAGAAGATTACAATTTAATTTCCGCAACTTTGTGTGGAACAAAGGATAACGCAGTACTCGAAACTTCTGGAAACTTTGACCAACAAGTCGCAGGTTCATACATAATGCTCTAATTCCTACCGGTTACATTATGAGATAAATATGTACATATGTCTGCATTTATTTTCCAAGCTGTTTAAGTTCAAATTCATTTTCAATAAACTTTTAATATGATCGTAAGTGCTGCTGTGGGTTTCATCAATGCTGCAGTATGTGGCTGGTTGTCTGCTGATTCCTTTTTTTTTTTTCCTCTTTAAGTTAACCGTCCAATTTTAAGTTCAATTTGTTTCTGTCTTTCCTCTCTCTCTCTCTCTCTGGTGATTTTTAACAATTTTCTACAATAATTTTCTTGCTGTACAGAAATTTGCGGTATTTTTATCACGTTTTCTTTGACTTGTCCCTTTTTATCCTTGCTATATCTCGTTTACATTTGCAGTTATATATTTTTTTTTTACCCTTTGGTTATATGCAGTGGTCTCGGAATGTGTTCTTGTAGCCGCCAACGTTCTGCTGGATGGGCAGTGTAGCGACCACAATCATGCAGAGGGGATGGAATTTTACAAATGCCAACGAACAGCGTTTGGCATCTCGTACGCGATTCTATTTATTTTACTGGTTGTAATATCGGTAAGCGCACTCCTTGGGCAGTGTTTAATCCTTAATGCATCCTTTTTTTCGATTTTAAGTTTTTATCAAAATATGATAAAACAAAAAAAAAAATGTTCTTCTTTCTCTCGTTTAATTTGTATGTTGGCGCTTCGCGTACCGACGACACGTTTTTTTGCTTTCGCAACGTTTTACTTAGCTTAATGGTTTGGAATAAATATTTAAAAATTTTATGAGAATTTTATGTTTTTTTTAGAACAATTCTGAAAAGCTTTTGAGATTTTAAGATTTCTATTTATTCATAAGAATAAGAAAACAATGACGAATATACAGCTTAAAAAATTTAATCATTGATCGTGTGTGG
This sequence comes from Calliopum simillimum, assembly GCA_951812925.1. Classification (NCBI taxonomy): domain Eukaryota; kingdom Metazoa; phylum Arthropoda; class Insecta; order Diptera; family Lauxaniidae; genus Calliopum; species Calliopum simillimum. The sequence goes on from OX638369.1 coordinate 17,867,722, forward strand.
TGTTGTAAAAAACCGATAAAGTTTCATCAATATTTCTGATTCTGAGGGAGAACTGAAAAAAAGACAAACATTAAGTTACGAGTCCTGAATATTTTTAAAATGTTTTTTACTTCGTTTTATCTTTAAACTACTATTTATATAAAACCTTTCGTAGATTTAAGCAAAAGCATAAAAGCTCATTGTCCCCAACTTGGAGAATGGAAGAATAAGAATGTTCTTAATGATACCACTTTAGAAGTATAAAAGTACTGATGGTATTTAAATGGACATATGTTCTAACTGGTTACGGAATTTTCAGTAACTCAATTAATCTTCTCAGGGTCTTTGAAGTTATCTGACAGTTGTTCAGTTTTTCAAGCGAAAATATTTGCGATTTGAAGTATTCGGAAATTTTAATAAAAAGAATGTGCTGTTCGGTAAATAAATGTTAAAGATTCGGAAACTAGTGGAGGTAAGTAAAATCTAGACTTATAAAGAGAAAGTCCTAATTTTTGGTTTTTGTCAATAGATCTAAATGTTAAAAAGCGTGAACAAAAGTTTAACCAAAAAACTTTATAAAAAATAATGCACAGTTCAATTCATCACAATAATAAAATCTAAATTAGTAGCGGACTGCAAGGAAAAATTAATCAGACTAGATCGTCGGCTTGATCTTGCGCTCGTTTGGGTCCCAGGCCATAGGGACATCGAAGGCAACGAAAAAGCTGATGAACTGGCAAGGAACGGCTCCTCTCTGAATGTCACAAGCGCGGTGCGAGTTCATACCCCGCTAGGTCTAGTAAAAAAGCGGATATTCTCATACTACTTAACCGAGGCGAATACTAATTGGAAGGCATTGACTACATGTAGGATATCAAGGTCAATCTGGCCTTCATATAACAGTTCAAGAACTACTTATTTACTAGCTAATAACCGTATTAATATAGCAAGATTTACAGCAGTTTGCACTGGACACTGGACCATCGGCAAGCATTCTGAAAAACTAGGCATCCTTTTCAACTCCTTTTGTCGGAGTTGCTTAGATGCAAACGAGCAAGAATCTCTTCAACATTTTCTCTGTGACTCTGTGACGAAATTGGCTCGCTGCTCAGTTACCTTAATAGAACTAACTGGATATAGATATCGTTAGTTAGGTAATTTTAAAATTTTTCACATCCACTTATACCAGTCTGTCAGATCATTTTTGTGGTATTAAAATGGGACTTTTAGTGCTACTTAGGGTTTCAGCTTGCTTCACTAAACCGCCACTCTAACCTAACCTAACCTCAATTCATCATAGTTTTATTATTAAAGCTACTTTTGAATAAAACTTGGTTAGTTTTTATTTTATTGAAATTATTTGTTTTATTTTATTATACCATTATTGCTGTGTAAGAATGTTTAACATGTTGTACAGTTATATTTATATGTATGTTTTTTGAAATTATATAAATAAAATACTTAACTTTAAAAAATATGATGTCAAGACAATAAAAATTGGATAGATTGCTATACTACTGCAAGAACAAAATAATATTATTTTCTTAAAAACGATAATGTTACAATTAAGTTATTGCAGCAATCAATCAATATGTTTAATATAAAGATATATAAAATGTATTTTTTAAATTGTTGCCTCTGTTTACTTTGTGTTTGAAATATTATATATTTAAAAAATTAAATATTGATTTTTTTAAATAAATTATATCCTTAGTTATTAAAATTAAAATGCAAAAATGTAAAATATTATTTTTCGATTATGTTCTTTTCATTTTATATAAATTAAACTCTATTTTTTTATAGCTAATTATTTATCTTAATTTATATTTAATATTAACACTACCTACAAATAGAAAGTCCTTATAATGCATTAAAACTTAAATATAAATTTTATTTTCAAAATTCATATATCTACATAAGTATGTACTTAATGTATGTATTACATATTAATTCATTAATGATTGTGGAGCAAACTTTTTTATATATTTATATGTTTTTATGAAACAAAATAAATTGAAAATATATTTTGGCTTTTATTTGAACTTTGGTCATATACATATTTGCAAAGACTAACGAATATTCCTAACGTCTCGATCTATTTTTGACCGAAAAGAGAAAAAAATTTACCAAAAAACACAATTTGAAAGTTTGACAGGTTTTCATATGAAAAAAAAAAAAAACTAGTAATGGTGTTACCTTAGACCAAACATTAAATACCCTACACTGCAGTATTTTGAAAATGTTGCTTATATGGAAGGTGTAACGAATTCGCCTAGTTTTTGCCTAGAGCTTACGCTAACCATTTCTTGTATTTATGTGTCTTCTGGTTATATTTCCGTGAAAAATACTCTTAAACTTGCATTTTGAATTTATTTTTTTTTATGGGCGGTAGGCGAATTTATATCGCCACTCTTCAAGTGAATAACACAAAGTCAGTTTTTTTTTTGAGTTTTGGTTCTAAAATATTATAGCTTTTAGTCTGATGAGACGCATTGAGCCATATCTCTGTTGAAAAAAAATCCAAAATCACTAAAGGCTTTTTCAATACACTCGAAGCTTGTGTGGGAGTGCTTTGAACTTCTACAAGTCCTATGTAGTAGGAACGATGTTATTCTTGCCTGGATACCAAGGCACCAGGTGCATGAGGGCAATGAAGGGGCCGATTACTTGGCCAAGAGAGGGGCACTCAATTCTTTCGTAGGCCCGAAACCCTTCTGCGGAATAAACAACAGCTTTAAAAATAACTTAATTCGGGAATAGGAAGAGAACAGGCTGATCGACCACGGGAGAGCCCAGGAAGGCAAACGACAAGCGAATAGGCTAATCAATTCAAAACGTACTAAGGTAGAGGCTGCTTTAAATTTCAGTAGAAAAGATATAAAAACTTACAGTTAAATAATGACAGGTCACTGTAAACTCAATTAACTATCACCTTAAAAGATGGATTTTGGCAGACAATAATTCCTGTAGACTCTGCTTAGAGGACTTGGAAACAGCAGAACATGTGCTATGTACTTGCCCTGCTGCGTTTAGACCTAGGTGCCGAGATTTTAGATCCAAATGACATAGGTAAAATTAATGCGATGGCATTGACAAGATTTATAGAAAGTCTGGAACTGTTCTGATAGAGAAAGAGTCTGTACAAAAGATCTTTCAAGTCGCAGTACAATCCAGAGCCTTTTTAATAATAGTAATGAGATATGAGCCAAAAAATAATAAAATAAATACTTTTTTTTATGAAATTATTCGCTCCACTGTAAATAAATATATATTTATGTGTGTATGTGTATAAACTACCTATGTTTAATTATCAATATTTTTTTTTTATTACAAATTTTATTTGTTTTTAACAATGGGATTTTTTTATGTTTTTTTTTGGCTATTTACAAAAATATCACATTTAATATGTGGTTTTACCCATACATGTTTTTACTTAAAAAAAAAAAAAAAACTATAAAATTAAAATAGTATAGGGGAAAGTGGGGAATCGTGGGCCATGGGGAATCGTGAGCCACCGCCACCTTTTGGCAGTATGTCGAGATAAATAGTTAGATGAAACTGTAATCGTTTTCTCTTAGCCTCAACTTATTTTTACATTGGTTGTTGACAAACGCACGCGTTTTATTTGCTTTGTACAATACTTGCCCAAAAAAAAGTATCTGCAAAACTTTTTTTGCGTGTTTGATTTCCATCATTCTTGGACGAATTACTACGACAAAACACAGGTAAATATGTTTTTTATTATCGTTAGACCTTTGCCTTTCAACATACAAAAGTAATTTTGCATGACACTTCAACAAGTCAATTACACGCCGTTGTTTTGCAAAAAGTAGCTTGTGGGGAATCGTGAGACACTTCGTGGGCCACCCGTGTTTTGACAGTTTTCGTATCAATACACATTTGTATGTTGTGTTTATGATGTTTTGTGCAAAATGGAGGCTGTGAATCAATAAATAAAACAATAAATACATATTTTGTATCAAATTTTCCTATTTCTTTGTTAACGTATCTGATTGATCGTGCATAACCCTTCTTCTTCATTTTGTCGATTAAAATAACTTTACTTGTCATTTCAACTAATTCAATAAAGTTTTGCATCATAATTGTTTGATTTTTACTTAATTACGGCAGTGGCCCACGATTCCCCACCATTTTTGAAAATCGCAAAAACACTAATTTTTTTCAAACCACGAAAAGTCGGAAAAAACAAAAGAGTTGTTAGAAAGTGTAATAGTCAAAAGTTACATAACTTCATGTAGAATAACATACCATATTACAATTTGCAAAATTTTTTATTTTTTTTGAAGATATTTAACAAAATAAAAACGTGGCCCACGATTCCCCACCTTCCCCTAACAATTTTAAAGTTAAATTAAAATGTGTTATACATATAAAGAATATATATTAAGCTCAAAATCGGTAAACATAGAGAAAAATAATATAAGAACATTTTGGACAATTGAAAACTTAAATACTTAATTTTATTTAAATAATATAAATTGGTTTTTGTTTTCAAACCAAAACTTTACTTAAGACTTATAGAGTAGAACGGGGCAATGTCGTGCACTCAACTTTGACATGCTCGTAAAGCCGTTCATCTCAAGCGAATGCGACGAGTAAGCATCCGATCGAAAGATAATTTCGTTGGTTACATCCATGTGTAACAACATTTGTGTAGCGAGAAATTGTGTTTGTGTAAGTGAAGAAAAAAAATGTGCACGACATTACCCCAATGGTCGTTTTAAAGGTCAACTTCGATAACTCGGTGAAGCCCAAAATTTTTTTCGAAAACCGAATACTTCTTTTCTTTGGCAGGATATTTCGTTTCAGAAAAAACTTAGCTGGTATATTTTCCCGCAAGGAAAATTATTTTTCTGACCCGATGAAAAAACACTTTTATCGTCCCGAAAGCGTGCGTTTTGAAAAAAAAAGTTACTCGTAGAGACGAACTGGTGAAAATTGCTAGTATTATATGCATAAGCTCAGTAGGTCAGCAGGTCACTACCTTACGAACAGTTGGTAAATCATTCAATTCTTTGGGCTAAAACAGCCAGTGCACGACATTACCCCCTGCACGATATTACCCCGTTCTACTCTAATAAATATTAAATAATATAATGTATTGATAAATTATAACTTAAAACACCTTCTTACACTCCTCTATATTTTATTTTTAACTTCAAAGGGTGGCTGTACTTTTTATTAGCGGATCAAGTTTTGAAATTTCCACTTTAGATGATCATATCTGACTTGAACCAAAAAAAAAAATCAACTTAATTAATATGAAATATTTGCTTCTTATCTTTTATCTTTAATGCATACATAATTTTATAAATTACTTCTCATATCCTTCAGATGACACACTTTTGTATTAAAATTTCACTTTAGAAAACTTAAAAGTGAAATTCGCCCAAAGCCTTTGATTTGTTTTTTGCACCATTTCCAATTACAAATTTCACATCTCACTTTCAGCTACTTACTAAGTTTAAGTTATTTCTGCATTCCTAGTTCAAGTGGTAAAGTTTTCAGCAACACAAAAAAAAAAAAAAAAATTCCAACAAATTAAAATTATTTTCTTAGTTTTTCGCGTACTACAAATTTTCACGACTTCTGCACAAAAAACGAAAAATTCTTTTTCTCGAACTAAAAACTTTTCGTTATTTTTAATTCTTTTACATTTTTCACTTTCTTGCAGAGTTTTCCTGTTTTTAATTTCCTCTCTTTTTGCTTTTCTACACATTTTTCGCAACTTCAATTTCAACTTCAAAGTGAGCGCGCGATTTTTGAAATGAAGTGGAAAAGGAACTGGAGCGCAACTTTTAATCGCAACGTATCCTGTCTTAAATCAATGGAAATGACTCAATTAAGGCGAGTGAAAAGTTTATTGGTTTTTTTGGTTTTCTACGCCAGCAAATGCATAATGTATGGGTTGCGGAAATTTGTTGTAGTCTGACAGTATCTATTATATGCTACATATGTACGTTATAAATAGTAGTAGCTGTGCAGTACATATTCAAGAGTTTGTGATGACCCATTTGTTAGATTAATGGGTATTTTATTAAATAATTCCAATAGGTTTTTTTTTTAACGTGGGAGAAACTTTTCAGACAAAATTTGTTTTTCGGAAAAATGCTTCTGTTTGATTTTTGCCTTTAAATGATGCTTGAAATTGTAAACTGAAATGTTAAGGGGATTGATTGTGATATTATGAATGTAGGAAATGGCTGAAAAACAAAAAATGGTAACGTTTTGGTAGTCGACTGTTTAAATGAATCTAAGGATATTTTTATTCTTATATGTATCAGAAAAATCTCTCTTTGTTATGTGTAAAAAGGTGTTCAATTTTAAAATACCTAAAAGTAAATACGTAGGGTACTATTTATATTGCGGGAACTTACAACACTAATGTAAATAGCTAAATTCTGGCTACACCATAATAAAGTTTGATGTTTTTAGGCATAAACGTACTCACAACGTTTTACTGTCCAAGTTCCATTTGTTTTGTTTACAGTGAGTTAAGAAAATCAATTTGGCCAAATAATGGAAATTTCAAGAGAAGGTTTTCGTTGGATTATTTTTCACAACTTTCGACGTGGACTATTTCAACAATAATGTGTTGATGAACTCAGTTCTTTGTATGGCGATAAAGCACCTACAAAAACCACAGAAGATCGCTGGTATAACAAATTCAATCGTGGTCGTAGTTCGGTCGCCGACGAATTCCGTGAAGGTCGTCCAAAATCGATTGTTGTGCCACAAAACATCAATGCAGTGCATGAACTGATAATGCAAGATCGTCATGTGACATATTGTAAGATAGAAGCATCCTTGCACATTAGTTTCATTTCAATACATTCGATTTTGCATGATCACTTAGTTGTGGAAAAAATTTGTTCTTCTTGGATACCCCATAATTTATCAATCGCTCAAAAAAAAAGGCTCGCCAAATTGATTTTCTTAACTCACTGTAAACAAAACAAATAGCACTTGTACATCAAAACGTTGTGAGTACGTTTATGCTAAAAACTGTCAAACTTTATTATGATATTGCAAGATTTTATCTATTGACATTAGTGTTGCCAGTTCCCAAAATATAAATAGTACTCCTCGTATAAGTGGATGTTGAGATAAATCGCTCAAGTGGAAATTGATAACATAAAATACTAAAGTGTCGTAAAAGTAGTAAAAAAGTACTGGTGTAACTTTGAACTTTTAAGAGTTAATAGTTAGCTGTTAAATTACCTGGTAAGATGTGGAGCCGAGGCAGTAGTAGTCGGCAAATCAACTTTTTTTTTTAGAATTAGCCACCAATAATCGTATATTTAGTTTACTTAAAGAGTGTTCGATTCAACTAATTGCTTGTGTTGCATACTTTTTTTAAAATAATAACTGCGATTTTCCAGCAAATGTGTATTTTTACTTCAAAATAGCAGCAAAAGTCGGCCCCCTGGTTTTAAAATCTTGCCAAAAAATGAATATAATAGAAAAGATTGAGCAAAAAATCACCTGCATAGTATGTGGGTCAGGTCATTCCTGATGAGTTTGCTCAAACTTTTCTATAATATCCAGTACAAGATCAAAATCAATATTTTTTTCTATAAGCTCATCCTTTAACAATCCTAAAACTTTTCTGGTTTTATCAAAACTTGATTTCGATAAGGTTGTATGTAATTTTAGATTGTTATTATAGATTTTCAAGTACATTCTGGACACATTTTGTATAATATATGACATTTGCGTTAAATGGATAAGTGCCACATATCCTAAAATCATTTTTAATTGTCTATGTACGATCGGTACGATCCAAAACTATCTGTAGAATTCTATAAAAATATGTTTTGGTAACGGCTTTGCCTTCGTTACCCGGTATCCTTTACCATTTAAGGGCAGCTTTTTTATATTCTGATTTGTTTTTCTTGTGACTTGTTACCATCAACTAGAAACAGTACTGGACGTTTGATATTATTTTAAGTGAGTCAGTCATCAAAAAATGTTTCTGAACGCATCCAGCCACTGTCTGATCCTCTTTATGCCCATTCATCTGGTAGATTTTGAACCAAGACTAGAGAAGAACGTTTGTATGAAAACACAACTACAGGTGGAAATGTTTTACCAACAGCACTGAAGATCAACAGGACAGTGATGGTTTCATTGTCGTTTCCAAAGTTGACTACAAACCGTGTTAAAAAGATCAGATGACTTTTGAGTTTCCTCACTTGAACTTAAAATGGTCTAGGGTAGTTTGAAAAGTTCTATAATTCATGCGATAGTATGGTGAATTCTAAACAACTTGTCTAAATGAAAAACACAGTAGGGGATGTGCTGCGATTAAGGTATACCTAATTTTTTTTTTTGGAATTTGCAAGCGAATCGTTAGATGAATTTCAGCCAAATATTTTTATGCTGATCAGTGAAGTATTGGCCACAGGATGTATTTCAATTAAATGTGAGCAATTTCATTAAAAAAAGTCAAAAGAGCTGTGTTTGAAAAGTTGGCAAGTAATGTGATATTTATGGTACGGTAATGTGGTATACTATAAAATATGCTGATTAATGAAGTATTGGCTACAGAATATTTCTCCATAAAATGTGTACAACTGTAAAAGAAGAAATTATAGAGCATAATCTGGCATATGTCGGATATATGTTAAAAAACCTGTACTTGAAAAGTGGGCAGGTAATGTGGTATAATTCTACCATATAACCAACTCAACTTTACCACATTGGCCAATTTTTAGAACGTACAAAATTATAAAAATAAAATGGGAAACTTTGTGAATTTACACAGTTAAACACTAATTTCGTATTATTTAGCACTTAGCTTAATTGAATATAAACAAAACTTCCACAGAAAACCACTTTTGCTTAACAAAATTTTTTTACGAAAAATTCGAAAAAAAAGTCGACCTCTGTTTCGTTCAACTGACAGCGGAAAAATTATGTTTGGTTCATGAAAACAACACATCCCTGGTTTTTCATGTTTTCTGACCGGATAAAATATATGACATCTGCAAGTTCTTATCCGAATCGGAGATATGCGGCTATACCACATTACAAAACTATACCACAATCGCAGCACTTCCCCTACTGAACTACGTAAAGATTTATATTTCATTTCCATCGAAGCTGTAGCGGTGATGAGATTTATAAGTCTCGTCGTTAAATTCTACCCGTTTCCGCCGACTGAAAGAGATTTTTTTTTTGATAGTAAATGTTATAAGCGGAAGTTGTTTTTCATATTCTTCTTAATATTTGTCTTCAATTTGCTTTGTTTTTAATGACATTAATGCCAATTGTAAAAGTTACTAGTAGCCCTGCTGAGATGTATACGCAGATTTGAAATAAATCTCGACGGAAAAAGATTTATTTCTGTATGGTAAATCTCGTTATTTACGCCGAGATTTAGAGCTAAGACGCGAAATTGCCGTAAATTACCTCATGAAATATGTGAATTGATAAATAGCAGAAATTATTTTTGAGCGATTTGTTAACATCCAAATAAATAAGGGAATTTAAATCATTTAAACATAAGCTAAAATGAAAAATATATAACTATTCTTAAATTATACTAAATGCATAAAATTATAAATTACATAAAAAAATTCAATTAAATGTTTTCCGGAGAAACAAATATTTTTCAAACTTATGGTGGGAAAAGTTCAAAAGCAGGAAAAACCAACCAACGAAACTTTTTTTTTTGTTTTTGTACCACAAAATGTGGCCATTGACCAAACAAAAACATAATGTAATTCATCTTCTTTTAGATTTGACCTCCAATGCATTTTTGCTTTTTGTTATCTTTCGCGAATACTTTTGGTTAAGTCTACGCCCCTGGTATGCCATAGGATGGGGGCGTGGGAATTATTTTAGTTTACTTGTGTTTAACAAATAAACCATTGGGTTTTTGTATTTTTTAGCTAACATATGCTTTACGTTAACGTTTTCTTCATCCTTGTCATCGTCGTCGACGTCGTTGCTTCGGGCTCTCTGTAGCCCACTAATGGTCAGTTTACACTGACCAACGGCTCCAATGTGGTGAGATGCAGCAATTGCTGCTGCTGTTCGGCAGCATTATGACCATTACTAGTTGTTGTTGTTGTTACAGTTGCCGTATTTGGTGCTGGCAATACAACAACAATTGCATCCGCAGGCAGTGGTGCTCGATGTGTGGGTGTTAAACCTACACCCCCACCTACTCCTCCTCCTTTTGGTTGACTACTTGATGGCGCTCCTGGCGGTATAACAGTAGCCGCAGCGGCAACAGCTGCCACAACAGTTGCTCCACCGCTCGTTGCTGCATTATAGAGTTTTGTATTGCCATTGCTGTTGGCAGCAGCATGGGTACAATGGCTACTGCCGTTGTACATATGACCACCACCGCTGGGTGGTTCCTTTGTGGGTGGCGGTGGTGCTGGTGGCAAAACAAGCTCATCAATGGTACAAACCCGATCATCGATTGGAAACTTGAAATTTATTTCATTTTTTTTGGTGGCAGCAGCACCATTGCTTTTTGGGTTGTTATTGCCGACGCCGCCGCCATTGGCAGTTGTGACAGACGCCTCTAAATTCTTTTCCAAACATTTGACTTCGCCTGTGGTGGTGAAAAGGAAGAAAAAGAAGAAAACGTTGAGATAAATTTTGCTTTAAAAAATTGTACATAGTGAGATGGAAATAAATTTATTAAATGAGCAAAGGGAAAACTTCGTTCAACGTTTGAACGCAAAAGGAAGTAGAAAAATTTTCTGTAATTTTTTTTCCATTTTCATTTGGTTTTTTCTTTACTAATTGCTTTAGTTCAACATTTTTGGATCAATTGTCTGTGGTCTCTTTGCGTTGCTTATTCCGGCTTGGACCTTGCCAAAGGTTTTCCCAAAAGTTCTTTACTCTCTCGTTCAAATGAATCATTTCCAAAGGATAACAAAGTGCGAAAGGCTGCGAATGTTTTAATTATCATTTTGACTTTGGCGCCAACACTCTTATTCTAATCTTTGCAAGTCTGGTGGAACAATTTACACGGAAAGAAAACATTTTTGGTTAAATTTGTTGATTTTCGTTACAACATGTTACCGAAAATATTTACATCTTTACAAAAGGAAGTTGATGAATCATGCAGACAATATGAGTCCGATATCCAAAATTTACCAAAAGTAACATTTGACTGGTGTTTGTTAAGAACGTTATTTGCCCGTTTCACATATTACGGTTTTTTCTAAAATAAAAAAACTATACGACATTGTTTGTACATATATTTCAGCTTCTCTTCCTTTTTATATGGAATTGACATACATAGAAGTTGTTCTATCATTTTAGACTGTCTCCGCTCAATTTTTCTTATTCTAACTGTAATTTTTTTAAATAATGAGTAAATAGAGAACTAAAAGTGAAGAGAAAGAGGATATTCAGTGTAGTTTCAGCTCAGTCAGTTCCGGTTTTTCGATACTGAGTGTTCGTGTGTTTTTTTTTTCAAAAGTTAAAAAATTTTGTAAAGAACGAAAATGTGCATCATTCCCCGCGTAAGTTTTTTTCATATTACTAAACATATTATTTTATCTGTATTTAATTCAATCAATAAACAATTAGAGTGGCTATCACCCAGCTTAAATTTTTAAAAAAATTTACATTTTTATTGTGATATTACTGTTTTTGCAACATTTCGTCACTCTCCGTGTAATCATTCCCCATCGCTTCACCATTCTCCGTTTAGTAACCCTCCATCTGTTTTTTTGTTAGTTTCGCTTAAACCATTTATTTAAAAAAAATTTAAATTTAGTTTTAAAGTACTTAAATAAACTTTTTAAAAATACAACATATAGTTTTAGGGTTGCCACACATAAATAGTTGAAAGTGAAATTTACAACATGAGAAGTTTAACGCGCTATGATGGAATACATTTTTCGTCACTTTTATAAAAATAAATTATTTACACTTTTTGCCATTTTTATTTCATTAAATTTTTTTTTGCTTATAATTAAGAAAATCTGAAAATTTTTTTGAAGCTAAATTTTTCGGTTTTTTTTTTTATAAAATTTTTTTTTTTTTGCGGTGTAGCTTTAAATTCCGTCGAAAATTCTTCTCTTCCCCTTTTTTCCGAACGCTTCAGTTCATTTGTGCCCACATATTTAAGCTTAAAAGTGGAGTTTTTCTTTCCGAACAAAAACAAATACTTAGTGGAGTTGTCATTCCCCGCCTCCGCCCGCGCCCCACTGTGCTTAATAAGTTTCCAACCATTCATCGTACGACTGCGCTAATGCGGTGATTAATTAAGTGCAAAGTTTTTACTTCCGTTAAATTTTTTTGGTTTTTTTTTTTTTTTTTTAATTTTCTTTGCATCTTCTCTGTTATTGCTATTGGATTTTGCTTTAACCCTTTTACTTTTTGGATGAATTGTTTCTTAAATTGCCGTTGTTGTTGATGCTGGACTCAATGCCTAAAGGATTAGAGGATACTTCTACTGCGGCAGCATCAGTAGCAGTAGAAGTTGTGTGCTGTCAGTTGTATTTTAATGTTTTTGTATGCCTATTTGGTACGTAATCCCCTTAGGTGTTGGCCCAAAAATTTTCGTAACTTCAAGTGGGTAAGGAAGAAAACAAAAAACCGTTTTTCTTTTTGAAGGATAAGCAACAAAAGAGAAAGCACAACTGCAGCTGCCACAATGCGGCAAAAGGAGTGAAATTCTTTTTTTTTTTTTCTAAATACTTTTTTTAAACTTTTGTTAAGTTGAGCAAATTTTTTAGGGGTTATTTCTTTTTAAATTTTTATATAAAAGTTCGGTTTTATTTTGTTAAAATAAATTTGGGTGATTTCATATTTTTGTTTTATGGAAATTCAACAGCCAGCTGGAATTGACACTTCAAGGTTGTTATAATTTTGCACTTCAAAAAATGCTTGTTGTTCATTTAAACCTTTTTTTAAAAATTAGCAATACTTTAAAAAGTTGTCTGAACAGTTATGTGATACAATCTGATCTAGTTAAATTTAAATTTTTAGTAATTTTGTGAAGCCAAGAAAGGGTAGATATGGGTGAATCTTCGAAAAATGTTCCAAAACATGCCTTTTTATCCCAAATTCTTTTTTTTATATTTTTTTTTATTAATTGAAGGATACAGAACATGATCATAATTTGAAAAATTAACAAAAGCTTTCAGAGTTGCCATATGATATTTTTTTGTCAGATACGTTTAAACAATGGCGCATAGTCATTGTCAAAATAAAACACACTTCAAGGGCCACCGGGACACGGGCGTCTAAGCACTCTGTAGGAAAATAAACCGGAGAATCAAAAATTCCATGACATTTCTAAAAAACTGAAAATCCGTTACACTTGCTACTGAGATGCTTCATATCGTTTATGAAACAGTATTCGAGAAAAATTAACTGAAAATTAGTAAAAAAAAACACAATTTTTTTGGGTTTGGGATCACCCTGTGAGGTCCAGAGGATATAAAGCTCAATTTTTCTGATATACTTGATAGGAAAATTATCCTTGTGTGATTTCGTTATGATCTTGTGAGAACAAGTTTTGTCCAAAATGTAGTTTTAGAGTTTTACAGTGGGGTGAAATTTGGAAAATATTTATTGTTAGAACTGCTTACTGATTTTTACGATTTTCTTGCTTTCGGGATAAAATTTTGCTTTTTTAGTGTTCAGCAACTAGTAGTGAAATTGAATAGCAAATATTTCTGTAGTAAGTACATACTGTCATTTTTGTACCTTTTTAAGAAAAGGGCAAAAATGACCCACATGTGGAGGTTGTGCATGTTTTGTGTCGAACGGTGTAGAGTAGAAAGGGGTAATGTCGTGCAGTGGGTAATGTCGTGCACTGGCTGTTTTAGCCCAAAGAATTGAATGATTTACCAACTGTTCGTAAGGTAGGGACCTGCTGACCTACTGAGCTTATGCATATAATACTAGCAATTTTCACCAGTTCGTCTCTACAGAGTAACCTTTTTTCAAAACGCACGCTTTCGGGACGATAAAAGTGTTTTTTTATCGGGTCGGAAAATATACCAGGTAAGTGTTTTCTGAAACGAAATATCCTGCCAAAGAAAAGAAGTATTCGGTTTTCGAAAAAAATTTTGGGCTTCACCGAGTTATCGAAGTTGACCTTTAAAACGACCATTGGGGTAATGTCGTGCACATTCACTTACACAAACACAATTTCTCGCTATACAAATGTTGTTACACATGGATGTAACGAACGAAATAATCTTTCGATCGGATGCTTACTCGTTGCATTCGCTTGAGATGTACGGCTTTACGAGCATGTCAAAGTTGAGTGCACGACATTGCCCCGTTCTACTCTACACAACATATTATGTACTTCACACTTGTATAATAATGAATAAATACATGATAATGCTAAATCTCCACTAATAGAACCACTACCTATCATTTCTCACACATTTTGGTACCTTTACTATACTCGGAAAACAATGCACGACATTACCCCACAAATTTTGAGGGGGGTAATGTCGTGCACATTTTTTTTTTCTTCACTTACACAAACACAATTTCTCGCTACACAAATGTTGTTACACATGGATGTAACCAACGAAATTATCTTTCGATCGGATGCTTACTCGTCACATTTGCTTGAGATGTACGGCTTTACGAGCATGTCAAAGTTGAGTGCACGACATTGCCCCGTTCTACTCTATTATATTGAAAATAGAAATTATTTTTAAAAACTGGAAGATAGCACCTCTAACTTTTTACTGACTTAATTGTGTTAAGACCAGAGAATATTTACACAGTTATATAAAAAAAGCTCAGGGAGAATGACACACACTTACTTTTTTACAAAATTTTTAAACTTAAAAAAAATACGCTCTAAAACTGACTTTCGAAAAACTAAAATTGTCTGAGCTGAAAAAAAAAACACTGAGTTTCCTCTTTCTCTTCACTTTCAGTTCTCTTTTTACTAAATATTTAAAAAAATTACGATTAGAATGAGAAACACTGAGCGGAGATAGTCTTTAATGAGGAACCATCTTCATTGTATATCAATTCAACATACAGCCTTGTCCAAAAGTATAAGGCACCCCATAAAAATGCATTATGCATGTTTTTCTAATTGAAAAATGAATAAATCCTTATCATAAATACGATGCCGGGTTCTTTCACCATTACATAAAAGGTCATAAAATAAATGTTACCAAAAAGTTCGATTTTTTCGCATCGTTATTGGTCAGTGTTTTTTTAATTTTTTTTCGGTACTCCATGGCGAAAAAAAGCTTTTGTTTCTGGTTTAGTGATAACAAATTGACTTTACAACGGCAAAAATTAGTGACAAAAGTTAGAAAATCAATATCGAATTGGCAGAAAATATAATGCACCCCACAATTTACTACTGATTTCCAACTTTTGTCACTTATTTTTGCATTGTAAAATCAATTATACTATGTATTTTATGGGATGCCTAATACTTTTGGTTAATGCTGTAAGTAAACATTTACGAAGAGTTAATACAGAAAAACAGTAACTGAATTGTATATACAAACAATGTTGCATAGGTTTTTTTAGAAAAATCGTAATATGCGCAACGGGCAAATTAAGTGCACTAAGAAGCGTTAAGAGACAGCAAGAAGAATGACTTTTTAACATTTTAAATTTAGAACTATTATTTTTTTCAAGCTATCCGTATAGACGCTCTTTTTAAGTATCTGTATTAAATAGTTTATATAAAAATTTTATATATAAACATGGTTTTGAACCCCGGGACATTGAATGGTACATTTTTCGGAGAAACACCCATACATATGTACTTAATTTAGAAATTTTTTGTCAAATCCATACCTTGTGCCAATAGCCAGATTCAATATCTTTCCAAAATATATTTGTGCATAAAAATCGTTTATAAAAATGCTAAGTTATGGAAAATTCTGTAAAGCAATATTTATCAATATACTAAGTCCTAGATGGTAATGTCAAACCTTGTTTATAATTTTAACTTTTATCCAATTAGATAAAAAACCTAACTTAAATCTCTGATAAATTAAAGTTCTTATTTTCAAATTGGGTTAATATATGTTGATAATGAGGATATTTTTGTTCTTTTTGAATAGATATAACACAATGACTTTGTAACTTTTTATTTCCAATCTAATTAAATCTTTTATTTTAAGCTTTCAACTTTTGCTTCTGCAACAAGAAAAATGCTTAACTTTTTAATTCTTACATTTAGTCAAGGACGAGTATACGTTGTCCTTGTTGTCAGTTTTGTGTAGATGGCGTTGATGAAAATGTGGAGACAAACAAAGAAGCAACACCAACGTCAACATAGACGTTATCCTTTACATTTTGTTGAAGTTTTTTTTTTTTTTGTTTGTGATTTTTTTTGAGAGATTGTTGTTATTTTTTGTCGCTCTTTTTGTTGTTGACAATCTGCTTACTTGCGGAAATAAGCACAAGCAACAACAGCAACAATAAAAAAGGAACACGAAAAGAACAAGGACGTACGTACAATAGCAACTTTCAATTGATAGATAAGTTAAACAAAAAGCTAACAAGCAGAATATATTTTTTTTTCGCAAAAGCTCTTTAAAAAATGGAAGTTTTAAGTTTTTCTAACGTTGTAAGAAATCAGTGAAAAAATCGACCAGTGACTACGCAGGAAAGAAGAACATATCTTCACAAAATCAAATCAAAATACATATTATTTCGAATAAAATAATAATCATAAATTTTTACAGGGTATAGATTCAGCAAGACCGCTTTTGTTGGTATTTGTAATTTTATAATCGACCTCAAATCAACTGTAAATGTTCAGAACATATATAATAACTGAAATCCAATCCACCTTAAGCTGAATACCGATAGAATTGACCCTATCTCTTATTTTTAGCTCTCCTCTAAAATTTTGCCAGTGAAAATAAGGTCCTTTTCCCTGCGGACGGTCAGATATAAAGAACCAAACTTTAAATTACTGAAATTATAAAACAGAGTTGATATTCTCCAAAATTGTTGGGGTATCAGGATTTTGAACTTCTCCCCTAAAGTACTAACTGTAGTTATAGTCAACCACATTTAAAGCAAATTCGAGGGAGGATCACCGCGCAGACAAAAATCCGACTACTTTACAAATCGCAGATTATTTGGTCACTCTAGATTCTGGAGCAAACCTTTGAATGGCAATTGAACCTTAATGTATGCTTTGTACACTTTGATAATATATATACAGGGTGGTTGGTAATCGGTAGAACACTGGAAAATGTAAAATTCCTGAGAGTAAAATTCATCAAGGCGTTCCAAATTTATACTGGTTTTCATAAAGCTATATCTTGATCTTCCGTTGGCTATATCTCCGTCAGTTTTACGAATTTCGAAAACGGAACGAAGAAAAGTTATTCTGAATAGCCTTAGGCATCCTATATTTTTCGGTGTTCTACAGAATCCCAACCACCCTGTACATACCTACAAAGAAGAAGCTAGTTTAAAAAGCACTGAAAACCGAGTAGAATGCGGAAAAAGTTGAGTACCTCCTTTAGGCAGAAGCAAGTTTATACGGTATGTAGATTACTTTTTTACAATCTCGTTTACTTAGTGAACACAAAAATTCATAAACTGCTGCCATCTCAGTGTGTTTGGGAGTAATGGAAGTGTTTTTGGATTTCACAAAGAATACAACTATTTGGTCAAAAGAAGCTTTAAAGGTAAAGTATAGGAAAACTATTAAAAAGAAAACTTATATTTCTTGTTTTACGTTTTGTACTTTTCAAAATTTTCTTATTCTTTTGCTACCGTCCGGAGGGATATGAAAACTTCCTCCGTTAATTTTCTGCTATCTATGTTGGAAAAATCTTTCAAAAATAAATAGAAGTAAAAGAAAGTGAAGAAAAAAAAAAAAAAAAATACAACAACAATGATGAAAAGAGTGTCATCATCACTCTTGTCTTTTGAGAACTGGCACATCAAAGGTGGATAAATATTTGAGCAGCAATAAGCAATGAAAGGCGACGAGCTCTCTCGCACTAACAGTGTAAAAGTACGTAATTGAAAAATTTTTATAAAAGAAAAAATAAAAAAACCAAGAAAATAGAAAGTAAAAGAAAAGCGTTAAAGTGGAAAATTCAAGAAAAGTAGCACAAAAATTGCGATTAAAATTACAGATATTGCAATTAAAGAGATAAGGGGAAAATTTCCCAGCATTTAAATATAAGCGAAACACCAAAATTATGTGGGTGAGTCTCCAAAAAATGGACCATTCAATGTTGCAAAACCATGTTTAAATTTTAAATTTGATATTTTAACTATTTAATACAGATACCAGAGCATCTATACGAATAGCTTAAAAAAAATAGTTTTTAAAGTTGTACTATAAAATTATAACATAAATTGTTAAAAACTCATTCTCCATCAAGTCCCTAACCGTTTCTTAGTGGTTTCGCATGTTACGGTTTTCCATAAAAAAAAACTTATACGACATTGTTTGTATATGTATATTAGAGCGCCCACAAGATGTATGAAATGTGCAAAGTTGTGAATTTGTTTGCTCCCCGTCCATTTCCTGAAATTAGAGGTCAAAAAAATAAGATCTCAAAAAAAAATTTGGAATCGATAGTGGAAAAAACCCAGCCGGTTTTCGATCAAAGGTCGAAAAATTGACTAAAAAAAGGGAAGGGACTGCCCGTTACTTCAAAACTTTTTATATTTTCATAATATTTTCAAGACAACTTTTGTAGAACATAACTAGGTCAACATTATCTTCTTAGAAAGTTTTGGTCCAAAAATTAAACTTGTTGCTGTTTCGGTACAAAAATTTAAATTTTTTAGGAAAATTTTCATGTCTTTTTTTCTAAAAATTGGTTTTTCGTAATTTTTAAAGGGCGGAATATTTGTTACGGAATCTTTATGTAAAAGGAAATTAAATGTTAATTAATTTAGAAAGAAAAATTTTACAAAAACATTAAATTTTAAGGTATGGAGCCGGTCTCAAAGTTTGGAAAAAAATGAAGTATTTTAATTTTTTTCTTTTAATCGCTTTTTTATTGGATGCAAGAAAATGTATTGCTAGTTGTTATTAAATGCATCATTTAGAACTGCTTTTTGCCTTCAAAATGAGCTTTGAAATGGGCTTGTGCGACATTTTTTCAAAAAGTTA
Source organism: Calliopum simillimum (assembly GCA_951812925.1). Taxonomy (NCBI): domain Eukaryota; kingdom Metazoa; phylum Arthropoda; class Insecta; order Diptera; family Lauxaniidae; genus Calliopum; species Calliopum simillimum. The sequence goes on from OX638369.1 coordinate 17,886,800, forward strand.
TGATCATTTTAAAATGACATCATGAAAGTTAAAAATCATGTAGGGGAGGGGGGGGCTAGTGTGGACTGGGGGCTAGTGTGGACAAATTCAAATTCTCGCGCCGTTTTGAATTTTTTGTTTCTGTTTTATATTTTTCAAGTTGGTATTTGCACTCTGCATCACCAAAAAAAAATTCATTTGTTGACAGTTCAGCTTTCCATGATAACGTGACCGAACGTGTTTTACGTAGCAAAAAGTAATTTTTTTGTTGTTTCGTTATTTCAGTGATACTTTTAAACTAATTACTCTTCTGCTGCAGTGTTAATAGATAATACAACTTAAAATAGTGTTTATTTAAACCATTGAAATTATTTTTGAAGAACTTTACCGTAAGATTAAAAAAAAACTATTTTTGTTTAAAAAGACATGAAGGGGCTAGTGTGGACAACTGAAATGGGGCTAGTGTGGACATGTCCACATCAGCTGAAATGACTCCAGAAATCGTCAGATTATTTCTAAAAGCAGTTCCAAGAAAGTAAGTTACTAAACAGAAGAACGACAGATTCACGTAGCCCGATTTACCGGATACCAGCGAAATTTACCGAAATGAAATAGTGGCAAAGCTGCCACAACCACAACATCTGTCGAAAATATCGCGATCAGCAAGTTATATGAAGTTTGAAACAACATGGACAAAAAGTATGTTATTTTGGCCAAATTGTCATGATCCACGGTTCTGAAGATTTCGACAAAACTTTTCTAAAAAGAAAGAACAATAGATTCACGTATCCCGATATACCGGATACCAGCCAAATTCACCGAAATGAAAAAGTGGCAAAGCTGCCACAAGCACAACAACTGCCGGGAACATCTCGATCAGCAAATTATATGAAGTTTGATATAAATTTCTCCAAATACAACATGGGATAGCAGTTAATTTTTTATTTATATTATTATTTGTATTACATCATTATTTTCTTGAATAAACATATATCTGAACTCTTTCTTAACGTTTTTGTATGAATTAGCAAGTTTCTTATGGTGTCCACATTAGCTCCCAGTTAAAGCAATGGTTGTCCACACTAGCCCCGTATAAGGGGCTAGTGTGGACAAATGTAAGCTCTTTTTAAAATAATTTAATAGTGCATTTATGAAAATAAAAAATTATAACTATTGATGCAATTATGAAGGCAAGAGGTATAAGTAACCGCTTAAAATTACTTTATTACAAAAATGATATATTTACATATATAATTTTGTAATTATATAAAAATTGTCCACACTAGCCCCCCCCTCCCCTATGGATTTTCTATAGCAATTGCCATATTACTACATCTTTTATAATGTTATGTTAAAATGGTCATAACTTTTTAAAGAAAAATCATACAAGACTATTCTGTAACTCATTTTGAAGAAGAAGAACAGTACTAAATGACGCATTTAATAGAAAAGACCAAAACGATTTTGTGCGTGTTCTACACAACCTGCAAAATCGTGTTTTTTGAACATTAGGGGTGAAATATCTCACAAACCATAAGTGATACAGCAATTTCGCGTCCAATTTCGAATTCAGCATTAATAAATACATCTAAAATGACTATTTTGGTTTTGGTTTGTAGTAGTTTTTTTTAAATACCGTTTTTCGACCTCATTTTAAAAACCATGCCATGAACCGATTTTGAAAACTTTTTTTTCTTATTCAGTAAATGCTCAGGTGCAATTTCACAGCTTTGTGCAGTTCTCGACAACTTGATTGAAATTTTTTCGTGAACTGCGTGCACGAATTTAGAAATATTCGATTATCTCTACTGGAACAGCCCAAAAACACACTAAAACGAAAATAAATGCTATTTTCGTGTTAAACAATCCCAAATTAGTTTAAGAAATATGACTACTGAAATGGTTTCTTACCAGATTAAAAATTAAGAAGAAAAAATAAAAAAAAAAAAAATTTTTTTTTAACTTTGGCTCCATTTCTTAAAATCTAAAATTTTTTAGTAATTTATCTTTTAAATTAATCAACGTTTAGTTCCCATACAATATAGGAATTCCAGAACAAATATTCTACCCTTTAAAAATTACAAAAAACCAATTTATAGAAAAAAAGTCATGAAAATTTTCTTAAAAAATTTAAGTTTTTCTACCGAAACAACAACAAATTTAATTTTTGGACCAAAATTTTTTAAGAAGATAATGTAGGCCAAGTCATCCTCTACAAAAATTGTCTTAAAAATGTTATGAAAAAATGAACAGTTTTGAAGTAACGGGCAGTCAAAGCGACTTGCCTTTTTTTAGTCAATTTTTCGACCTTTGATCGAAAACCGGCTGGGTTTTTTCCACTACCGATTCCAAATTTTTTTTTGAGATCTTATTTTTTTGACCTCTAATTTCAGGAAATGGACGGGGAGCAAACAAAATCAGAATTTCGCACATATGGGCGCTCTAATGTATATATATTTCAGCTACTATTTTTCTATGTTAACTCTTCAAAAATTATTTTTTTTTATATAGTATTGACAACCATGGAAGTTGGTCCCTCAATTTAGTCTATCTCCGATCAGTTTTTCTTATCCTAACTGTAAATTTTTTAAATATTGAGTAAATAGAGAACTGAACGTGAAGAGAAAGAGGAGATTCAGTGTATTTTCAGCTCAGTCTGTTTTGGTTTTTGGACAGTGAGTGTTCGTGTGTTTTTTTTTAAAAAAAAGTTTAAAAAATTTGTAAGGGACTTTATATAAGTAAAATAAAAAACAACTACAGGGGTTATCCACCAATTTCAACTTTTTAAAAAAAGAAAAAATTGCCATTTTCATTGTGAAGTTAGTGTTTTCCAACATTTCGTCATCATTCCGCTTCATCATTCTTTGTCGTTGTTTTTGCAGCATTTTATAATTTGACATTATTATTGTGATATTACTGTTTTGCAACGCTTCGTCATTCTCCGTTTCATCACTATCCGTAATTGTTTTTGCAAAATTTCATCATTCTCTGCTTAGTAATCCTCCATCTAGTTTTTTAGTGTTAGTTTTACTTAAAATATTTATTTAAAAAATAAAAACTTAGTCTTAAAAAACTTAAATAAACTTTTTAAAAATACAACATAAATTTTTAGGGTTGCCACCTGGCTATTTTAGAAAATCTCATATGATTCTTAATAAGTTGACTAAATTTAAAGTTTTTCGTTTTAGAACCGCTGAGATAACTTTTCTGAAATTGTGCAAAAATGTTCAGGGTTGCCACCCGGTTTTTTCTTTCTTTAGTTTTGCTTGAACCAAAATTCGGTTCTATGAATTTTTGACGAATTATGCGAAGATCAATTGCATTTAATTATAATGGCGAACGTAGAAAAAGGAAGATTTAAAATAAATTTTCGAAAGCACCCATCTGGCAAATCTAAAAATTTTTGTTGGATTTTGCTTAAGTTTATTTAGCGTTTTGAGACTAAAATTTCTTTTAATTTTTTATATATATTTTTAAGCGAAATTTAAAAAAAAACATATGGCAACCCTGAAAGTTTATCTTTATTTTTTTAAAAAATGTTCCAGAGGTTCATTGTTAAAAATAAAAAAAAAGTTAAAAATAAAAAAAAAATAAAAATAAAAAAAAATTTGTTGGGACAAAAAAGGCATGTTTTGGTATATTTTTTGGAGATTTACCCATGTATTTTTACACGAAAAAAATCGGCTTTAATAATTCTAATTAAAATTTGATTTGGACAAATTATAAGGAAAAATGGAGTTTCCAGTAATAAAACCAAGACCAAGGCCAAAACAAAGAAAAAGACTAAACTTTTCTTTTGAACATTGTCGCTTTTAATAATTATACGAACTATGATCTACTCACCTCCATTTAGTCGATCCTCTCGTGTATAATAACGTGCACGATGCTTGGAAAAGCAAACAGCCATTGCCAATATAATGATGGCGATTAAGACAAAAATTATGCCACCCAAAATAGCAAGAGTATTAAGGCCACCTGAAACAAAAGCAAAAGATAGAATTATTATGTAGAGTGTGCAAATTTAAGCCTTCAACAGTTTTAAATGTTTAATTAATTTGAATTAAATCGAACAATAGCATCTTAAAGTTACAGGCAATGCTTTTATTCTCCTTAAACTATGCAACATAAAATTACATTACCACGGGTCTATGTATGCACTAACAAGACACATATTACTCGTGCTTTACGCCCAAGTAAAGTGGATGCATAAACAAAACAACCATCCATCCTCCTTGCTACATAGGTAAAATCAATTTTTCACGCTCACTTACCTCGCTCAAGAAAATTGTGTGAAGTGCTTGCGGCATTTTGTTCCTCATCTGTTATATATTCAAGACATAAATCCAAGCCGGCAACATCAAGATCCGATATTTCAGCGCCACGTAAACTTTTTGGTAAAAAACAAATCGGGTAGGTGTCCCACTTCCATTGAAGCTGCAAAAAAGGGAGATGTAGAATACAAGAAAGAGTTATTGCAAGTGTGAATATGCTTATGGCCTTGCAATATTCATGTAAATATGTGCATACAAACATGCCCATACAAAAAATATGCTTGTATAAAAAGATATTCTGAGAAATACAGCCAACAACAATTATATACGCATCACTTGGTAATAAATGCAAATTGTTTTGGACTTTACACTTTCATGCCTTCTCAGAAATTTAAAGGATTTTTATTTGGATAAATAATAGCTTAACTTTACTACAACTTTTTGAAAATCTTTAAGGACACTTTAAAAACTACCCTAAAGCTTGAACCACTAGTTTCAGAATTTCTCTTTTTAAAATTTATAGAAGAGTTAGGCGAAAAAACTTTTTTCAGTGATTTTCAAAAATTATATCCTATCCAATCCCAGTTCCAAAGCTTGAACTCTATTGCTTTGGGGATTTGTTTGCATTTCTGGTTTGAGTCACCTTTTAGGATGACATATGGACACCAGACTGTTTTAACCACGAGACAGATTCCATGAAATGATTTCTATTATTTTTTGGTATGCATATGGCCCATGGAACGATAAATAAAGGATTTTAAATAGTTAAACAATTTAATATGGGGTTGTATTATGGGTAGAAGAACGTTTTACTTATGGCAACCATCGCGCGTGTTCAGAATCACCATTTTTTTTAGGAAATGTCATTCGTTTTCATATATGAGTCATGGAGAGGAATTTATTGTAATGAAATTAAATGGTCGGTTACAAAATATTTCAAACAAAGTCCTACATTATACATATTTTTTTTTAAAATATTTGAGAGCTTTACAATTTTGAGTATATTAATTGATAACATCATCTCTTGCACAATTTTCCCTTTGGCTCATCCGTCTTCTTGAGCCCAATGGAGTTCTTGGTATTGAAGTTGATTTTAATATGATCTATTGTTTCACAAGCTGCACTGTATTCTCCTAAAAACGTACCAGCAACAGGAAGCTAAATATACAGCCCTAAAGCCTCTTCTTTCTGAGTTAATCTGTAATGCCGGAAAAACCATAAGGTAGTGTTTCAAATATGTTAGTATCCATAAGTTGGATCGAACTTTTTATGGCCGCCATTTTAAAAATTTTCGGAATTTGAGAAAATCATTTTACCACAAAATCTATCTTTTTACAAATTTTCATAAAAATTGGAGATGTCAACCCAAATCTTAATCGATTATGCAAAGATTGACTCAAAAATGTCTTTTTCGCTCGAAAACCCTATTTTATTCTTCAAACGCACCCAAGATTTGTAAAAAGCTATGTAGACATAGAAAGCTTGAAACTTTTTGCGTATTTTAAAATAAATGATGAGCTGACTAAAATAGGATCAAACCAAAATACCTTTTTGGCTGACCTTTCAATAAGAAAACCTATTAGCGCAATCAAGAGAAAAATCGAAAATAAAAGTATTCAGCTTGCTAATTCCGGATGGTCAAATCGTCAAGCTTGAAGCATATTAGATCAATTTGGCCATCATATAGCAAAAATCATACTAAATTTTTAATAGTAAGGGGAAATACAATGTACGGATCTTAATCGTTGCTATTACTGGACATTGTGCCATAGGAATCCATGCATCTTGTTTAGGTTTCTCAAACATTGGCGACTTTTGTAGAAGTTGTAAGAACCGTTATATGGAAAAAACAAACTTTCATTTCTTTTGCGAGTGTCCAGCGCTTGTGCTTAGACGTAGAAGGACCTTAAATCATTTCAATTTTCAATCGCTTGACTTACTATCTAAAGTGTGTCTTAAATCCATATGGAAGCATTTACATCCAAGTGGTTCTCTCAGACTTCCTTTGCTAATTGCTAAAGCTGTTAGTATCGGGTAAACAATGAGCCCATTTTCGAGGACTAAGTTGATGATGACAACTTGGTTATCTCCCGGATCTAACCTAACCTAACCTAACCTAACCTAACCTAACCTAACCTAACCTAACCTAACCTAACCTAACCTAACCTAACCTAACCTAACCTAACCTAACCTAACCTAACCTAACCTAACCTAACCTAACCTAACCTAACCTAACCTAACCTAACCTAACCTAACCTAACCTAACCTAACCTAACCTAACCTAACCTAACCTAACCTAACCTAACCTAACCTAACCTAACCTAACCTAACCTAACCTAACCTAACCTAACCTAACCTAACCTAACCTAACCTAACCTAACCTAACCTAACCTAACCTAACCTAACCTAACCTAACCTAACCTAACCTAACCTAACCTAACCTAACCTAACCTAACCTAACCTAACCTAACCTAACCTAACCTAACCTAACCTAACCTAACCTAACCTAACCTAACCTAACCTAACCTAACCTAACCTAACCTAACCTAACCTAACCTAACCTAACCTAACCTAACCTAACCTAACCTAACCTAACCTAACCTAACCTAACCTAACCTAACCTAACCTAACCTAACCTAACCTAACCTAACCTAACCTAACCTAACCTAACCTAACCTAACCTAACCTAACCTAACCTAACCTAACCTAACCTAACCTAACCTAACCCAACCTAACCTAAAGGCATCAGTTTAGGATAAATGCCATGTTTTTAACCTTTTTTTAATTAACAGACTTACAGAAAGATGATATAAACTTTTTTGTAAGTTAAATAATACTGAAAATAATAAATAGATTTTGTATAATATTTTTCAATGTTTTTTCCAGTGATTAGAATGGGGGCAAATCTCTCTCTTATAGCTAAATACAATCAAAGTGTAATTCTTGATGAGATGGAAATGGCACTGCAAAATTATTTTAATTTGTTTCTTCGAAACTATAATCTCTCAGCTATTGCACTAAATGATAGATGTCATATCTGTGCATTAATCATACAATCATTTGTAGTAAAACTATCGGCGAGATCAGTTCTACAAATTTAATGTCGAGATTTGTATTTTAAATTATTCATTTATTCAGTATGTGCAAGATTTTATGTAGCACTTTTTGCATCATTCACATAGTGATATTCGTACATGGCGAAGGGTAAGTAATGCAAAAAGGGGTTGTGTAAAAAATTTGAATTCTCTTGGCTGTCAGTGATGTATGCAAGTAAGTCAAATATGTACTTATGTACTGTGGTATGTAAGAAAACTGGAGGAAAAATTAAAATCACCTTATCAGGAATTTCACGAATTTCACGAGTACTGAAAAATGTTGCTTATCACAGTTGAAGTACGCTGACGTCAGAGAGCAAAATCCAATGTAACATTTACATATTAAGAAATTTATATATGGCAATCTTTAAAATAGTTTCATTAAATTTTACATTCACCTTTTTTCTTTATTACAGCATTTACACAGTAATTGCACCGGGAACACTGCGTTCATATTTCAATTACAATGTAGCCATTACTGTGCATAAGGCCAAAGGCCCATGTGAAATTGAAATCGGTTTATATAGTTCCAGTTTCAATGCAGCAAAAACTCTTCATATGTTACCAATGTCTACAGAAAATGTTGGGTTCGAATTGCCAAAACTGGAACAAGGTGACTATAGATTGTCAATTAAAGGACTATCTGGCATTTTAATCGATAATTCAACGGAACTACATTTTGAAAATTACAATCCATTAGTTTATATACAGTTAGATAAGCCAATTTATAAACCCGGTGACTTGGTACAGTTTCGTGTTTTGTTTTTAAATCAGAAAACACATCCTGAGTTGCTAAAAGCACCAGCAACAATTGTCATTAAGGTGAATATAAACTCTTTTTAAAATAAATATATTATCTCGGATCCAAAACTTAAACGTTATTCAACTATTTTAAGAGAAATTTATGACTCATAGCTTTTATCATTAGGATAGTGGTTACAATACTGTACAAATGTGGAAAAATATTAGTCTAATACATGGTGTTTACACTGGAAACTTTCAACTTTCTGAACATGCAATGAAGGACTGGTTTTACATTAAAGTCTATGACGGTGAACATCAATTGCAAGAAAAATCGTTTGGTGTTATCAAATATGATTTGCCAAATTTCGAAGTATTTCTTCATGTTCCAGAGGAGGTTGCTTACAGTGATGAAGCTGTTAGTATTGCAGTGAGTGCAAAGTAAGTTTGTTCAATAATATTATAAAGAAAACTGTTATACAAGATCTATGTTATTATTAATTTCGATGGAATTGCAATCCAACAGCACCAGAATATTCTCTTTGATGTAAATAAACACCATGAAAAATTTGGTCCATTTCAGAGAATATTTGATGCATCTCAAACCATTTAAAAACCTAAAAGTGGTTCTGAATATGAGAAAATTTTTGGTTCAAAAACTTAAACTGTTAAACTTTTTACATGGATTTGAGCCGCTATGCAATTTATTTCTATTTAAGTTCAGTGAATGTATTGTTCCTTTAAGGTGGAAAATTAAGATACGAAATGGTATGGACAAGAGAATCTCTAATATTACAGAACCGATGGAAAAATAAATTTGCAGATTCAATTTGAGCGGCGCAAAATCTATTGAAAAAGTTGAACATCTTAAATTTAAAAACAAAATTTTTCATGTTCAGGATCACTTTTCGGTTTTTAAAATGGTTGCATCAAATATTCTCTGAAATGGACCAAATTTTACGTAGTACTTTTTTGCATCAAAGAGAACATTTCAATACCATGGGAGCGCAATTTTTGTTTTTCATACAGATTTCAAACAGTCCAATGTATATTTATTTTTAGATACACATTTGGCAAACCAGTTAAAGGTAAGGCAACGGTCTCAGTTGAGCTTCAATGGTCAAACTATCAGTATGTTCATCTTCCTGCAGGCAAAGGTGTTATAAATGTAAGTTTATGAATAAAAAAAAATTGGTGTGATTCAAAAAAAGATCCTGCTATAAAACTTATAAATCAGTATAAACAATTAAATAAGCCGATGAAATTAGTGTCGTATCGACAATTATAGACAAAGTCGAACAAAATCGAAAAGCAACGTATTGAAAAATATCGAAATCATTATGCCGAATTATCTACAATAGTTTCAAATCAATTAAACAGATACAAGAGTATTTTAAATCATCTTCAAAATCATTCTATTTATCGAAAGCTACCGATAAAAGTGTAAAAATGTTGTGGGTAAATACTTGAAAATATATATTTAAGCATGTTCTGAAATCTGATTCACTTCGCAATCTTCAACAGCTCTTCATTTCGATAATTAACACCAGATCGGATTTATGTTTCTGTAAATCGAATAGAAACTACTTATCACATAATTTTATTACTTGAAATACAAATCCGATTCCATCTTATTGAAAAACATGTTATCTAGTTTGGAATTAAAGGATATTGAAAAGCTATGTAAATGTGGAAAATCAGTAAAAATATACTATGGAGAGATATTGCAAAAGTCTTTAGATGTCGAAAAGAATCGAAAGGTATAAAAATACATCGAAACAGCCAAGAAGTACGCGTACCTAATTGTATTAAAAATCATCAAAATAGATGGGAGTATCGAATGTTATCGAAATATATGGAAAGGTTTGATTAAAATGGTAAAGAAATTAAACACACCAAAACCGTTAAAATATACGATAAGGGTCTTCAGGTGGTGAATGTATTTAAAACATCAAAACAGTCGGCAAATACAGAAAAGTAACATAAGTTGTCCTACATATGTACTCTCTCTTAGCAAAATTAATTGCAGACTGTTGATTGGTGTTACAACTGGACACTGCCTAATTGGACACCATGCATACAGGATAGGATTAATTTCAAAGAACTGGTGCAGACACTGTTCCAAACCCGAGGAGGAAGAAACGGTAGAGCACGTCTTGTGCTATTGCCCGGCGCTAACCAGACGCAGAATGGCTACTCTTGGGCAGGCTATGTTCGACTCCATGAATGAGATAGCTGGAACAGCATTATCGAAACGAATGATTTTCGCCTTAAAAACTGGAACCTTCGATATAGATGAAAATCATGAAGCCAGAACACTGCTAATCTCCTAACAGAAAGGAGTTTGTGGTAACGCTATCGACCTAGTTGGTCTATGTGAGGTTTTTGCTCACGCAATTACCGCCACCCTAACCTAACAAAAGTTGTCATGCATTGAATAATGTCGAAAAATTAAAGACTTGAATAATGTTGTTAAATATAGAAAAAATCCATTGAAGTCATAAACTATGTAGGTGTCGAAATCCAAAAGGTAGGAAACTAGAAAATTTTGTGATAAGTATACACGTAGATTGATGTCAAAAGTTTTGTAAGATAAATATAAGTACAAAAGTATGATAATTCCTTCCTTCATAAGCTTTATTTTATATACACTCTTATTTTTAGAAAACCTTGCCAATTGATGGCAAAGGACATGTTGAATTCAACATTTGGAAAGATTTACCCAGAGAGGAATTAATATACAAGTTGGCGCATTTTCCGTTCAAATACACAGTGCACGCTTTTGTCGAAGAAGAATTAACTGCCATTAAGCAATATGCATCAAGTTTGAATTTTTATTTATTAAGACACAATTTTGTAATGGAGGCCATAAACCCACCTGGAACATATGAGCCTGGCAAATTGATTACTTATACAGTAAAAGCAAAAACCTTTAACGGTTCTCCATTACGAGACTATAGACATCCTGTATTGCTAAAAGTTGGTGATTCTCAATTCTATAGCAGATTTAATCGCAGTGGCTTTGCAACATTTCAGTTTATGCCACCAACTGGATTAAACTCAAAAGATGTTTCTTGTGAGTACCATAATACCATAAAAAATTTGGGATATTTAGCGCCTATCATCGTGGAAAGTTTACCACCAGAAAGATTTCAGCTGAATCTTAAAACGGAGAGGTATGTTGGTATACTGTTTATATTTCAAGTACGTTTACTTAAAAAAATTAACTAAAATTTTCATAATTTAGTCCAAAGCTGAAAGAAGACCTGTTTATCGAAATAAAATGGACTGAACCAATTGATTATTTTGTTTACGTTATAGTAGGACGTGGTAACATCATTAAAGTGGAACGTCTAGAGGAGCTTAATAATAGCCAGTCATATATGATACATATAAAGCCGACACTTGAAATGATTCCTGAAGCCAGTATTTTTGTACATTACATCTATAATGATAACATTCGCTTTGAAGAGAAAACCATAAAATTTGAAAATGATTTCGACAATAATGTAAGTTTGATTATTTCTTTTTCTACTGGTATGATATAATAATGATTTCTATAGCTTGAAATATCCACCACTCTGAAGGCAAGTCCAGGTGATGATATTGAATTCCGTTTAACAACAGATCCTAACTCATATGTTGGTCTCTTGGGTATTGATCAAAGTGTGTTGCTTTTCGGAAATAAACATGATTTAGAGAGAGATATAATTTTCGAAAACTTAAATGACTATAAAACTGTAACACCGCCATTACCAGGATCAGGACGTTATCCGGGAAAAATTTCTGGTTTAGTTTCAATGACAAGTGCGCATTTTCCATGGTCATGTAAGTGATAAAGGCTTTTTTTTAATTTTTAAGAATAGTCGTACGAACTTAAGCAGTAAATGATAAAAAAGTTTACTTTCTGCTATCTACGCACTAAAAATGATAGTTTCCTTTTCAGTATTGCTTTCAAACTATTTTGGTATTAAATTCAAAATTAAAAAAAAAAAATTTGAAATTTATTCCAGAAAAGTTTAAAATTCATTCCAAAATAATATAAAATTAATACTTTTTTTGTCATTGTTCTATCTAAATACTTTTTGGTATTAAAATTAAACTTAAATTTTCACTGTGTACGTATGCAAGGTCAGATTTAAGAAAATTTATTTAAAAAAGAAATAACATAAGTTTTTAACATAAAAAAGTCATCCCAAAAATAGCGAAACAAGAATTGATCTCACCCTTTTCGATTTCGGTTTTGTCTCATGCAAAAACTGATAAAAAATGCAAAAAAAAAATTTTTGCTACCTATTTGCCAAAAAGTATTAAATTTAGTACTATTTTAGTACCTAGTTCTATTTTAATACTTAGTACTATTTTAGTACTACGTAATTTAGTACTAAGTAATTTAGTACTATTTTAGTACTAAGTAATTTAGTACTAATAGAACATTACGCACAAAGCTCAAAAGTTTTCTTCGATATGATAAAAGTGCTATCTTCTTAGTTTTTCTCAAGAGAAGAAAAAACAGTCTTTTCTATAAATCCATTAGAAATATGGTATCTGTAACGCTTAAGGAGTTATAGTTTTCTTAACACTCAAATCCACATCATGGGTAAAATTTACCCATGCGAAGTTTGTTTTCGTAATAATTCGCTAAAAAACGAACAAAAACACGAAGTAAGCGCATGTAAATTACCTCACTGTATTCTCCTTTTGTTGTGGGCTTTGTCGCAAGCGGTCGTCGTCGGTTGTCGGAGGTATAGCGTTTTAATTTTTTTTTCGGGTAAATTTTACCCATGTTGTGGACTTATGTAAGTTTTTTTTTCTTTCGTTTTGATTGAAAATAGTGAAAAATGACACGAAAAAGAGTAAAACATGACGACGAAATAATTAAAATTTTGAAAAAAATTTAACTCTCATTGTTTTAACCAAAGTTAAAAAGCAGATACCAAATCACACAACTTTGAAAAAGTTTGAAGGAGCTTATAATGAAAATTTTTCGTACTTTTAGTCCACTCTGAAAACAACCAATGTTGTACTAGAAAAACCTGTCAGATGTTTCTAATGTCCGGCAAAAAAAGACCGAAAAACTAAAAACCTTTGAATTTGGTGTAAAAAACCTTTTTGCTCTGAACATAGGGCTATGATTTGCAGTACATGCACATCCTTATTTGTTTTATTTTTTTGGTACTTTTTTATGAGCTTGTAAAAAAAATTTTGAAATGTTATTTAATTGAATTGATAATAATATAAAAATACTTTATTTTATTTATATAAAAAATGTAATTTGTTACAAAAAACATGATATTTTTTTTTTTTTTTTTTTGTGTTTCAAAAAATTGCCAATGAATTAATGTAAAAATTATTTATTTTCAAAGTTTTCTTAAAATATATGTAAAAAACACCAGATATGACTTATTTTCCTTTCAATTCACCTTGGTATTGGATTGTTAAGGTAGAAATAACTAAGTTTCGTTAAAAATTTGGGATATTGACCATAACAGAATGTTTTTAAGTTATGGGTAAAATTTACCCATGATGTGGACTTGTGTTGTTAAAAATATGTTGGGGAGATGAGGGTTAATATTTAAAATGTTCAGCACTTCTATAGTCTTAGTTACAAAATTTTTAACTAAAATCGTACTAAAATAGTACTTATTTGAGTAACATGTGCCAGAACGAGTTTAACTAGTGACTATAGCCTGATTCAAACACCTTTCCAAAAATATTCTGAAAAAGAAAATTGGTTATGTACAAGTTATTGACAATTATGTGAAGGATTATTTCACACAATTTACCGATTTTCCTCTTTTTGCAACTCTTCAAAATCCATAAAATCGGAAGTGGTGAGATCTATTCTTTTTAGGCATGAAATGGCTGCACCATATGTAATATCTATTTCGAATTATTATTAACATTAGGAAAAAAACTAAGTTTTAAAATTTTTTAACATATTAAAGCCAAAAAACTTTGGGGCATTGTCGGTCCACCGCATATTATATTACCTGTACCAAGAAAACGTTTTCCAGAGACGTGGATATTTGATAATTTCTATACGTAAGTAAATATATGATAGGTCTTTAATAAAACTAAGTTTTATCTAGAAGCTCACTTCTATCATATTTAAATCTCTTAAATAATTTAATATTATTTCAGTGGAAATGAGACGGAATTTAATTTTACCAGAAAAATACCGGACACTATAACTTCTTGGGTCATTACCGGTTTTTCCATGAACTCAAAAACAGGTTTTGCACTAACTCGTAGTCCAACAAAAATACAAGTTTTCAAGCCATTTTTCATAAGCATCAATTTACCATACACCGCAAAGCAAGGTTTGTAGTATCAAATATAAATAAATAGAACAGGAGTAACCGATCTAACAAAACAAAAATAAAGTGTGGGAAAAACAAAAAATATTTTCGACAGATTGATTACTTCTGGGATTACCTTTAGATATAGTGGAAAGTTTATAAAATTTTTCGAACATTATATATTATTTTTTTCGTAAAGGTGAAATCATTTCCATCCTAGTATTAATTTACAACTATCTGAATGAAACTGTACAAACTAAAGTGACAATGAATAATGCTGACAAAGAATTTATGTTCGTGAAAGCTACCAATGAAAGTTCCACAAAACTAATAAAACACAAACGCATATCAATTCCATCAAATACTGCTGGAAGTGTCAATTTTATGATAAAATTAAAGAATGTTGGCATAACGACCATAAAAGTAACCGCTCTCACTGACTTGGCTGTTGATAGTGTACACCAAAAACTGAAAGTGGAACCAGAGGGTGTTATAATGCATAAAAATCATGCATTCTTTATCAGCCTAAAGGATAAAGAGGAACAAATGGAGACAATATCTATCGATATACCATTTGATGTTGTGCCTCTCTCGGAGCATATAGCGTTTTCTGCAATAGGCGATATAGTAGGCATTTCTATGAAATCTCTAGAAAATCTGGTACAATTCCCCGTCGGTTATGGTGAACAAAATATGATTAATTTCGTACCAAGTATATTGGTATTGAAATATCTGCAGGTAAGGAAGGCCTTAGAGATGTTATATGTGGCTCGATCTAATAAAATTGAATATTAAATATTTCCAGACAGTTGATCACAAAATGCCGAATGTTACGAAAACAGCACTCAATATGTTGAAAATTGGTTTTCAACTTGAACTTAATTTTCGACATAATGATGGATCGTACAGTGCCTATGGTCGACCAGTTTCAAGCGAAATGCGCTACAGTAAAGAAAGTGGTAGTACATGGCTCACGGCTTATGTCGTACGATCTTTTCAACAGGCAACTGAATTTATTGATATCGATCAAGAAATGATCAACGAATCTTTAGAGTTTCTAATTACGAAACAGACAACAACTGGTAACTTTGCTGAATTTGGCCGTCTAAACGTGTTTCCACATCTCAATGATGTTAGTTTGACGTCTTTTGTACTGTTGGCGTTTTTGGAGAATAAAGTGAGTTATCTCCAAAAAATATTAACTAAAGTAACTTGGTTTGTAATAAGTATCAGTATAAGAGATATAACACAGATTTACCTTAGAGTCACGTTCGATATTCTAAGCTGAAATAGGTCAAGACAGCATTAGAAAAATACATTGAGAAACATCTCGAGAGAGCATATATCAGCACTATCAATCTTGGCTATTTTCAAGCACGTGGCACCCATTAACTTTGAAATTTGGTATTAAATGTCATAAGACACAAAGCAAGAAAAATATTAAGAAGAAAGGGAAAAACAACTTTAATTTTCTCGCTTATGACATTTACTGTCAAAAATAAATATCTTTCCGACGGCGAAAATGGGTAGGATTTACCGACAAGATTAATAAGATTCTACTCAAAAGTATCCAAAAATAAAAACATCCAACAAAAAAGAGTCCAACACTCATTTTCCATCAAAATAATTTATTTCAATTTAATCAAATCGATGATTTTTTGTTTAGCTTTTTATTTTTGGACATTTTTTTGATGGACAAAAACTTGTCCATCTTTTTTTACTGTGTTAGAAATGGAGTACGACTTTAAATTATACATCATTAGAAAGGAATTTGTGTGTAGATGTGCACAAAGTTAAAATTATGTTAAGAAAAAGACAAAAAGCATAGCGCTGACTTCATGTTTTTTTTATATTTTGCTTGAATTATGCCAGGGATGAAAAGCTTGCTTTTCTATTTCGTACTAAGTAGCAAAAACAAGTACTACTTAAAAGTGTCCAAAAAGTACCAAAATTATTTAATACATTTGTTGTCGAATTTAGTTTTTTTTTTGAAGTTTTTATTTTTGGATACATCCAAATAGTATTTTTTGGATATTTTTCATTGGATGTTTTTTTGTTTTTGTGAAGTTTTTGATAATCACCAATTAATAGAGCTTATCATAGCTTAAATTTCGGTGGAAACGTAGTATGAGGTAGTTAAAAATTAACTGGACCGGACTGTGGGACCAGTGATGAGCAAAGTAAATCTTGGTCTTGATTCTTGGTCTAGGTAGTTTTTCGAAACCAAGACTAAGGCCATAACGCTGATGACTGCTATTCGGTCTGGGTCATTTATGTTAACATAGCATCACACCCCAACGGAATTCGGCATATTTCAAATCTTAGTGCTTTGAAAAAAATTTTGTGTATGCCAAATGGATGCCCGAGACCAAGATCAAGACTCAATCACCAAGAAAAATGGAAAAATGGGCGCGGCTATTCCTCATAAAAGAGCAGCCATTGGATAAATATGAAGTGCCTTGACCCCAAAAAACGCAAAGCTCAGGTTCCATTTGAAAGAGATATATGAAATTTTGTACTTAAGTATGGAAAAAAACAAAAAGTGAAGGCAAAGTGTTTGGTTGTGTTTCTTTACCGCTCTTCTATTATATCGGAATAAGCTTGAATAAACTATACTTGAACCTGTTCGAATGCTGTATTGGATTGCTGCTGCTGTGGTGAGTCCCTTGATGGTGATTGTGGCATCGTGGCATTGTCGAGGTCGCTGAGTTTCATCATTAAATATTCCAAAATTTTGATAAAATTCAGAACTCCGAAAACAAATACAACAAAATTGAAAAGATTTTAATTTTTCACACTAATACAGCTGATCTTAGAAAAAGACAACTAATTCTTCACAACTTAATTTTTTTTTTTTTTGGAGTGCTGTCATAATTCTCGTAAACAACATCATACAGCTGATCGTGTTATCCAAAATACTGGGAAAGTACTGCCAACTCTAAACTAAAAATAAAAAAACGTTGCATACTTTTAGACTTGCCAAAAAGTCACTCCCCAGTAGGAAAATCTGCACGCATTACGGCAAACTGACTTGGCTCGTAATATTCGTTTTTGTGTAAAGTGGTGCTAAATTGGATGACAACTGCACTGCATTACTGACCGTGTTGCCGTTCATCTAGAATAATTCTTTAATAACATTAAGAGAAACATAAGTTGCAGATGTTTTCATCGCCAAGCGCTATTAAACTCAGAGACACCTTGGAACGTCAAAGACGTTTATTTGAAAAGATAGAAAAAACGGGGAAAAAGGATCATACAGAAAAATCTCCTTTGTCTATTGCACCAGCTGAATCGCTGGTGTCTGGGGATACATTTACCAAACGAACGGATAAAACCGAAACATTGCCTGTGCCTAACGACGATTTGACCAATAATATTCACCTGCAACTAAAATCGATGGAAGAGAAGTTGCGTTCCCATGTTAATGAATGTTTCTGTAAATTATCCGTAGAGATTGCCTCCATTGAAAAGAAGCTCACGGTGCAAATTGAAACTGAGCTCAATCTGCTCAAAACCAGATTTGAGGAACTTAGTAATAAAGTGCTAGCAATTGAAGACGAACTAGCTGATTTTAGGAAAATTAAAGAAACTTTAAATGATTTAAAAATCGAATGCCAGCAAACTAAAAATTCTTGCGTTTTGGCTCCTGATGCAGTTTTATTTGGGATTTCTTATTCTGAGACTGAAGACCTTATGAATATTTTTCATCAAATTTGTGGATGTATTAACTTTGCAACTCCAAAGATACGTGAAATTTTCCGCACTAAAACTAATTCAACAATTATAATAAAATTTTTTAATTATTCGCAACGAAACATTTTTCTTGGCGCATTTGGAAAACATAGGCGTGCGATTGAGCGGTCTATTACCCTGAGCGAAATAGGCCTTGATGGCAGTGGTAGCATTTTTATTCAAGAAAGCCTTGGAAAGGAAAGCCGAAAATTATTGCAAGAAGCGGTTAAGTTAAGAAGGCTGAACAAATTATTTGGCGTCTTCTCACGTCGAGGAGTTATCTTCGTAAGGCTCCAAAATAACTCCAAGGCGGTCTCTATTGCTTCTGTGAAAGACTTAAGCAAACTTGTCGCCTAATCAAACCAGTCTCAAGCCATTGCAGGGTAGTTTAATTTTTATACAGTTTTATATATTTAATACCATTTTATATTTACTTTTTTAAAGTTAATTTATATTACATGTAAAGATGTTTGGGTACCACCTTATCCTCCTCCGTAATCTTATAATTTGCTCATTTGCTAAAATGCTTATTGTTGTTGGTGCTTTTGTTTATGGTACTTCCTGATCCTAATAGTGGCGTTGTATGGAGTCATAAAGTTTTGGTAGACGTTATATCTAAGCAGCATTGCGGCTTAAAAATTGTTCACTTTAATGCCCGAAGTTTGAACCCTACGAAGTTGGATTATGTAAAATATGTTTTTGAGAACTCAAATATTGATGTTATCTGCATTACGGAGACATGGTATGATAATGAAATTAGCGACTGCTATGTTAATGTGCCAAACTATACCCTGTTTAGAAATGATAGATGCAATAAAAAGGGTGGTGGTGTGGCTATATACTGTAAGTCTTTTCTTAATGCTAGGGTTGTAAGCAAATCTAAAAATGACTTGATCGAGTATCTTAATATTGAGCTATTTGATAATAGAACAAAAGTCCTCGTTTCATGCGTTTATAATCCTAATAGGACCCATAATGTTGAACCTTTTTTTTCAGATTTGGCTCTGCGGCTCATTGACTATGACCATATTTTGCTTTGTGGAGATTTTAATGTAAATCTGATGGTAAATGACAACATAGCAGAAAGATTTAATGATCAAGTAAGTGCTGCTGGCTTAACAATTGTTAATACGGTGATGCCAACTAGATTTGCAAATAATGCTAATCCCAGTTTGCTAGATCTGTTCGTAGTTTCTGATACTTCTGCAGTACTTCTTTTTGATCAAATTTCTTTTATATCAGACCACGATCTAATTTTCTGCACATTGAATATAAGCCTCTGCCGCCAAAATACGACATCAACCATATCTTTCCTTGATTTTAATTCCATTCACTTGGACTCTCTTTTTGATGAATTAATTGAAATTAATTGGAATCAGTGTTTCTTTTTCAGTTCTGTCGATCACAAGTTAGAATTTTTCGTTGAGAAGATAAATAATCTTATCAACTCTCATGTTCCACTGAAAACTATTAAAATTAAAACAAACTCATGTCCGTGGCTAACTACTAGGGTTAAAGATCAGTTAAAACATAGAAATAAATTGCATACTAGGTGGAAAAAGAATCCTAGTGTTGAAAATTGGCATGCGTATACGCAGGCTCGCAATACTGCTACTAACTTTGTAAGAGAATCAAAAAAAAATTATTTTTCCTCTAAGCTTAACACTTCACTTCCCACGAAGCAGTTATGGAAAAATTTGAGACAGCTTGGTGTGCATAATAAAAACAAATTAGTGTGTAACCTTGAACCCAATTCCTTAAATGATTCTTTTATTACTGGAAGCAACTCAAATGAAATTTTAAGGTATGAAACTGATATTAAACTGTGTTGCCCTAAAGATCGTTTCCAATTTCATGTGGTGGATGAATTTGACGTTTTCAAAAGTATTATGAAAATTAAATCTAACGCAATAGGCGAAGATGGAATACCCATTAAGTTTTTAAAGCTCATCCTACCCTATATAGTTAGACCTCTAACGCACATTATAAATCATTGTGTAACCACTTCCTGTTTTCCGAAAATGTGGAAGGTAGCCGTTGTAATACCTGTAGCAAAAAAAGCGACACCGTCATCTGCTAATGACTTCAGACCCATCAGTATTTTATCTGCTCTATCAAAAGCTTGTGAGAGTATTTTTTCTGAACAAATATCAGAGCACATACACAGTAATAATTTACTTTCTCCTTTGCAGTCTGGATTTCGAGCAGGACATAGTTGTTCAACAGCAATGTTGAAAGTGATGGATGATATCAGATTTCCATACGATCATGATGAATTAACACTGTTATGTTTCTTAGACTTTTCGAAAGCATTTGATTGTGTTGACCACTCTATATTATGTACTAAACTAAAACACTACTTCGGTTTTTGTGACAGTGCTTTGCGTTTGATGAAAAGTTACCTACAAGATAGACTGCAAAGGGTTAAAGTTGGAAACACCTATTCTGACTACAAGATATGTTATGCTGGTGTGCCTCAGGGCTCTGTCTTAGGCCCCCTTCTGTTTTGTATATTCATCAATGATATCTTTTCAGTTTGCAGCAATGTGAAAATGCACGCATATGCTGACGATATACAAATGTACATGTCGCGAAGGAGTGGCTTGATTGATGATCTAAGTTTTAGATTTAATGAGGACCTCGCAGCAATCAACAGTTGGGCCTCGCTTAATGCTCTGCGCTTGAATCCCGCTAAATCAGTTGTGTTACCGATTTTGCGTACTAAACCTGATATTGATTGTATTCCCCCCTTGTATGTTGGTGATGCTCAGCTAAATTTTGTTAGCAAAACGTCTAGTCTTGGGTTTCATATAAACTCTATGTTGACATGCTCAGAACATATAAACCACGTTATACGTAAAATTTATTTGACCCTTCGGTGTTTAAGGATTTCTGCGAACTTTGTCCCTATTGAAACCAAAAGCAAACTAGTTTTGCAATTAGTTGTTCCTTTTTTACGTTACTTTGAGGTTGTCTACAGTAAATTAGACTCTGGATCTCTCCACAAGCTGCAAGTCGCGTTTAATAATGCTACTCGCTATGTTTATGGCCTGCGCAGATTTGACCACATTTCCTCTTGGAAAAGTAAGATTCTCGGATGTTCGGTTGAAAACTATTTGATGTCTCGAAATTGCATTTTCCTGCATAAAATTATTTATTTTAAAACTCCGCTTTATCTATATGAAAAGCTGTGCTTTAGTATATCTGATAGATGCCGTAATTTAACTATACCGACTTTCACGCATTGCAGTTCTACCAAAATGTTCTTCATCAATGCCATTAGAATTTGGAATTCTTTACCTAACAACATTAAAAATGTAAAATGCCCTAACAACTTTAAGCGTTTAATTGTGCAATATTTCTCGCGTTCTCAATAGATAATTTTATTTTTCTCACAATTATTAATAATATTTCTCCCCTACTGTGATATCCAGACATCTAGTTTAATTCTAAATATTTTTTTTTTGTATTTTATTTTTAGTTTTTAATATTTAATTTTTTATTTTATGTTGTCCTGTTACTTTTAGTTTAGTCTTATTCATGTAACTTTATACTTTGACCATATCAGTATGTTGTACTCCAAAAGATTTATCTTATTGTACTAATTTTGCTCAAATAAATAATAATAAATAATAATAAAACAGCGTCAAGAAAAATAGCATTCGCTGGAAATATGGGTGATGATGAATTTTCAGACTTTGTTATTATAATGAATTTTACGATTTTTCTGTTTATATTACATTCCTTAGCAAAATATACCAAAATATGAAACATACATCAAAAAAGGTATAGAGTTTCTAATTCGAAGTCTTGATGATACCAATGATATGCACTCACTATCAATTGCCGCATTTGTACTACAAAAAGTAAATCATCCATTGGCACACGAAGCAATGTCTAAGCTTAAGACATTTGCCAAAAATGAAAACGGTCTGACTTGGTGGTCCACAAACACGACGAAGAAACAAAATCGAAAAAGATCATCAAATGCCTTCAAGAGTAGCGACATTGAAATCACCGCATACGTCTTACAAGCAATGCTGGAGAATGCAACGGCGACAGCAACGGAAGATATATTGCCCATCATTAAATGGTTGGCAATGCAGCGTAATAGTAATGGGGGTTTTACAGCAACACAGGACACCGTAGTTGGCTTACAAGCGCTGATTAAATTTGCTGAGAAATCAGGCCTGACAAGTGCGGGTACAATAATTATCGATTATGTTTGTGAAGGTATTGGCGTTGATTATAAAGGAACCATGACAGTACGCCCGGATAATTTTATGTTGCTAAATATTAATGAGGTAATTGCTTTGAAACTTTTAAAATGTATAAATTTAAACTTTTCCTTTTTCTCAAAATTACAGCTACCAAAGGATACACGTAAAATTGTATTCACTGTAAGAGGAAATAGCTCTGGTTTGGTACAACTCTCTTACAATTACAATAGCCTGGAAAGAGAATTGAAGCAAAGTTTTCGTTTAAATATAAATGTAAGGGAGAATACACCGTCAAAGCAACTTATTATCGATATATGTGCGCAATTTGTACCAGGTGATCTAGATAGTGAAGATGTGAATCGCACGAATATGGTTGTCATTGAAGTTGAGCTACTAACTGGCTACACTACAAGCAGTGAAAAGCTGTTTGGATTGCGGGATTCAAAGACGATTTTGTTTACGGAAACGAAAAAAAGGGACACAATAGCTGTCATATATTTACACAGCTTAGTAGCAGAACAGGAGTTGTGCATATCAGTTGAAGCAATAAAAATTTACGAAGTTGCCAGGCAAAAGCCCGTGCCAGTCATTATCTATGATTATTATGATAAACAACGTAAAGCAATTGAATACTATGAAATAAAAACATCACTATGTGATATATGTGAAGGTGATGATTGTGTGATGGATGCATGTGATGACAAAGATTGTGTAGAGGATTGTGAGAAAAGTGAGTTTGATGATTCTGCTTCAGCAATATTTGATTTACAGCGTGAAGAATTGTGATTTGCAATGATCTTTTTATTAGATTAAATTAAATAAGTAGAATAATTAGAAAAATTGTTTTGAAGAAAATATTGAAATTTTGCATTCTATTCGGAAAATATTTTGAATAAAAAGTACGAAATCGAAATTTGGTTTCATTTCGAATATTCATTTTCGATTGAGAAATTGACATTGGCCTTGTTGACGTATGCTTGATGCTTTAAATATGCATAAAAAAACAGTCGAAATCCAGTCTTCGTAGTCTGAGACCTGAAATATTAAGCTAGCCCAACTTATCCTACGAGTCTATGGTGCCACTAATATGCAAGACAAAAACTTGTCCATCTTTTTTTACTATGTTAGAAATGGAGTACGACTTTAAATTGTACACCATGAGAAAGGTATTTGTATGTAGATGTGCACAAAGTTGAAATCATAATAATATTTCGACTTAAATCCTGGTAAAATACAAATTTTTCAGTATTAACAACCACAAAATGCACTGTCATACAGAGCTTAAAAAAGCATAAAGCACAAATAGAAAGACAAAAAGCATAGCACTGACTTCATGTTCTTTGTGTTGTTTATATTTCGCTTGAACTCTACCAGGGATGATAAATGACCGTTTCTATTTCGTACCAAAAGCAAAAACAAAAGTACTAAAAGTGTCCAAAAAGTTAAATAATTTTAATAAATTTGTGATTGAATTTTGACCACTGTTCGATAGTAGTCAATATTTATTTGCTGTTTAAAAATGAATCTTTTTAAAGAAAAATTTAAAAAAAAGTTCAGAAATGCTAAAAAAAAATAATTTCGTTATCACCTCAAATGAGAATTGAACCTATGACCCAACGAGCGTAAGCAAGTTGCCAGACCACTGACACTGAGGGATAGCATCACTTTAAAGAACGTTGTATTATTGCTGATTTATAAGGGGTTGGAGCTTTAAGACATTTCGTTTCAAGATACATTGTGTCTTGTACTCGCTGTTTATTTATCAAATACTTCAGTTCAGTGTCGTTTGCAAAAGTCTTGACAATACTTGGATATGAAAGAAGAAAAAATAAATACTGCAAAGACCTGTCTTGTTTGATTTGCTTCTGTTCACTTCAGTGTATATACTGTAGTTATAATGTACACTATAAAATGTCACATTAGAGACAAAAATAGTTATTAGCTCTCTTCTTTTGTTTACGCTCTCTCTGGGTTGCCAATGCATTGCAACTTGCAAGTGTTACCATATCATATTTCTGTATTTTTTCTACTCGCACATTCTTCACTGACCTGAGATATTTCTTAGTATAAAATATAGTACACTGAAGTATTTGTTAGAATCAGTTTTTTTCTGGACAATGATGAAATAAGACAGTTTACTTCAGTGTCAAAGTGAAATAAGTGTGCAGGAAAAAATTCAATCTTGAATTTTTTGGATCAAATATTGCAGTTCAATGCTAAATGTGCTAGTAAAAAAAGTGCATTTTATTTTAAGATATCTTATGTAGGCTCCTAGTACGTATGTAAAAAAGTTATGATTTCTATGAAATGTGCGGGAGAAAGGGTGGTTATTGTTGAATTGTTAGTTCGTCACATTTTAAAAATATGAAATCACTCAATAGAAATATATAACTATCGGCTTTTGGTCGGGATTACGTAAAAAACCGGCGCACCTTAGAATATCATTACTAGTGTAAATGATCCTTTTAGAAAATATGCCACATTTTCTTGTTTCCTTTATTTTTTTTTGATCCAAAGGGACTTAACAAAAGTTCTCCACCATCCAAGCATTTAGTTGGTACCTTCAGTTCTCTCCAACATTTTCCCAATCTACGATGTACATATTTCTTATTCCAGCTTTTGCTTGCTTCGGAGGGCAATAATTAGTGCTACCTTATGTATGGAGATGGAAGTAGAATAACCCGATTTAAATCGTATGAAATTTTCATCTTGAAAAAAAAAAAAAACATTTATCACTTATTCTTTAGCATACATATCACAAACACTTAAATTGAAGTTAAGTGATTTTCCATTACAAAGTTTTTTTTCTCTTATTCTAGTAATTGAACTAAATTCCATAACATTAATACTTACATGACGCACAATATTAATCAATTTCCCCATATGACACTCATCACAGATCAATGGGTTGTTATCAAGCCGCACATTTCGGATTCCTTGTATTCTTAATGCTGTATCCTCATTAATGCCGTAAAGTTGATTACGTGATAAATCCAGAAACTGTTAATGAGGAAGAAAGAAAAAAAATGAAAAATGTATGGTAAATACATTACGCTACGTATGTGAAAGGAATAAATATTTAAAAATTCGTTGTAAAAGTTTTAAGCTTAAAAGTTACGTTTGAGTATTTACAGCAAAGTTTTAAGCAAATACTTAAATGTAATATGACTTAAGCACTTGGCCTTTGATAAGTCTACATTTAATATTTATTATATATATTATATATATTTGACTTCACAAACCAAAAGTGAATTGCATTTAAAAGATTTACTTCAGAATGTTACAAAAAAATTAAAGTTCTAACACCAAAGCTAACATTCAAATTGCATTATTTCTACAGAGCATATAATCTGCTTATTTAAAATTAAATATTTCTTTACGTACTCCTTGCTCTTCTTCTTTTTTTGTCATTTACACTACTTCTGTTACTTCTAAATTTGAACAAAAATCTTTTTGTTACTGCAATTAAAGAGGATTGAAATAAACGAGCAATTTATCTATACCAGAAATGGCAACACTTAAAAATAGGAGCAACGGTGTGGAGCTGAAAACTAAAAACCAAAGTCGACAAATAACTTATATTTGCCTTGAGTTTTGCATTTGCAGTTGAATCATGGCAATAACAGTGGGAAAATATTGAAAAACTTAAAATCAAATTTAGTGACGAAAATTATAACTATCAGATATCACTATCAGAAATGAATCACACTATTCCCGGAAGTGAGGAAAATTCCACAAACGGGGTCTTTTGCATTCTGACGCAATAAGATCACAAAATCCTGACGTGATGGGGCAAAACGCATGGAGAAAAATAAGTTTCGTAATTTTTACTCAACTCGAGTAGTAATAAAATTAAAGTAATTAACACCAAATTTTAAACATAAATAAAAATACGTATATTATGTTTTCAGCCAGAAAAATATAAACCAATTTTTACATTACAATTTTAGTAAAAATATTTATGTTTGCACAGTAAAAATTTTATGTTAATTTGAAAACCAAAAAGTATTTATATAGAGCAATGCCAAAAAAAGTATAAATTTTAAACTATTATGGAATAAATTTCATACTTTTTTGAAATAGATTTCACCTCTTTTTGGAAAAAAATCGGAATATAATACCAAAAAAGTTTAAAATCAATACTAAAGAAATCAAAAGTAAGAAAAGTAAACTATAATTTTTTAGTTTGAGGAGAGAGATCTCCTTAATATATAAATTTTATTACCTCTTCATCATATAGGTCAGTGGTGTAGAGGTCTAACAAGTTTATGAATATAAGTAAAAATAATGTGTTTCCATTTGTCACACGGACGGACCTCGGTTCGAATCCTAAATCGCTTTTTTTTTTTTTTTTGTTTTTTGTTTTTTGTTCTTTTGTTTGACCTTAACACTAAGATAAATATCATTTAATTTTTTTCAAAAATTCTGAATTTACTAAAACAGTAAGGTAAAATTTATTTAATTGGGGAGTTGTCACTGTATCGACTTCAAATTCTAGTAAAATTTACTGAAAATAAAGTAGTACAAACTATTTTTTTTTTTTTTTCGCGCAGACTTCAAAAACCTTTTTGTGCGCCTGGTCTGGTCAGTGTAAGATCTTTTTGATTTTATTTTGTGATCCTGTATCATCAATAAAGTTATTTCTATCTCATTAACGAGCAGCGCCAGTTAACAGGCAAAATATTGGAATTTTCTCGATGAATATTCTTGTGTTATGTTGAGCTTTCAAAACTTAAACAGCGATGATTTTCGCACTGTCTTATAAGGCGTGTTTAACATAGTTAACAACTATTATATGACGAATCCACTTTCAAAGCGTACAGATCAAATTTAAGCCTTAAACTTTGAAAAATCCATATATTTAGAGAAACTTCTCAACAGCCTTAAGGCAAATACATTTTTGACAGACACTACACTGTCAACATATCACTGCAGAATTGCTCCACTATACCCTTCTGTTGTCTAAGCAAATTGTGTACGGATATTTTTTGTTGTTTGTCCTTGTTACTGATGCTTTTTCATGTGTTGTTGTCAACATTTTATTTGTCATTCTATGAATTACAAACGGAAAGCATTTACAATTGAAGAATGAAAAAAAAAAAACTTATCATCATCACCATCATCATCAACAACAACAACAACAACAACAACATCGTCAATATGGTATTGTGCAACATTGCTTTGGTGGTGAACAAACAACAAAACGATCAAAATAGCAAGCAGACAGACACGTTGGCAACAACATTTTCAACAACAAGCAGCATATAACTAACGACGACGACAACAGCTGCTGCTGCTGGTGGTGGTTGTTTGTTGTCGGTTGTAATTCTAATCCAGTGAGTGTTTCCACCTACTCCTGTAACACATTTTGTTGCAACAATTTGTAACAATTTGATTTGAGCAGATTTTTCTATTTCAAAAAGGGAAAAAAATGGAAATTTTGCTGCTGCTGTTGTTGCTGCTACTACATTTTGCATTATTGCTGGTTGCTGCTATAAATGTTAACTTGTTAGCCATTTCTAAATTGGCTTGTTATATTTTACTGTTGTACAAGTGACACTCTTTAGTACTTGATTGTTAGAACAAACATAAATCCAATGAATAACAAAGCATTGAATGCAATGAAATTGTTGTATTTGAGAAATGTTCTTGTTGTTGATTTTAAAATTCTGTTTTTCATGTATACATACCTCAAGCTCTCGACAAGGATCAATTACTTGCAGTGCCATATTGTCCAAATGGTTACCGGAAATATTTAAGTAGCGTAACTGTTTGAAGGGCACCAGTAAGCCCATTGGTAAAACACCCATATCGGCTATGGAGAGATGTGTCAGATGTGGAATGAGCTGTAAATGAAGAAAAAGAGTTATTAATGTATAGCCCAGAAAAATGCATGATCAATAAAGTGTGAAAAGTCCATTGCGAAGTCGTGTGCGCATAAAAAGTTATACGGGATCAAAGGTCGCAAAAATCAGCTTTTACAAATATCTAATTAACTATTCACTTCGTGGCAATTTTGAATTCAGACCATTTGTTCGCTACCTTCTTCCGCACAAAAGGGTTCTAAGCAAAATTTTTGTATGAGAAAAGTTAAGCATTGTGAATGTTTGTTTTTTTATTTGACCCTCATGGACTCTAAAGCTATCCAACATTTTTTACTAAAAATGTTTATAAACAATAAATAATTTTACTAAAAAGTTTAGCCAAATGTAAATATTTAATAATTATAAAAAATTTTTATAAAAAATGTTTATAAACAAATTTTTATAAAAAATGTTTATAAACAAATTTTTATAAAAAATGTTTATAAACAAATTTTAATAAAAAATGTTTATAAACAAATGTTTACAATCAAATAATTATAAACAAATGTTAATATGCAATGTTGATCAAATGCATATATGTAATTTCTATAAGCAAATGTAAGCATGTAATGCTTTTAAACAATGTGTATAAATAATGTTTATAAGTAATGTTTATAAACAATGTTTGTAAACAATGTTTATAAACAAAGTTTATAAGCAAGTTATTTAAATAATGTTTATTTACATTTAGTGCTTGTTAACTCTATTACATTTTGAGGTCTTTTACTCCTATGTATTTATACTTTCATTTTGCCATGTTTCCTATAAAATTTCTTGGAGGAGAATAATTTCAGTAAGCCTTCACCATCTGTTCACTATATAAGAACATTGATTCACTTTACTTAGTTCACATTCTCTACGATAAACTTAAATAGAAATCTTCAACCATCCCAAAAACACCATCACAACTCACTCACTCACCTCAAATGTTTCACGCATATCGAGCAAATCCATTTGAACATTTCCGCTTATATTCAAAATACGTAAATTGGCCAAACGTCGCACAGATTGTGGCTCAAGGCGTACCAACTTGTTGTACGACAAATCGAGATATGTTAAGTTTGTTAAACTCTGGAAGGCATCGTTGGGAACTTTTGCTAAGCGGTTATATGATAAATCTGCGAAATAGATAGGAGACATAGAGCAAAGAGAAATAGAGAACAATAAGCACACACCGGTTATGGTAAACTGTATTCGGTGTAAAATTTATACAAAATGCAAATGTTGGAAACTACGTGCCACATTGTTAACTTGTGCGACTTACCCAAGTGATTAAGACTACGTTGCATACGAAAGAGCTGATCGACGACCACGGACAATTGATTGCCATCAAGTAGAACTTTTATCAAACGTTTAACATCATGAAATTCGTCTTTGTCAAGAAATTTGAACTGAAACAGAAGAAAACCAATGTAAATTTTAAAGATATTTGAGCAGACGCGCTTTAAGTTTCGCTTGACAAGTTTTTCACTTACTTCATTACGTCCCAAATCCAATTCACTAAGGTGTGGCAATAAATTGTACAGCTGTGGATTATTTTTTTTCAATTGGCAATTGCGACACTTCAGTACTTTCAATTCCTTTAAAGTGAAAACGAAAAATTAAAAAGGTCCTTTTTTTTTCTTCTAAACACAAAAGAAATTTACGCTACAGCGCTTCACAGGCACAACCAGCATGCCCTTACTCGCTCGCATGCAAGGACAAACAACTTACCGGCACATCACGAAATACATCAGGCATTAGATCCTGTAGTGGATTTCCGCTTAAATCAAGATATTTCAACTTGTTCAGCATGAAAAAATTGCGTTGCATTAATTCCACGATTGAGTTATCAGCTAAATTGAGACGCCGCAGATCCTGCATAAGGACATGAGAAAGAAAGAAAGAAAAAAAAAGTATAAAATAATTGGACCCTTATGTAATGAAATGTGATGTTGCCAACTTAAGATATGAAATTAGTTCTCTTTTAAAAATAGAAAAAAATAACAAAATTTCCAAATAAAAAAACGCGCATATTTAAAGCAAAATATTTCGTCCTTTCATGTTGCTTCCTTAGATGTTACGCGAACTTTGCACGTAAAATAAATATAAATTAGCAAATCCTTAAACAGAAATAGAACGCCAGAGCAACGACACGTAAACGAAAAAAAAAAGAAAAACAAAATGAAATTTGATGGACAGTATGAGAGAGAGAGAGAGGGCGAAAAAAATGTATGTTAGCATTACACTGTGCTATAAGATTTTAACATTAATTTATCTACTTGATTTAGAATTCGAAAAAGTGTCGTTATTGTTGAGGACAAGCTTTAAGCACTAGTGATGGAACATCTTTTTAATTCATTTGCATGAAATCTGTTCACTGATCAGTTTTGACGTGTATTGCACGAGACAATTTCTGGAATTGCAAACCAAGCCTTGGTTGTCCAAGTTCAATTACTTAAAATGATTTTTTATTCAGAAGCAAGGCATCTAACGAAAAAAATGTATATGACTTAAAATGCTTAGAATTGTCCAAAAAATGCGTATGAATTTTTTCAGAATTTTTTGAGACACTTTGAAAATTTTCAAGACTTCAAAAAAAAAAAAAAACAAAAAAAAGAAATTTACAAAAATTCTAAAATAAT
Source organism: Calliopum simillimum (assembly GCA_951812925.1). NCBI lineage: Eukaryota > Metazoa > Arthropoda > Insecta > Diptera > Lauxaniidae > Calliopum > Calliopum simillimum. The sequence continues at coordinate 17,917,628 of OX638369.1, forward strand.
TCATATCTATACTTAGAAGGATTCTATGCATTTTACGTCTTATGAAATTTTTTCGTAGATGTCTTGGTTTTCACTGAACCTACCATTTTGCTGACGAACGTGAGCTTAACAGCTGAAAAATTATAAAATATCTCAAAAAATTCTGGAAAAATTTACACGTACCTATCCTTTGGACAATTTTAAGCATTTTTTGCTACAGAAATTTTTTTGTAAATGCCTCGCTTTTGAGTAAAAAAATCAATTTTTCGACTGCGTAACTGAAAAACGTAAAAAAATCGATTTTGGGATGTGAGTATTCTAAAAAAATCCCAAAAAAAATTTTTAATGTTTAAACGCCAGAATTTTTGTAAGAACATCGTTTTTTTTCTAAAGCATTCATTTTCTGATGAAAAAAAAATATTATAACCAAAAAAAATTTTTTTTAGCCAAAATGGGCCTTCAGTAGAATCAAAAGTGCTCCATTGGTTTTTCTCAAAAAAAAAAAAAAAAAATTATGCATATATCGTTTTAAAGAGTCATCCTAACTTTTAAATCGGTTTTTGTTTCATACAAGATTGAAATGGTCTAATGTACATGCTTATGTGGCTAGAACAATTTAGGATAGGACTACTTCTTTGTAGAGATAATAGCTCCAAGTAACTTGTTTCAACAATCCATGACAATTTGTCATTGGTAACTAGTCTCAGGATGGGCAGAGCTGTCTGTTTAGTCTGGTACCACGGTAGTCAGTAGCCTTTTGGAAAATTTAGATCGCTGGGTCTTTCTACTGACTATTGGGTCCGTCCTTTGGGGAGAATTCGTGGTGGCTATGGTTTAAACCTAAATTTGCAGGAAGAGTGATAGAAGCTCGATGTGGAGTTGCATTGCAACCGGGTGCCATGACCCAAGGAATTAGTGATGAGCAAAATTAGCCTTAGTGTTGATTCTTGGTCTTGGTAATTTTTCGAGAACAAGACCAAGACGCTGATATCATTGCAAGACCAAGAACAAGACCATAGCAGTCATAGTTGATCATCCAGCGCAAGACTATTTTTTAGTCTTGCGAATTTATAGATAGTAGGTGTGTCACGCCCCTTTCGATCATCTCTCAATTCAAAATTTGGCATCTTAAAAACCCAACTGTTTTGAAAAAATAAGGTTGGGAAATTTTGAATACTCAACAATCTTTAGAAATTTTTTCATGACCAGGCCCAAGACTCAATATCAAAACCACTACCAAAACTCACTGTACAAGATCAAGACCAATACCAAGACTGCTATGGTCTGGTTTTCTCATCACCACAAAGAATGGCAAAGGTCGTGCCTGACGGAATGGTTCTAAAAATGATAACCATCATCGGCCCATTGCCGCATTGAAGGTTGCGCTTTCCGTCGTTATACGTTACGTTAAGCAAACAAGATGTCTGTCATTTTGATAAATACACAGCATAAAATTTATAATTTGAGGCTGACCAGTGTATTGCTTGTATTGAAAATAAATAAAGAGCATGCTAAGCATTGCCAGCTCATTATTTTTTGCTTCTTTCATCCACTAAAATTTTTTTAATAAGGAAACTGTGAACATAAATTTAATACAAGTTTTTATGTGACTTAAAGTTTAAGTAAGGATATTACAGAAAATGAAGTAACTTAACGAAAAAACAAAAGCAATCAATATAAGGAAGGAAAAGTGATATTTATAAAATTTAAGTCACTATTTAATATTGCTATATTTTTGAAAACTTTCATAAATAAATGCCATCTGTAGAGATATGTACTTGGGTCATCAATTTAACAAAGTGCCACTTCTTGTGTATTGATTGAAAACGAAAAAATGCAGAGGAGTCACAATAAATTTATTGGCTTACTCACCGTTAAGTGGCGAAATGTTGAATTTTCCATGCGTAAAATTTTATTCTTCGATAAATCCAATTCATGTAAATTATCCTGTCCACGAAAATTGTTTTCACTGATGCTGGTGATGTTGTTTCGCGACAGATCTAAAGTGTTGTTGCACGTTGATATGTGGATGGATGCCACAAAAAGCAAGGTGATTTCCAAGGTAAGGTGCGTGTATGTGCATTGGTCAGGAGTCGGCCAGCAACCACAGTATGTATGTGTAATCATTAATTGAAATATGATAACGCCAGCGCAGCAAAAATACACATTGGTAGTGTTGTGAGTTTACAGTTGAGATTTAAGTAAAAGAGAAGAAAATATTTCATCACAAATTATTTTATGTTCGAATATAAATTTTTAATTAAAACAGTTGAAATATATAATGTATATTTATAACTTAATTGAATTCTGCTGGGAAGTCAACACATGCAACGCATCACCTTAAGGGACATATTATATTTTTTGTTTATATGGACTACTTAAATCAACGCTATAGGATTAACTATTCACAGTCATTAGTTACCCAATTAGTTAACTAAAATGGTGACAAGAGTTTAACCAATGTTCCATATTCACAGTGTTTTGGTTAACTAAAACAATGAATAATAGAAAAATTTGACAGTATGGTAAATTTACGGATATTGTTTTTAGATTTGAGCGCAAAAGAAAACGACAATTTCGGCAGGAGCATCTGCTCCGGCAAAAGAGCGTTATGCTTAGGAATAATTTTGATAAAACTTGGTTCTGATTGTGTGCAACATATTAACCATAACGTTTTGCTCAGAATGAAAATAAAATGTTTGTTAAACCTTTGTCATTAGTAAACTAATGACTGTAAGTCAGGGCCTTAAAAGTTAATGATATGCACATTAAAGCTGTAGAATTCGTACACTTACACTTGAATTCACGTGAGTTTGAAGTACGTATAGACACGTGAATTCGACAAATTTCATGATTTTGGCAAGATTGACGTCTGTTTCTTTCATTTTGCTTAGAAGAAACTTTTAGGTAAAATAAAAAATGTTTTGTCTTTAAAGTTTAAATAAAAATTTTAAAAATCCAACATATTTTAAGAGTTGTCACCTTGTTTGTTTCTTATTATTGTTCGAATCATACTTTTTTTAACTTAGTTGAATTTTTTGGTTTCAAATACGCCCAATTCAACTTTTTGAAAAATGCAAACGTTAAAAATGCAATATAAATTGTAAGGCCCGCACCTGGTTATTTTTCAAAATTTTATTCTTATCATCCTACTTAAACTAAATTTAAATTTTTGACTCCAAAACGGAACAATTAGACTTTCTGAAATTTCAGGGTGTTCCTTTTTTAAATTTTGATTCAATAAATGGCTCTACTCTATGCGAGTTTTAGCATCAAGAGGCTTTTGGGCAGCCAGCCCCTTTTCAATTGGCAATGACGAGATTTACCTTCCGGCTGACGGATTATATGAGGGGATAATCTCAATTTTTTTCATGAATGCATCTGAGAATGCCATCCAGTTACACTTGATCTAAGCTTGTGATCAGTGAAATTTGCAATACCAAACACGTCTCTATCCAATATCTATATATCTAAGGTTGAAAACTGCCAATCAAAGCAAAGGTAGCAATCTCCATTGGATATTGTAGCTTTTGCTTTGATTACTAAACTTTTTAAGCAAAACTTCTTAGAGCTCCACCAAAAACTAATATTATTTTTTCACCATTTTTATTGGTTTCAGCATCTAATGAAGAAAGGTGTGGCAGTTCAATTTTTACAAACCTAGCAATTTTCACTTAATTGAAACAAACACGACAATCATTTTCTTTTCAAATTTGTCCATAAACCCCTTTGAGGATTTGATTCAAACTTGGTTTGCATCATCATCTAACTCTATTCTACAGAAATTCAAAACATATAGTATACTAAATTCGTGTATCTTCAGAAATACACGTTTTTGTTAGTTTTCACAAAATTGAAAAAAGTTGAGATTGTCGCCTTTGCTTCTATACCCCTCATATGGTCTTCACCAACCACGTTTGGTCGTATTTGTATGGCATCTTGTGATATGGGCTAACGTCCAACGTTCGATTAATCGATAGCTTTTCGATAATTTTTTGAATTGCAAATGATAGTTTGAACCTTTGGCTATAAAACTTCATCATTATTTTTTTGTATTGTTATTATTTTAAATTTTAAATAATTTCTTAAAAAAAGGTCCATCGACAAGAATTTTTTCAGCCACCTCTTCAAACTACTGGAGGGGCTGGGGAAGCGGTAAATAATATTTTTGAACAGGTAAAAGATCAAAGTAATATAAGACGTTAATTATCTTTCTAATATCATTTACTTTCATAGTTAAAAGAGTAATTCAAAATGGAGAACTGTTCAATTAATCGAACATACATTAAAATAGTCGAAAATTCATAAAATATATATCATAAAGAGCAAGTTAAGATAGAATAGACCCATGTACTTGAGGTTTTTCGTACTTCAAGAATTAGTTTGGTGGGCTTTTTCTTTTGACAAACCTTAAATTTATGATCTATGTGCTCCTGAATTCAAAATGCGCATTTAACGTTCATTGTAGCGAACAAATTACGTTTTATATCAATCAAAATGCGTACATTCATAGTAAACATTTAAAAATCTCAAGAATTTGAATTTTTTTTTTCTTTGCCATGCCATGTGACAAGTTGGTAAAAGCAAAAAAGACTATTTCAGGCCCCATCACCAATCAACTAAGATATAAAAAAGAGAAAACCCATCCGCCCATTTTTCAGGATGTCAGTTTTATTTTTATAACTTCATTTCGCTGGGTGCTGCTCCTGCTGCTGCGTTTGTCAAACAAGCGATAAATATAAAGAAAAATGTTCGTCGTTCATGAAGTGAAAAGCAGCAGCGAAAGTGAAACCAAGTGATACTGAAATTTTAAAACGGAAACTTTGTTTCGTCCTTTTTTATATACATACATTTATACTTAAATACATACATATATACATGTCGCTACTAACATTCTTTTTATGTATTGTTTCGCTTCTTCGTTTTGTTTTCTCTTCAATTTTTATTTCGGTCATTTCATTTTATTGGCAATTGTATTGGAATATCCTTTTTTTTTGTTCGTTCATGTCTTTAAAAATGAGAGCTCGTTAAAATTACTTTTCTAGCAAAATTGAAAAAAAAAACCAGAAAAAACAGTAACCACTTTGAATAGTACTGGTGCGGCTGATGTAAATGTCTTCGCATGAGTTTTTAATGTACATTGTACCCAGTAGGAAATACTGAAAGCAATTCAAACTGTAACGAAAAGCAAAGCCGATCACATTACATCAGCTAAAATTCTAGATTCTTTAAATTTCCAAGCATTGGATGAAAACTAATTACCGAATAACATCACGGAGGATAGTACTTAGTTCAAGAATATCGAACATGTTTACCTGAACCTATCCAAAAGTGGTAAATGTCTCACCAATGTAAGCCCATATCTCCATACAAAACTAAGAAGGATTTGGAGGATTTCTTTGACCATACCATATCGGGTTGCAAAAAATTTATATTTTTTGTCATAAAGTATATTTCTAGAGTAATTTGTGCAACTGATATCAAATCCCTCATTAAAAAGTTTTTATCCCCACTTATTTTCCCGTTATGTCGAAAAATCAATCGTTCGATTAATCGCCTCGTGACGCTAAAATTCCCCACATGTGATGGTAATTTTCACTCCACACTCTGTCACATAAAGGGGATGGAGGTCAATTTTCGCGTCACGAGGCTCATTTTTAGTGGCGTCGAAGTTATTTAAATTCCGGTGTGCTGACTATGAGGTGTTCACCAACCACGTTTGGTAGTATTTGCATGTGATTTTATGGTATCTGATATGTGCCGAAATTCGATTAATCGAACGATAACTTTGGCACATACCTGTGGAATTCAGGCATTCGAATGATAACCTGGTTCTTTGCCAATAAAACCTCATTCATATAAATTAAAAGACAAGTCTATTGACAAGATGTTGTTTTTAACAGCCCCCACAAACTACTGGAGGGAATATAATTTTGAATTGTAGGTCATTTTATATGGAAGCCTTCTTAGCCCTTATCCAACCGCGTTGCAAAAATTGATATGTATGGTTTTTGATATAAAGTATATCAGATTCCAAATCCGTCATCAAAAAATGTTAACCTCCACTCGTTTTTTCCTTATGTCGAAAAATCAAGAGTTTGATTAATCGTCTCGTGACGCTAAAGTTCGTTTAACTTACCCCTCTTTCCCCTCTCTGAGACGGAAATGTTTTTACTCCACGCTACCATCACATCGGATGGGGAAAGTGGTAAATTGTAACTTCACTAGGCTATGAAACGAACTTTTGATGAATGAACAATTATCATTTTCGATTAATCGAACAGCCGCTGGGAAAAGCTTGCACGTTCATATGTTTAGTCATTACGTGTTACTTACATTTCCTATTGTGCAAATAGGAATGTTACGAATTTAGATATATGGAGTATTACGCCCTCACCCCCTCCCCTCGCTCATGAACATTATGCTCAGTAGTTGAATTGAATTTTCGTAGCAGTTGTCAAAACATAAAATCATCTTTATGACTTTAAACGGCTATAGCAGAACAAAAAACCCAATGGTTGCGGAACTTTCAAGGACTTTTGCTGACAATGCCGTCGTATTGTGTGGTGGTGTGGTTGGTGTTTTGACGTTTTGCTCATTTGATAGAAATATTTTGTGATGCGTTTGATGATTTTTTCTGTTTTTTATTTCTTTTCAATTTAATTGATTTTCAACTTTTTGATTCCGCATTCTTCAGTATAATAAATTAAATTCTTGCTTTTGACAGGCAACATAGATGTCGGCTTTGTAATTTTTGGTACAATAATGTTTTTTCTCTATGGTTTTGATTAAATTTGTGGATTTTTAATTGAATTTTACATTTAAGTACTAAGAAATTTTTCACTTACCTAAAATTTTTAGATGTATTAGACCCCAAAAGGACTCACTACGTATTGATGGTATATTACATTCGGTGATACGTAAGACTTCCAATTTTAAAAATTGTCGAAACAGTGGACTTATAGTGATAGCATTACGTGAGCCTTTGATGATAATGACTTTAACCTCTGGATCTAGTTCGTTGGATGGGAAAGATGTTAGACCACCTGAAATTGAAATACAAATTTTTAGAGTTATCATAGTGATACATAGATTGTAGTTTTATGTTCTTGTCTGTGAAAGGTCAAAGCTGAGACAATCTGGTCTTCGCACTTTTCTAAACTCTTATAATTTTTCATATAAAAGAAAGATTTAAAAAAAAAGATGCTATACAGCTGTTTTCAAAATAACAGTAGTGCTTTTTATAAAATTGAAAACGAACTTAAAAATATCTGAATTTTTATTTTGATCAAATTGAAATACATTTTTTTTTACAAGAGTGGTATCCTAAGGAGAAATTAAAAAAAAAAAAAAAAAAATAATTAACAAGATTTCAACGCAGTTGGGATAAAAAAATTAAAGTTTTCACTAGTTCTTAAAATTTGGCTGCTCAAAATTGTAAAATAGCCACGTTTTTAAAATTATGGGTTATTTAAAACACAACGTTATCACAAGTATTTAGTTGCGTGGCTTTTATTCGCAATAACACAAGCACAGCGCTTTGGCATCGACTCCACAAGATACCTTTGGACAGGTATGGATTTCCAGGCGTCTTTAACTGTTTCCCAAAGTTGCGAAACATTGGTCGGTCGACATTGGGCGACTGCATTCTTCACGTCGCATCATAGGTTCTCAATGGGATTCAGGTCTGGCGACTGGGCAGGCCATTTAAGAACATTTAGTTCGCTGGCCTCAAACCATTGTTTGGCGACTTTACTAATGTGCTTGGGGTCGCTGTCCTATTGAAAGACCCAATTCAGTGGCATTTGGTCGCTGGCATATGGCAACATGACTTCCTGCAGTATATGGACGTATAGGTGCGGATCCATGATTTCTGTGATCCAAAATATAGGCCCCACACCGTTGTACGAGAAGCATGCCCAAATCATTATGCCAGCTCCTGCGTGTTTGATTGTTTTTAAGGTAAATCTTGGATCGATTTCCTTATTTGGTGGTCATCTTACGTATTGCCGAGACCCCCTTCCACCATAAAGCACAATTTTGGATTCATCAGTCCATAAAATATTTCTTCATTTCTGAACTGGCCAGTCGATGTGTTTTTGAGCGAATTTTATTCTTGCTGTAACATATTTTTTATTTAGAAGCGGAGCTTTTCTTGGGCTATGTGCTGCCAAATTATTTTCCCGCAAATATCTTCGTATTGTTTGTTCACTTGCATTGACTTTAAATTCATCCTTTATCTTGGAAGAGCTCGCAAAAGGATTTAGTCTTGAGTATCTCACCACACGATTTTCTTCTTTCTTGGAGATTAGACGAGGTCGGCCGCGTTTTTCAAGGTGTGGGGTGAACGTTACAGCATTTCGAACCATCGTCGGTGAACAACCTACTAAATTTTCCACTTTCTTGTTAGTTTTGCCCTTCGAAATCAAATTTTTTATAAGTGCACGCCGCTCAGAACTGCAATGCTTGCTTCGTCCCATTTTTGGAAAAGTTTTTGTTGCACGTCGATGAGAAACTGATAAATGATTATAATAATACCCTTTTTGTTTGGAATATCCGGTTTATTCTAATTTTTTGACAACATTTTCACATACACTACTATTATTTTGATCAGACAAAAACCAGCTTAACTGCGAATTTTTCAAATAAAAATTAGAACAAGTACGTAAAAATTTAAAGTAGTAGGTCTTTTTATTATGCTTTCATAGCGCTACAAATTGGTAAAAAAAAATATCGAAAACTCAAATAATCAGTTAGATATGACAAAAACAAGCTAACCGGTAGTATCACTACTATTTTTTTGAGCACAACTGTATAAACTCTTTAAAAGAGAAGAATGACTACGCCAGCATTGGATATCTTCTTAGAAAATTTTGGTCTTAACGAAAAATTTATTGCTGTTTTAATACAAAATAGCAGTTTTTAAGAAAAGTTTCATGACATTTTTGCTAGGCCTTGTTTTTGTGTAATTTTAAAAGGGTGGAATATTTGTACTGGAAATCCTTTGTTATAGAAAATTAAGTGTAGATTAATTGAAAATATTAATTTTTAAGTTATTGAGCCGGTCTCAAAGTTACAAAAAAAAAAATAAAATATCACTTCTTTGCACATTTCATACATCTCGTAGGCTTCCTAACATCCAAGTGGTTTAGTTAGGAAATCTGTGCCTTGATAAACTGTCACAGTGAAATATGTATGATAATTTATTTCTTAGGAAAAAAAGTGGTAAGAGGACCCTTATGACAATTTTGTTCTAACACAAAAAAAAAAAAAAAAAATGGTAAGGGGACCCTTATGACAATTAATTTCTTGCAAACAAAAAGGTAAGGGGGTTGATATGACAATTTATTTCTTAAAAAAAAGGCAAGGCAATTTTTTCTAACCAAAAACAATTGTAGTTGGGACCCTTATGACAATTTATTTCATTAAAAAAAATGGTAAGAAGGGACTCTATTGACAATTATCTTGTAAGGGGATGCCCTTATGACAATTTATTTCTTACAAAAAAAAAAAAAAAGCTAAGGGGGCTGTTATGACAATTTATTTTCAAAAAAAAAAAAAAAAAAATGGTAAGAGGATACCCTCATGACGATTTTTTCTTACAACAAAAAAATGATAAGGGGGCACCACTAAAAAAAAAAAAAAATTGTAGGGGGAACCTTTATGACAATTTTTTTCTTGGGGCTGTTATGACAATTTAATCCGTAAAAAAAAATAAATGGTAAGGGGGGACCCCTATGACAATTTATTTCATGCAAAAAAGGGAGGACCCTTATAACAATTTTTTTTTAAATGGTACAACATCTTTCAAACAAAAAAAAAAAAAAAAAAAATGGTATTGTTCACCCTTATGACATTTTATTTCATACAAAAAAAAAAAAAAATTGATAAAAGGGGACCCTTACGACAATTTATTTCTTGCAAAATGTTCATTTCTCAAGTGACGAACGTGACCGTCGTACACATTTAAAGTACAAAGAAAGTGGAAGTAAAACATATTTTTATTTAAGTGTTTACCTTACATTATAGCTCTTATGTAGCACTATAATTAGTGCCAACGTTAATATCAGACAAAGTCGTGGTCCCAAGATACACACAAAAAAATACCCAAAACGAACGTGACAAAAATAGGAGTAGTTTTCGTGCCTTTTCAAAGAAACCCAGAATCCAGCGAAACAAGTCAAAAGTTTTTAGTGCAACCAATTTTAGAATCTTATGCAATAATGCTACTTCATAATGTATTTTGTTTGATTCACATATCTTTCGTACTTTTCTTTGTTTTAGTCATAATCTGAATCGTTAAGTGACATAAAAATTTTAAATTGAAAATCTTTCAAAAAACCAGGGTTGTTGGTTCGCCTTATCTTGTTAAGTTGACGTGGCATCACCAATTTTTTCAAAGGATGTCATTTGTTCCTATCCATTTTACATATGTACCAGATTTCATATATTATGAATTTTTTTTTTAGGGGTGTGGTGTCGCCCATTTTCCTAGTGAACATAATTTGTCCTAGTGCTCTGTATACAAGTATCAAATCTTATGCAAATAGGTTAAATATTTCCAGAGATATGATGAAATGATTTTTGTGGGGTATGATACCGCAGTTTTTCCAGTACACATTATTTGTCTTAGTGCTTTTTACTTATGTACTAAATCCCATCCATGTGCGCTAAATAGTTTCAAAGATATGACGATTTAAATTTTTGGCTCACTGTTTACCTTTCTGTGGAAATGACTATATACAAATTTTATACATCCTCATCATGAAGGTCAGTGGTGTAGAGCTCTAACAAGTATAAGGTACTTTACTAAAGCGGTAAGGTAAATTTTTTTTTTATTGTGGAGTTGTCACTATATTGACTTGAAATTCTAGTAAAATTTACTAGAAATTAGGTATTTTTTTTTCTTCGTATACTTATTAAGAGGTCAAAAAAAAAAAAAATGTATTTCTGTTAAAAATCATTTCAGATAAGCTTTCAAAATGGGCGGTTTTCAGCAAACTTTTTTCTTCAATACCATCTAACGTACATACTTCATTTCAATCAACTTTTTTTTTAAATTTTTATGATTCCTCAAACATTGTATCTCAATAATGTGTATATCTTAATGGCTTTTTCAAATGTAGTGATGGTGGTGTAATATAACTGCGACAGATTTATTATTAATGATTGTGTACACAACTCAAAGCTCTTAGCTCCAAGTGATCATAAAATTCTCATTTATTTTGGTTTCTTTTTTTTCCACTACTTTTTGTGGTATTCTTCTACTCATTCATTTTACTTTTATGCAAATTTTCTGCAAAATTTTTATAGAGGGAAAACTCACTTTAATGTGAAAATAACAAAAGAATATGATTTCCCCAGCACTATTCGCCCACTATCTACTACTACTACTTCAACGAAAGGAGTTGTAGCATACTAAATCCTTTTGCTTATGATTTTAAGTGCAAAGGATAATATTTTCCACTATGAGCACAATAGGAATATGGTGTTGCCATTGGTGCTGGCTGCTGTTGTTTCTGCTGGTAAAGTAAATGAATTTGCAGTTATCATCATGGTAAGCAACGCTGCTGCTGCTGCTTCTGGCATTATCGTAGAGGGAGCTGCAGCAACATTAAGAGTTTAATTCAGCTGTAGGGACAGCGAACACAATGTGTTTGTTTTATTGCTGATGATGTATCTCTAACATTGCTGCTGCTGCACAATGTTGCACATACAAAATTGCACATGAAATTTTGTAATTTGAATTTAATTTTTTTTTTTGCAAAATCTTTTTATGATTTTTCACAATTTTACTTGCTTGCAAGCAAAAACGTCATTGGGATATGGCTAATTTCCTCTGTTCAATCTTTCAATTTCATTAACTTAAAAAGCTTTGCAGTTTGCCGTATTTATGAAATTACTTACTAATTGGCTAAGTAGTTTTTGTAGTATTCGACCTTCTTTAAATTGTTAAAAAAATAATATTATTCCATTTTTTTGTTTCTTCCCCAATTTGTATGCAAAAATCCATTTTAAAAACGTAAAATAATTCCCAAGAAAGTTCACAATGTTTCAATGGAAACAAAAGATTACCATAATGTATTTAGGTTGCGTGCTCCGCAACTTGCTAAAGCGAAATGCATTTAAAAACCCAAAAAAAAAAAAAATATAACGAGGGAAAACAAAGTGCAAGAAAACCCAGCGCATTGTAAATAGGATTCAAATATGCACTGGTACACTTTTGTGCTTAAAACCCGCCGACGCCAGCGTTAAAACTAAACCACTGTTGATAAGGGGGATTTAAAAATTCGTGTTACTTATTAATCTTTGCAATAATATATTTCCAAACTTGAATGAAATACATTTGCATTTTCCAGAATGCTTAAATGTTTCAAGATACAAACTCATTTGTAGACTAGAGTGTCAGCTTTTCATTATCACTTTGGATGGTCTGCAATAAACTTAATATTTCAATATTTTCCAAATTTCTTGGAACTACTCAAATTATTTTAAATATTTTTCGGAATAACAACATCCCCCACGAAAAATGTTTTTTCTTCTTTTTATACCTTACACCCAGGGTATATTCACTTTGTCCTTCCGTTTGTAACGCAGAGAAGGAGGCATGGCTGATATAGAAAAGTATATATATTCTTTATCAGCGTCACCTCCTGAGTCCTGGCTGGGTGTCTTTCTGTGCGTGGAAATACATTTTAAGGGAAAACTGTCCAAGATAATTCGATAAAATTTAGTACACTTCATTTTCGTCAAAGTTGTGCTCGTGGGATTGAAAATGAACGCAATCAGTCAACGGACACGCCTACCGCCCATACAAAAAATTTATTCAAAGTGCAACTTTATTAGTATTTTTCACGACAATGTAGCCAAAATACACATCAATACTAAGGAGGATATGCGCAAGCTCTGATCAAAAACAAAGAAAATTCAGACTAGAGGGCGTGGCAAGTTCTGAGCAAAAACTGGGTGAATTCTCACAGGACGGCGTGGCACCTCCCATATAAGCAAAAGTTTGAAAATGCTATTCTGAAAACGTTTTTTGAGATTATCCAATTAAGTTTCACTCAGACACCAAGAACTGTAAATGCAAGCTCTGTCCAAAAACTGAGTGAGTTCCGACAAGAGGACGCGGCACCTCCCATATAAGGAAAAGTTTCAAAACGCTATACTGAAATTATTTTTTAAGACAATCACACTAAATTTCACTCAGATACCAAGAACTATAAATGCAAGCTCTGAGCAAAAACTAAGTGAATTCGAACAAGGCCAAATGTAACAGCCTCACTAGTTTTTGCATAGGAAAAAAAAAAAAACAAAAAAACTTTTCTTCATGGGTGTTGTAGTTCCGAAAATTTTGGTAAGTTTTAAATTAGTGCCAAAATTGGCTTACTTTTGTTCAGTGCATAAGAACATGGAATATTGTACCTTGGACCAGCTTGTTGTTATTGATATTAGTATTATCAGGTCTATATATATGGCTTAATTGCTAATTCTCAATAAATTTCGATATTTCAAACATTTTTACGTTTTTTTTCACATTTTTAAATTACTCTATCTTTCACTTTTCCACTATCTTTTTAGTTTTGATTTGTGTTCTTTTTGATCGATTTTTGCAAAACTTCAACATTTTTCTAATTGTTTCAAATTTTCGATTTTTTGAAACATTTTTCGGTATAGCCCATTTTCTTCCAATTTTTCAATATCTTAAAATTATCTTGTATGTGTTGAAATTTTTATTTTTTATCGAATTTTTGAACATTTTTCAACATATCAATATTTATGGAATTTTTAGACCTCTTTCAAATTTTCAAACATTTTCCGACACGTACAATATTTTTCAACATATTTTTTGACATATCCCAATCTTTTTTAGACCTCATCGAAAATTTTTAATTATTTTTAGACTTTGATAAAATTTTGAATTTTTCCAGATTTTTCAACATGTCTTTAATATTTATTAGACATTTTTCAGATTTTCTAACAATTTCCGAATTTTACAATATTTTTCAAAATGTTAAAATTTTTCAACAATTCCAACATTTCCTATTCTTATTTCGCTTTATTTTAAATCTTCGAACTTTCAAGTTTTTCTTTCTTTTCGCACATCGACATTTTCAATATTTTTACACATATAGTCCTTTTACTTTCCATACTTTTTATTTGTTTTTTGACTTGCCAACCTTTTTTTTTCAGTATAAACTTGCTTTTTCGTATTATATTGGCGCTTAACGAAATTTGTCCATTTCTCTCAAGTTTTTCCAGTTTACGAACTTTTCTTGACTTTTTCCATTTATCGTTTTCTTCAAAATTATATGGTGTTTTTGTCAATACTTTTGGACTGTTTCCATATTTTTCCCTTTTTTGAGTATTTCAAAATTATTCGGTGATCTTAACAACAATTCTCTATTTTTCCATATATTTCAGTGTTTCTATCAATATTGAACGTAGTTTTAAAATTTTTCGAAGATGATATCAATATTTCTCAACTGTTTCAATATATTTCGACATAGCTGTAAATATTTTTCTTTTGTTTTTAAAATATTGAAAGTTTCTGTCAATATTATTCGATTTTTATCAAAAATTTTTGTATATCTGTCAGTATTTTTCGAACGTTAAAGTAGGTATACCTCGATGTTTTTTTAACAATTGCCAATTGTTGCAATATATGTAGTTCGGTATTTCTGTCGATATTACTCGACTGCTCCAAAATTATTCTTTTTAGCCAATGTTTGTCAACTATAACAATATGATTTGGATTGTATGCCAACATTTTCATTTTTTCTGAACTTTTGCTTACAATTTTGTAACATTTTCGTGTTTTTCTACATTTTTGAGATTTATTTATTTTTTTTCAGTCTACTCTAATATACTACATTTACAACATCTCCACGCAACTGGCGCGTTGCAAGATGTCTCTTGTAGTTTATAGTCATGTGGCGGCAACATTGGTGAAACGTGCGCTTTTATTTCATGCGTTTCGTAGTAACTAACGATTTATATCTACAAAATTGTACGCCACAGCTCCCTCCCCTCCCTCCCCCCCCCCCCCCTAACAAAGTGCGGCGCAAATGCGACTATTTCATTTTCAGTTTAGAGTACAAAGCTTTAGTTACTTACCCGAAGCAAATGTATATTCTTCTTACCTTTTAGACAGAGGGCCTGATAACGGTTGAGTTCGTCTGCATTGCACGTACATTCCATGGGGCACTTTTTGGTTCCGGTTAACACAGGCATTGCGCACATACATAAAACAAACCACTTGAGCAGCATCTATGGAATAGAATTTTTGGATGGAGAATGTTAGAGAGAGAATGTAATCGCAGTTTAAATTTAGATAAGAAGGACAAGAGGAGATATGATGAGGATTATTTATGTAAATTAAATTTGTAGTTAAGTGGCCCGAAATTTTCTATTAAAGTAACATTTTGTTAAAGTATTTTATGGGACATTGCTGATTTAGAAACTCAAAATAAACTGATACTATTGCAGTTTAAATTTAAGTACTTAATACATTTATTTACCATTAAGTGGGCATGTCTTCTAAGTGAAAATTAAAACTGCATATGATGAGAAGAATGACAGAATGATGATTAAGAAGAATCATTGAGGTCTGACGTAGACTTTTTTGCACGCATCAAAACATGTTTTCCTAATTTTTCACTACTATGAATTTAACAGTTTATTATACTTATATATTTACATGGTTTTTGTATAAATTATATTTTCAGTTTTTTGTACATAATTCCTTATTTATACAACTTAGCTACTCTGCGCAACGGTATACAAGAGTTCAACATCTGTGTATCCTTCTTACAATCTTTATGCATTCTCGTAATATGTCATAACCTCAAAAAATTTAACAAACCGCAGCTTTTGAATTATGCACTGTTTATACGCTCCAAAAAATCCTTTCAGTGTTGCAATTTTTATTTTACTGCCAGCGCGCTAACAAATGACTGTCACAAAATAAACAAGAGTACACAAGAAGGGAGGACGCTGGTGCACAAAGCAGCTATTCTTCATATGTTAGATATGTGTCCACGAAAAGTGAAATATTACACGCTCATACATTTCACTATCTCTCGTCCATGTATACATGGTGTAAAAGTTTTCACGGAGATTGAGTCCCTTCTGATTGCTGAAAGTTTAAAGTGTATGTTTTTGTATAAAAAAATCTATCTTATAAAAGATTTTGATCTGAATATAATGAAATAGCGACTGTCTGATTTTATTGTCTAAGGAAACGAGAGGCTGGTCACAGCTCGAGAACTGAAGTATTTCTTGTATTTGTCTTAAGAATTTACAATACTCAAAGTCAAACTATTTTCAAAACAAATTAATATTAATTATATTCGCAAATTAAAATAAAACGTTTCAAATTAAATTAAGCTTTATACAAAATTAATTTTAAAGGAATTTATCTTTGAATTTAATAAACTTTATCAATTTTTTTGAAATCGAATAAATATGAATACAACACCAAAAGTTATACTACTGAATCCGAATCTCAGAATTGCTATATCTCGTATAGTTTTCGAGAAATCTTAGCCTAAAGTTTGATTTTTCGGGGTAATGTAACAGACCAAAAAAATCCTTAGCCAGAAAACCTCACAATGCAGCTTAAGGCCAAGGTCCTTTACTCCAAAAACTCAGCTTAATTTATAACTATATCTTTTTTAATCATCGAAATAACGGTAACTGAAATATCAAAACACGTGCGACCGTAGAATTGGTAAATCCATATATTAATACGCCGGACAAAAATTTGTCCCACCTTTTTTACTATGTTAGAAATGAAGCATGACTTTAAATTATACACCATTAGAAAGGTATTTGTGTGTAAATGTGCACAAAGTTAAAACTATTTTAATATTTTGACATTTAGCCAAGTAAAATAAAATGCAAATTTTTCAATAGCTGACTGACACTAACCTAATGGCTGCTTTCTTTTTATTGCCCAGGAAAATAAGACGAAAAAAGAGCTGCTGTGCGAAAAAATTCCAAGAGAATTTTTTTCACCGGAATTATATTTATTTATGCATGGTTAATGATGTATAAAAAGTCCATTGAAGTCCATTGTGCGCATAAAAAGTTATTCAGGCTCAAAGGTAGCTAAAATCAGTTTTTTGCAAATATCTCGCTAACGCAAACTTTTACAGAAAAATTTTTCGCCACAATTTTGTAACACAGGAAATTTCCTATTTTAAAATGTAAAAAATGTTTTCGTGTAGCTTATAGTTTAGGAGATAACTCAATTTAAAAAGTTGTGCACAGTTTTTATATGTAAATGCTACGTATAAGTTCATATTAAAATATTTTACTCTTGAAATTGCGAATACTCTTTAACGAGGAGACGTACAAAAAAAATTAAAAAACCGTTCAGAAGATAATTGGATTCTGTAAATTAAATTTTTGTTGGAGCGGTATGATTTACCGTTTCAGGGATATCCTTCAAAAACCAGTATTTTCGAAACCTTAACGGTTTTTGAAGGATATCTCTGAAACGGTAAGTCATACGATAAAAGGCAACGGAATCAATTTTGTAGAGAATCACAAGATCTACAAAAAATAAGCCATATGTGTACACATTGAAGTAACCGTTTAGAAGTTATTTAAGGGGACATTCGCTTTTGTAATTGAAACAAAAAACACTTTTTATAATTTTATTTTTTTTTTATTTTTAGTTTCCATTGGCTGCTGAAGAGGGCGTCATCCAAAAGTTACTTTTTAAACGGTAGGACATGTTGTAGACCTCCTGTAACAGATTTTTGAAAAATTCAAAATGGATTTTATTCTTGAGACTCAGAACTATACAATAAGCCTCTAAAATTCATACTTTTCTATATTTTGAAGTTTTTGTACGAATATTTATGAAAAATGCGGAAAAATTGAGGGACTTACCCTCAAAAAATGTCCCGTTAAAAAAGGGGATGGTATTTTTTAAAACTTTCAGAGGCTTATTATTTAATATTTTTTATGAGTAATCGAATGCTCTTTGGTTTTTTAAAATCGGTCAAGTAGATTCGGAGAAAAATGTCCTACCAGTTTGAAAAGTTACTTTTGGATGACGCCCTCTACAGCAGCCAAGGGAAACTAAAAATAAAATAAAAAAATGTTAATTTTTCTTGGACAATATTTAACAATGTCCAAAAGAAATTTTGTCAATAAATATAATAGTTTTTTCATAATAAAATTTTTAAAACGTGTTTTTCTTTTTTCAATTACAAAAGCGAATGTCCCCTTAAAGGTTTTTTTTTTTTAAAAAAGGCAAGTTTTGGTACATTTTTCGGAGATTTACCCACATCTGTTAAGATTGAATTTTCTTAAATCACAATGTTCCATTGCTCAAATGAAAGATGATGCCTGAAGAAACTTTCCCTAAAAAATGACAAACTTTCCAACTGTCAAAAAAAAAAAAAAAAAAAAACGCACATAGAAAAATACTAAGTTTACTATATTTTCGAAACTTAAGAGGCAACACTCGTACACTCTTGGCTGTTTTCTTGATATAGAAGGAACTTTTAATAACATTCATGGTAAGGCGCTTGAGCTCTATAATAGCGCCTAATTCTTAGGGATAATATTAGACAGAAAATTATACTGGAAACCAAATGTCAAAGAAAGAGTTTAACTCATGCCGGAAAAAACAAAATGGGTTAGAATGGAGCACAAGCTCGGTGCTTATTCATTGGATATGAACGGCAATTGTTAGGCCATGGTTGCTATACGGTAAACAAAGGTTAACTCCTTTAACAATGTGAGGCTATAAGGAAAACTCTGACAAAAGTTTTACCGATAGATCTCCATGTTAAAGAAACGTCAGACAGATTATTAAATAGCTTCCATAGATCAGAGCGCAATTTCCCACGTTTGAACAATGGCAGATGTCCTTAATGGTTTGATTTTAGAAAAGGTATAGGGATGCTAAATTTAATGTGGCCATAAATGTTTTTCTTAAAAAAGATATATTTTATATAAACTTAAGCAATCTTAACGTACCTTAGAATATTCTCTTATCTCAGTATGGCGCAATAACTGTTGTTCAGTATTGAGTATTTTTTTTTATTACATTTTGTACTATTTTTTGAGAAATCATTATTTAGTAATTTCGTCTTCATTTTTTCATTGGCAACACTAATTATCAATTATGCTTTTTTTACTGTTTCGAAATTCCATACTTGCACATATAAGTAAATTTAGTCATGTTTGTATGCTTTCATGTAAATACATAAATTCTAAATAATTAACTGTTTCTAAAGTTTAACTAAGAATGTATAAATATGCCAAATTTCAACTTAGTTTAGTTCTTTCTGTTAATAGCCTTGAAACGACAACTAGTGAATTTCTGATTAAAAATATTGAATTAAAATAACACATCGTGTTTAACTTTTTGGGAATAAAAAAAAAATAAATTTAAAAGAAAATTAAATATTTTCTTTTGTTACAAAAACGCTTGTGACGAAACATTGGTGCCGAAACCCGGGAAATTAGTTTATTTCCCATCAGTAAAAGAAATACATAATTTGATCAGTGTTTTAATTAAAGTAAAATTAAATAAAAAATAAAGTTGTCGTCTTCAGGCTTAAATATAGTCGTGCGGTCGGTCTCTGTTTTTCGGTCTTTATTTTTATTAAATTATATTGCGATTATATATATCGGTCGTATACAGAAATTTAAAAAAAAAAAAGAGAGTTAGGCAGCATTTTTGATAATTTTCAGAACAAAGGGTAAAGCGGAGACGAGTATCAAAGCCAGCAGCATTGAGGGCATAGCGATTTTTAGCAGTAGAGCTCAAATCATAGTTTGCAGCGACGCAACGCAAGCCAGCAGCATCGGCAGCATAAAAGGCAGAACGATTTTTAGCAGTAGAGTTAGGAACAGCGTCGCAGCGGAATCCAGCAGCAAAGGCAGCGAGGAGCAGAGCAAAGTTGTAAAGAGAGTAACATTTAAGAGAAATTGACAACACAAGAGCAAAGTGTCAACTTTGACATGGGAACCCCTGAAGAAAAAGCAGAAAAATTAGCCGAATTTAAAGCATTGCGTGCAACAACAAAGGGTAGCATTACACGCATAAAAACCTTAATAGCAAAAAATGCAGATACGTTGGCAGTGGAGGAATTGGAGTGTAGGCTGGGAATATTGGAATCGTATTTCAAGCAATTTATAACCGTGCAAGCAAATATTGATAAAATTTGTGAGGGCAAAGATATTGTTTCTAACGCAAATTTTATGGCCGAAATCGAAGAAGCGTATGTTTCGACCAAGTCTTCAATCATGTCTTCACTTAAACAAAAAAGGCCATCGATGGATTCTAGCTTGCTTAATGCGACAGCTGCAGCCGTGCCAGCGTCACGCCTGCAACGCCAAATAAAACTGCCTAAATTCGAAGGCAAATATTCGGAATTCCCAAAATTTATTGCAATTTATACGAAGCTTGTACAAAATGATCAAGCACTAGATGACTGTGAGCGGTTCTTAATCCTCAAAGATAGTCTTGGGGTCAAGCCGTTAGCAGCAATTTCAGATTTTGATGTCACAGATGAAAATTATGCCAAGGCGCTGAAAAGGCTTAAAGACAATTATGACAAAAAGGCGCTAATGTTCGAAGAGCATATCTCGGCTCTTTTTGAAATTGCGAAAATGAAAAAATCATCGTCGGAGCAGTTGCGTCAAATTATCGATAAGGTCAGCGCACATTTAAGCGCAATGTTGTCTTTAGGTAATTATGAAAACATTGCAAATGCAATGATAATATTTTTAGTTACGGAACGTCTCGATGTAGATACACTCGTAAAATGGGAGGAGGCCGTCGACTATAATAAGCTATCGTCATGGGACGAGTGCTCAGTTGTATTAGTTAGGCGTTGTCAACAACTAGAGGCACGTGAAACAAAAATAAATCGTGATGACTTCAAAATTACTCCTGTGAAAGAGGCCATTAAAAATTGGAAGCCAAAATACAATGTTAAGAAGCAAAATTTGACGTCATTAGCAATTGGTAAGTCATCATGCGATTTGTGTCACAACGGTGACCATTCACTTACCCAATGCCAAGAATTTGAAAATAAATCAGCAAGAGAGCGCTACAGTGTTTCACGTAATTTGAAGTTGTGCATTATGTGCTTGAAGAAAGGGCATAGGCTCAAAGATTGCACTGCACCGAAGTGTGAAATTTGTAATTTGCCACATCATAGGATGTTACATAGATTTGAAGGCCAAAATTCCTCATCGAATATAAGTATATCGCAACAGTCGCCACTGCATGCAACGGTAGCCACAGCGATACCAGCGGATTCAAACCAGTCTGCGCTGCATACAACATTGGTAAATTCGTCATCATTTCCTGAAGTTTTACTTGAAACAGCTATAGTGTTCGTTAAGGATAAACATGGAAATTTACACACTGCACGTGTAATTTTAGATTCTGCGTCGCAAATAAATTTAATTTGTAAAAATATGGCCCAGAAATTAATGTTAAAAAAGATGTCGTGTGCACTTGGAGCTAATGGAATTGCTGACATAAGTACCAATTTAACGAAGAAAACGCAAGCTACGCTTAAATCGCGTTTCAACAACTTTGAAATTGATTTACAGTTTTATGTTTTACCAAAAATTACAGGACTCAAGCCTGATAAGTTTTTGGATATTTCCAGCTGGAATTTGCCAAGTAATATTGAGTTGGCAGATCCCAAGTTCAATTTTCCTGCGCGTGTCGACATGCTTCTGGGTGCTGAGGTATTCTTAGATTTGCTGTCTGTTGGCCGCATATATTTACATGAACAATTGCCACGTCTACAAAAAACTGTTTTTGGATGGGTTGTTTCTGGAGCAGCAAGAGCCATCAACGGATGCAGCACAATGGTGCATAATTTCTTAGTCAACCAGAATGAAGGTGAGCAATTAAGTAATTTAGTAGAAAAATTTTGGCAGGTAGAACAGATAAATGTGAAAACAGTATTTTGGACAAATGAGGAAGAAGAATGCGAACAAATTTTCAACCAACATGTTGCAAGGGACACCAGTGGCCGGTTCATAGTAAAGATACCGTTTACAAATGAAGTTCAACAATTAGGTGATTCATTTCGCATAGCAGAACGGCGTTTTTATTCTCTTGAACGTAGGCTTGACAAGGATCCAGTTACGAAGGAGATGTATAAGCGGTTTATTGATGAATATTTAGAGCTTGGGCATATGGCTGCAGTGGAAGATAGCGATATTTCGAAAATTAAATACTTTTCACCACATCAGCATGTAATTCGCCCAGAATCGACAAGTACAAAACTACGAGTTGTTTTTGATTGCAGTTGCAAGACCAGTTCAGGCATTGCATTAAATGAGGTTATGCTGAAGGGTCCAACGGTGCAGGACGACTTACTCTCAATAATTCTACGATTTCGATGCTACAAGTATGCGATTACAGCGGACGTTGCTAAAATGTATCGACAGGCGTGGGTGACTGAAGAAGATACCTATTATCAAGGAATTTTGTGGCGATCTTCAATCGATGTGAAGCTACAAGCGTATCGACTATGTACCATTACGTATGGCACCACATCTGCGCCATATTTAGCAACGAGATGTTTAAAGAAACTCGGCGAAGACAATGCCGCATTAATCCCATTGGGGAGTAAAAAAATAATTTCAGATTTTTATATGGATGATTTAATTAGCGGTGCTGATACAGAATCCGAGCTGTTTGAGGTTTATGAACAAGTCAGCAAAATTATGGACTCTGCTCATTTTGAATTGCGTAAATGGCATTCAAACTGCGAGCAATTTATGGAAAAAGTTCCAGAAGCTGCGCGAGAAAAGCCGTTGCGGGTTAACGACTCGGAAATCATTAAGACTCTGGGTATAATATGGGAGCCATCTGCTGATGCGTTCAGGTATGTGTGGCATGAAATAAATGTAAATAAAACAATTACAAAAAGAATTGTATTAGCCGAGCTATCGACATTATTTGACCCATTGGGTCTCGTGAATCCCGTCATAGTAAAGGGAAAGATATTTATGCAAGATTTATGGATACTTAAGGTAAATTGGGATGAATCTCTACCTATGAATTTACACAGCCATTGGGCTGAATTTCGGAACAAATTAAAATTGGTGCAAAACATAACAGTTCCCCGTTACGTTCTTTCAAAAAATAGCCGAGAACGAGTTGAACTGCATGGTTTTGCTGACGCATCTACGAGAGCATATGGATGCTGTTTATACGTGCGTTGTATTGATAGCAGTAATTGTGTGACTATTCGATTGTGGAGTGCTAAGTCTAGAGTTGCACCAATTAAGACAAAATCACTGCCTTGCTTGGAGCTGCTTGCTGCAGAACTACTTTCTAAGTTGCTGGTGAAAACTCAAGTTAATTTTCCGGTCGTCACTGATGCAATTTACCTTTGGAGTGATTCAACTGTGGTACTTGATTGGTTGCGATCGCATCCGTCGACTTGGAAAACATTTGTTGCCAACAGGGTGGCATCCATTCAAGAATCGACAAAATCAGCAGTTTGGAGATACGTCCCGACGAAGTTGAATCCTGCAGACATCATATCGCGAGGAGCGTTTGCAGATGAATTGCAGTCATCGATTTGGTTTTCTGGTCCAGATTTTTTAAACAAGTGTTGCAGTGAGTGGCCAGCCAATAAATTTCATACGAACGGGTCAGAGATGGATGGAGAGCGTCGCACTACTGCTGTCAGTTTGCATGTGGAACGGAAAGAGAATTACGTTGTAAAATGGATAGAAAGCCACAGCAAAATTCAAGACGTTCAAATAAAGATAGCAACTATACTTAACTCAGTCCGAAATCGCAAAAACAAAACAAAGGTTACCATTTCCGTAAGCCTTCTTGACGAGGCGCTTATTCGAGCTATTTTTTGCCTGCAACAACATTATTTCGAGGCAGAATTTCGATCGCTGAAGTCAAGTAAGGAACTTTCTGCAAATTATAAGCTGAAAGGATTAAATCTATTCATCGAGAGCAGCTATGGGGTTGATCTCATCAGAGTAGGTGGTCGCTTAGTAAACTCAAATTTACCATACGATGCTAAGCACCCTATATTATTACCAATGGGTAGCAATTTTGTGTTGTGCTACATACGGTACCTGCATCAAAAAAATATGCATGCTGGTAATCAAGCAGTTATGGCGATACTTCGACAAAGGTTTTGGGTTATCAACGCAAGAAAAATAATTCGCGCCGTAACCAATAAATGTATCCAGTGTTTCCGCTGCCGTCCTAAGCTTCAGGAGCAGATAATGGGTAATCTTCCTAACGATAGGGTGCGAGTTGCAAAGCCGTTCACTACGACAGGAGTAGATTTTTGCGGGCCGGTTATGATAACATCTAAATTGAGAGGTGTTCGTCTTATGAAATGCTATATTGCGATTTTTGTATGCTTCGCATCAAAAGCGATACACATTGAAGTTGTGTCCGACTTAACGTCCAAGGCGTTCATTGGGGCGCTAAAAAGGTTTATAGCACGTAGAGGACTATGTGCTCGACTGTATTGCGACAACGCAACGAATTTTATTGGAGCTCAGCGAGAACTCAAGGAGTTCAAAGAAATGTTTTTGGAGCAACAGACGCAAAAGAGTATTTCGCAATATTGCTTAACGAATTCGATAGAGTTTCATCATATACCTCCCCGCTCTCCACACTTTGGTGGATTGTGGGAGGCGGCTGTAAAGTCAGCCAAATTTCACTTGGTTCGTAGCCTTAGTTCGGTTTACTTAACATTTGAAGAGTTGTCCACAGTCACCACAGAAATCGAAGCGATATTAAACTCACGTCCATTGACAACAATGTCTAACGATCCAAATGATGAAGCAGTTCTGACACCTGGCCATTTTTTGACTGGTGGGCCTTTAGTAAGCATTTCGGAGCCAACACTTGAGCAACAAAATATTTCCTGCGCTCAACGTTGGCTACGTGTCACTGCAATCCAACAACATTTTTGGAAGCGGTGGTCAGTGGAATATCTCCACGAGTTGCAGCAAAGGGTCAAGTGGACTAAAAAGCAGCGAAACATCGATGAAGGGGACTTAGTACTCGTCGCCGAAGAAAACATCCCATCGAAGCAGTGGTTGATTGGTCGAATTATTAAAGTTGTTGCAGATTCATCAGGCATCGTGCGAGTAGTCGACGTTAAGACGAAAAATGGAACAATACGACGAGCCATACAAAAGGTGGCACCAATTC
This sequence comes from Calliopum simillimum, assembly GCA_951812925.1. NCBI lineage: Eukaryota > Metazoa > Arthropoda > Insecta > Diptera > Lauxaniidae > Calliopum > Calliopum simillimum. The sequence continues at coordinate 17,942,808 of OX638369.1, forward strand.
CAAAAGCGGAATCAGATGGTTGATGCAGCCGTAGATGCATCAAGGGCGTCGGAATGTTCAGTATTGAGTATTTTTTTTTATTACATTTTGTACTATTTTTTGAGAAATCATTATTTAGTAATTTCGTCTTCATTTTTTCATTGGCAACACTAATTATCAATTATGCTTTTTTTACTGTTTCGAAATTCCATACTTGCACATATAAGTAAATTTAGTCATGTTTGTATGCTTTCATGTAAATACATAAATTCTAAATAATTAACTGTTTCTAAAGTTTAACTAAGAATGTATAAATATGCCAAATTTCAACTTAGTTTAGTTCTTTCTGTTAATAGCCTTGAAACGACAACTAGTGAATTTCTGATTAAAAATATTGAATTAAAATAACACATCGTGTTTAACTTTTTGGGAATAAAAAAAAAATAAATTTAAAAGAAAATTAAATATTTTCTTTTGTTACAAAAACGCTTGTGACGAAACAACTGTTATCTGGTAATCATTCAGAATTGCAAATTGGCAGCAGCTGTTTTCAATATATACTTTCGGTAATTGCTCGATTTAAGTGCTGAAATTAAAACAAAAATAAAGAGCTTTTAAGGAAATAACTCAAAAGTTACATAGTATTAACAATAATTATATGGCATTGAAGTATTAATTTACGAATTATGATGAAAACTATTTAATTGCCATTGCAGTTGCTTTTAGCAAAATTATTAATAAAACTCTTTTTTGCTGTGGCGAAATTCTTATTAAATGGAGACAAATTTTAATTTTAATTTAAATTTTACTTTGTATGTTAATGTGAAGAGTTTTCAATTACATTGGCAATATGATGTTTGTGGTAAACAGTTCTTACACTCGTAAAAGACATCGACAAACAATTGGTATTTTATTATTTATGAATAATTGTGGTCCTGTTGAGTGCATGCGCTTCTGTTATTTAAAATTTACTACTTCTTTTTGGAAGCTGATTGATAAAATTTTTTATAAATATCATTTTTTATAAAGTTTTATATATATAGTGTATTCTCAGACAAAAAAATGTCATCTAATGAGTACAAAAATACAAAAATGAAGACTTCCAAAGTGAAATGACACTTAATGAGCATAATAAAATGTAAAAAAACAACTTCAACAATATCCATAAAAAAGGATAATTCACATGGCTACATGGTAATCATTAATTCTTTTTAAAACTTTTTTTTTTTGCATGAAATTTCGATTTAAATACAATACTTTGCTAATAGATACCCAAAAGCACTTAACAGTTTTACTTATTTTATCAACTTTTTCAATTTGCAAACAAAGAAACGTGATGGATTCTTAATAAAAGACACAAAGAAACAGAACACCAACAACAATATACGTATGCAAAATGTATTATCTAACAGTAGGTAATACTTTGCTAAGTAATCAGGCTTATACCCCTTGAAATCATTGAAAATGAAACAAAAAAAAAAAATTTTTTTTTGCTTTTAAGCTTTGAATTTTTTTTAAACTTTTTTGTTGTTTTAAAATCAAAACCAAAATACTGAAAAGGACATGTATGTTACTAATACTATTCATTGCAGTCAAGTTGGCAAAAAAGAAAAGCAAAGACAAAGACAGTTAGCAGAAAGTCTGCTTCCTTCTTTCCTTCCCTTCTTTATTTCCTGACAAAGTTTAGCCATTAAGTAAGAAAAAAAAAAAAAAAAGAAATCTGTAGCTGCTTTTAGTAAGCGATTTTTTGCTTTGCTTAGATATATCTTTTGCTTTTACAACTCAAACGAAGAAAGTAAAGTCGAGAATGAAACGTAAACATTTGAACTCAAAGTACATACATGCTCATACATATTAGATACACGTATGTATGTATAAACATTTAAAATTTTAAAGTTTTTTTTATTACAAAGTACCTTAATTTGAGAATTTTTTCTTGAGCAGTGTTGCCAGATTTATTTTCATTTTATTAAAAATAAATTAAAATATTATTAACTTGTCAAATCTAGAATTATCAGATTCTTAAAAAATGTATGCAATTTCCAAGTTTAAGAATTATCGGATTGTCAGATTTAAGAATAATCAGATTGAAAAACTATCAAATTGTCAAATAATCAATCTATCAAATTGTCAAACAAGATAATTGTCAGATGGTCAAATAATCGAAGACATATTAAACCAACAATTGAGTTGTTGGATTGCCAAATCATTTCTGTTAAATAAAAGAATTGTCAGATTGTCATATTATCAATTTTTCAAGCTAAAGAAATATCACATTGTCAAATTATAAAAATTTTAAACCAAAAAGAAAAATCATACCCTCAAATTTTCAAATAAACGAATAATTTAGATTGTAAAATAAAAATGTCGTAAAATAATCAAATTGTCCAATTAACCCATTTTCTGCTGCTGCTCGAGTTTTCGAACAGAAAATTTTTCATACGATTTTTTTCAGGATTTAAGTGAAGCTTGATGTTATACACCATATTATAGTTAGCTAAATTAGCTTTCAGAAAAATATGATTTTGGTCAAGTCCCTTCCATCCTTGAGCTACAGCTGGTTGTTAAAAATACCTTATGGGAAGACTTATTTTTAATGGGTTAAATGACCCATAGTTTTAAATAATTCTTATACATAGGTACTTTTAAACTATAGATAAATGTCGAAATTATCCATAAAGAAAGCCAATTTATGATTTGTTTCCAAAAGTCAGCATGGACAGATCCGGAAAAGTTACTGTTCGAAAAATCGAACAATCTGTATACATAAAGATCTATTGCTGTGCGTTAGTCTTTTCAAAACTCGAAAATTTTTAAAAATAATAATAATAATACTAAGGTGGTTCCGGAAAAAAAAAATTAATTAGGGTTCATATTTAGGGTGGCCCTCAAACAAAAATATTTTTTAAGTCGCATTTTCTCAATGACCGCTCACACGAAATTTACACCACATCAGCTTTAAGCACTGGAAGCGGGAAAAAAAGTTCCTCTAAAATTATTCCCCTAAGGGTGACATCTGGGCAGCTATGGGGCTATTCGTCGATCATCCTTACATTTTCTTGAAATTTGACCTTGAAACGTCGCCACTTAACATCATCCAATCTACCCCATTTTATGGTTTACGCAATATATGATGAAACCTGATAAAATAAGGGGTAGTCAAGCATCCAAATCGTGCACTTAATCATGTCTAATATGCAAATCCAATATGTAAGCTGAATTGTGCAAAACCGCCATTGTTCGACTTTTTGAACAGTCCCCCTTGCCAAAACTATAACAGGTAAAAAAATTTGGACAACAGATTCGAGCTTTTTGGGTCATAGTTAATTTAGAAAGATTACTTTAAATTCTAGATTCGAACTTTTATTTGGCGCGGCGGAAAATGTGTCAAAGAATTTTCAAAATTTAAGCTTAAATAATTTTCAGATCATCAAATTTAAGATTTTGTCATACATGCTGCCAAGTTATTAGATTTTAGACAAGAACTGTCAAATTTTGAAATTATCGAACCGTCGAATTAAAAAATAATCAGATTGTCAAATAATTAATACTAGAATCGCCCAATGATCAAAATTTGACCACAAATATATTAAATAATTTTGGCACTTTTTGGACAGTTTTAGTAATATTTATGCGATTTGGTACAAAATTGTAGCTAGCGTAGCATGTCTCAAAACCAGAGTGTGTTACCAACTAACAATTTGGCAATTTTTCACAACAGACGGCGATAGTGAGCCTTATGATTTATGCATAATGGCGATCCTGCTCAGAGAGTTTACTCGTGACCTATAGCACAATCGCTTAAGCACCGCGTTCTCTTTCATTAGAAAACCGGAGTCACGGGTTCGAGTACGGTTTCTGGCAAGATTTAACTAAAACTGATCTTATGAGGCTATATACATGTTTATATATGAAAATATATAAATATGTATGTGGAAGTAGCCGAAACATATGTAATCAATTTCTACAATGACACAATGCCAAACGTGAAACGAAAAGAAAATCGAAAACATGCAGTCAGTGCCAGTCAGCTTTTTGTCTTTCTCTTTGTGCTGTACTCTCTATTCAGCTCTATGTGACCGCAATTTTGTCGTTGTTAATATAAAAAAATTTGCATATAATTTTACTTGGCTTAGTTGCAAAATATTAAAATAATTTTAACTTTGTGCACATTTACACACAAATACCTTTCTAAAGGTGAATGATTCAAAATCGTGCTTTATTTCTAACATTGTAAAAAGGTGGGACAAATTTTTGTCTTGCGTATTAATATATATGTAGATTACAGGTAAAATACTTGTCAAACTGTAAAATTAAAGGATTATACAATAAAATTTAAAAAAAAAAAAAATGATCGGACCACTAAGTAATCAAATTGCCATATTATGGAACTATCGAATAGTAAAATTATCAAGTTGTCAGTTTTGAGAATATGTGTTTAACACATCGTAATGAAAGAATTATCAAATTGCCAAATTGTAAAATTTTCAAATTAAAGAGTTATCAGATTATCCAATTAAAGTATTGTTAAATTTTCAAACTTAAGAATTTTTTGATCGTCAAATAAGTAATCAAATCAAAGGATTTTGAAAATTCTAAATTAAAAAACTTTCAGATTTTCACATTAAAGATTTTACCATTAATATTGCCAATCAAATGGTCAAACTAAAAAAATTGTTGGATTTTGATATTATGAAATTGTCAAATTGTTATATTTTCTGATAAAACAATTATCAATAAGTCAAATTAAAGAATCAAATTGTTAAATTATCAAATTTTGAAATTTACAAATCAAAACTTAAAAAATCATCATTAGCAACTGCTAGCTAGTTTAATATACTTAATTTAGAAAAACAAAATCATACGGCAACTCTGCACATTTCTTTCTTTTATGGCTCTTGTCTGCATGCTATAATTTCCAAAAAAAAAAAAGTTTCCAGAAAGCAACAAAGATTATCGTTAGCCGGTTCCATGAGTGTGTAATTGAATATGATAAATCAAAAGGGCGCAAAGCAAATGAGTAGAATATGTAGCAGACGAAGGAATAAAAAAAGAAAAGAAAAAAACAGAAATGGACTATATTTTTATTGTCATTTTTGTTGCTTAATGCTGGGGATTTTCCCACACCCTGGACTTATTTCTTAATTTTGCGCAGTTACTAATGAAGTCAACAGCAACATATGTATTCGCATGCATTGCTTTCCATGTCCTGTTTACGACTGCTGTTTAAGTGTCTTCATTTTAGTTGAAGGTATTAAGTTCGTACTTCCTTAATATACTTAAATTACATCAGTGATTGATGAGCGAACGATTATTTATTTGGCGTGATTTAGTTAAAGCAAAATATCAATGCTTATAGGGAAAAACAGCTAAAGTCGAGCTTTGATCACAAGGCAAAACAGAATGATTCTTACGCATAAATAATGAATTTATGCGGCTTTATCTTATGATCAAAAATCCACATCAGCTGTTATTGCTTATTACCATATAAATTATTGTAAATTTGGATTTGCTTCAAATTAATTTTTAAAAAAAGCTCATATCATAACAACACGAAAACTACTTTTGGTAAAAACTGGCTCATATGTATACATCACATACTAGCAGTTCTGAAGTGATATTTTAATATTTGATACCTTTCATGCATTACATCAGCTTAGTGCTTAGCAAAAAGTTATGGTACATAAAAATAAGGTACATATCTTTAATAAAATCAGTGATATACCACTGTGAGGTAGTGATATATCGCTGAAAATATCAGTGATATTTGTCTAGTTTGCTGTATAATTTTCGGTACTATTACTTTTTGTCATCAGTGATACATCATTAACATTGAGTGACACATTTCTAGTTCTATCAGCGACATATCACCGGTACTATCGGTGATATGCAGCTCAGCTTAGTTATTGCAAAAAAGATGTAGTACCTAAATAAATCAATAAAATGAGGATCATATCACCAATGAAATCAGTGATATATCACTGTGAGGTAGTGATATATCACTAAAGTTATCAGCGATATGTGTCTAATTTAATATATAATTTTCAGTACCATTACCTTTTGTCATCGGTAATATATCACTAACACTCAGTGGTATATCCCTGGTGCTATCAGCCAAATATCACCGGTGCTATCAGTGATATATAGCTCAGCGTAGTTATTAGGTAGAAGTCGTAGTACCTTAAAAAATCTATAAAATGGGGTAGATATTACAAATGTAATCAGTGATATATCACTATGAGGTTGTAATAAGCCAAATCGCGGGCACTCATCGCCTCACACACCGCGTCTTACTTGCCGGCAAATGGTGGGTAAAACACAAAACTCACTCCGTCATCCCTTATAATTACATCATCTTGAGTGACCAATTGGCCCACTCGTCCAAGCGTGTACTCATCCGAGTCTTGGATGATAATAGCTTCCACCGGTGGCCAATCGTTAGTTTGGTGTGTGCGCGCAGACAGACGACAGCTTTCGGTTAATGCAGACTCATCGACCACTAATTTTCGTGGGATTTCCATCATTTTTCTTACTTAATTTTAACATTATTAAAGAATTTATTCATATTTATGAGGAAAATAAAACCTTGCGTTTTTATTTATAACATAGCTGTCAATTTCAGAAACCGAAGAAAATTTCGTGAGCTAACAACTACGCTGATGAACACACTAGGGGGAAACGGTTACCAAACGGTACGCAAACAGCTCGCCAAACAACCAAACAATCAACCAACTAAACAATCAACCAACCAATCAAGCAAACGCACAACGGTTGCACAACAAACCAAACAATCAACAAACCAACCAAGTTTACATGCAACGAAATATCGCGCCAGAAGATAATTCTAAACGCACCCCAACGAAGGGTACTTTAGAAACTCACGCAAGGGGGTGGAGCCGCCATTTAACCAAAGCAATGAAGGTGTTTCCGGTCGGAGATACTTTCTTTCTATTGGTGGTCGCCGCACAGGTAAGACGTGATCCGTGTTTATTTCAATCATCCCGCAACAATTAAGACTTTTAACAGCAAGGACGCTTCAGGACATGACTGGGACATAAAATTAATAACAAATAGATAAAATTTATGGACAACTGACGGAGAAGCATGGTCGGTGATGAATTCCACGACGGACAGACGGGGACCCAGGACCAGTGACGGAGAGGCATGGTCGGTGATGCACTCCACGACGGACAGACGGAGACCCAGGACCAGAGAAGGAGAGGCATGGCTTGTGATGCACTCCACGACGGACAGACCGAGACACCTTAAAACATTGCCCGCGGGTAGGGCAATTAGTGTGTAAGAACTGTGATATAATGAATTTAGATTATATTAAATTATATTTATTAGGTTAATATTTTAATTTAATGCTTTCTCTTGGTGGTCGCCGCACAGGTTTGAGGAATAAAAGTGAATTATAACGTTTTCGGAAAAGTTGTGTTTCATTGGAAATAAATTTTGTAGTGAACCCTGGACGCCGACGGCTACACCCCGGCTAACGAAGAAAAGGTTCGTTACATAAGTGATATGTGAGTGGTATTTGTCTCATTTAATATAAAATTTTCAGTGCTTTTGATATTGCATGTCACTAATGTCATCATTGGCATGTCACTAAGACCCAGTAATATATCACTAGCGCTATCAGTGATATGTAGCTCTTTTTGAAGCTATTTTTACTATATATTTTACTGCTATATTTGCATAAGCATTTATGTCATAAATCACCTAATATGGTATAATTTGGTAAATCTACAAAAATAAGAACTACATAGATCTGTCTGTACCTAAGGGACGACAAAAAAGTTACTTTTTAAAGTTCATCTTACAAATCAAGTCTAAAGCTTAAAAAACAAATCAGGTCTAAAGTTTAAAAAACAATCATATAAAACCATCGTGCTCACCAATTGAATACTTTTTTTCATGCAGCATAAAAGAGGGTGCCTTCCGTTCACTTTGTGCGTTTCTCTTTTTTATTTCTGTAACAATGTATCATAATCCAAGTGATTATGTCTCTTATTACCTTTTAGTCTTTTGAAAGTTTCGCGTAACTTAATAATAAGCGTAGATAACAAGGAGAAAAGAAATAAAACAAAAATTCAACAATAAAAAGTGTGCTACCTCAAGAACCCAATTTAAGGTGCTTCTTTTTTTTATACATTGAAATATGAGAGTTTGTTTCGATTCGGTTTAAACAAAGACAACAACAATGGCAACAAAAACAACAATAAGTTGAATTCACCACTTCCTTTATCCCACAATGTACGCGCGTATTTTATTCCATGGAAACTCAATTCAATTAAGACGGATTGTCGACAAACGAATGCAGTAGCAGCAGAATCAGCATCGAAAGCAAACATTACGATAATCATGGTTGGCCAGTATCAGCCAAAAGAATTGACCAAATGAGAGCAGTGGGAGAAAAAAAAAAACACACTAACGCATTGGCTGTCGCTACAATACCTAGCCATGTCGTTTGCTGGATTTTCGAATGTTGTTACGGAACTACGCGTATGTGAGTTTTACTTTTTTTCTTCTTTTTCTGCAATAACGAAGTTGCATTGAATTACGCTCCTTTTGTATTTTACCACCTGCTGGATGGAATTTTTTTTGCAATTGGCTTCTTTTTTCCTTTTTCTGTCTTCTACTTGTCGTGGTATTTGTCGGCTTCATCCAGGCTCGGAATTGTTATTTTAGGGCACAGTAGAGTTTTGTCGAAATATTGATACAACCTTTGATTAATGATTTTTAATTAAAAATCAATTTCACGAAATCTTTTAAAATTTTCTTCTTTAATTGACTGCGCTTGTGTTAAATTTATAAATTTTATATTGTAATTTTAGAGTTTTTGAGTAACATAATTTTCGAAGTTTATCACTTCTTGCAATTTAGCGAATTTTCGGCAGTTGGTGTGTTTTTTGATTCCAGTTTCTTTCTTGCTTAAACTCAGGCTTAAGTTTTGTCTCCAGTAACTTTTGGTTTCAATATGCGAATACTATTCTTTGCATATTCCAAATACATAAGATTATCGAGCCGATTATGATAAAGCTTAACATTTGTAATTGTAATGAGTCATTGACACAGATACCTACGAATTACCCATTACCGCGATTTCGTAAGCTAGGAATGGAGACACATCCCTGTAAGAACTGTTAATTGAGATTTCTAATGTTATTGAGTTCTTGTCTCTCCACAGTGCGGCAAAATCAAATGTGCAACGCATTTGTGAAGAAACGCTGATGACTCATCACAACTGCTATGCAAAGTTTGTGCTTGTTTGTTTATTTGTTTGACAGAAACTGCCTGCGTTTGTTTATGGAATGGCTTTTGCATTGATGAAAGAACATTCATGGGGAATTAAAAGGGAAACAACAGAAATGCTTGAAAGATTACCTTTCCACATTTCACACTCTTTTATAGCACCCACAAAACTTTACATAATTTCTCAAAACAAAAGCACAACAATGCAATTCAAACTCCATTGTTCTGATCTAATCCATTTCTGTTGTTTAATTTTCATCAGTTTTTTTTCGCTGTTCTGGTTATTCCATTGTTAAGTCTTATCTTGAAGTGTTGATTTTTGGCATTTCTTTGTTTCTTTCTACAAATCTTTTTATTGAATTTTCTAGCCGCATATACTTTTTTTTTCTAAAAGTTAAATAAAGTGTGAAAGGTATGTTTTACTATCAAATAATTTTGATTTTTGATTATACTATGATACATGAACATGAACATAACATGAACATGAACATGAACATGAACATGAACATGAACATGAACATGAACATGAACATGAACATGAACATGAACATGAACATGAACATGAACATGAACATGAACATGAACATGAACATGAACATGAACATGAACATGAACATGAACATGAACATGAACATGAACATGAACATGAACATGAACATGAACATGAACATGAACATGAACATGAACATCAACATCAACATGAACATGAACATGAACATGAACATGAACATGAACATGAACATGAACATGAACATGAACATGAACATGAACATGAACATGAACATGAACATGAACATGAACATGAACATGAACATGAACATGAACATGAACATGAACATGAACATGAACATGAACATGAACATGAACATGAACATGAACATAAACATGAACATGAACATGAACATGAACATGAACATGAACATGAACATGAACATGAACATAACATGAACATGAACATGAACATGAACATGAACATGAACATGAACATGAACATGAACATGAACATGAACATGAACATGAACATGAACATGAACATGAACATGAACATGAACATGAACATGAACATGAACATGAACATGAACATGAACATAAACATAAACATGAACATGAACATGAACATGAACATGAACATGAACATGAACATGAACATGAACATGAACATGAACATGAACATGAACATGAACATGAACATGAACATGAACATGAACATGAACATGAACATGAACATGAACATGAACATGAACATGAACATGAACATGAACATGAACATGAACATGAACATGAACATGAACATGAACGGTTCGTAAGCCTTTTCAAGCATTGGCTTTTTTGTGTTTTTTTTTATTGCATGTTTAATTATATCGCATACACCAAATTAAATTTGTACATATGAATTTACATACATATATATGTACATCATAATCTGAAGACCTTTCTGCCTTTTTCTAAGAAACTTCAAACCTCTGCCTTAAAAGTTTCGTTCAGTTTGTTGTTCTCACACTTTATTTATAGTATTCGTGAATTATTTCCACCAAAACTTTCTTTAAAAATGATGCTTAATTTAATGCCAAAAAAACCTATTTTACCTAATTATGTAAAAACCATAAAACGTGTAAACACACTCCATTTAAACAAAAAGGCAATTTTAATTAACTATCGCGCACATTTTTCACTCAATAAATGCCGCCGCACCTTGCCTACACCGCCGTTGTAATGAGCTTTCTATCACTTTACCAGACACTGCCATTTGTCGTCAAAACGGCAGTGCCATGGCATCAAGACGGGGAAGCATGAGTAGTAGCATGAGAAAATTTTACATTATGTTCGTACATGAAACATTAACTTTGGCAGTGGAGCGTAGGGTGATGTAGACAACAACCAACGTTTCCATCGCTAATTGTTTCCGATGTTCATTAAGCGACACGATGCCACACTTATACTACAAACAAAACCGCAAAAAGGTTTTTACATTCATACAACAAGGACACTGAACGACGACATTCTTCTTCCGTTAAAGCAACCACATGAACTGTGGGATAGAAATCATCTTGGTGGTACTGTGGTACACATTGCCAAAATGAAGGCATTCTTGCACATACTGAATGAATGATATGAGTCCCTCTATCTTCATCTAAAGTGTATGGCAGTTCATGTGCTTTGCATCCTGTTTTTGTTCATTTTTCACTTGAATTTCGCGTGTTATTATTTCCTTTTTTTTTCATTTCTCGTTTTCTCTTGTCTCTTTAATTTAATTTTATCAATTTATGGAAGTTCGCAACGACATTGTCAGTGTTTTTTTTTTTTTTTTTTTTTTGAAGAAAAAAATGCAGGGACTTTTTTTGGGGGTTACGTTTTTGTTTTTGGATAATTGAGTTTTTTGCTTATGTCTTCAGTAGTTACCTAAAACATTGTTCTCGCTGAAGAAACACAAAATTTAAAAATTCAACCAGCAACCAGAAATTTAAGAAGCCAAAAAAAAAAAAATGCCTTAGACATATTGTAAAATTTTTTCTCTTACAGAACATCTGAAAACCAAAATGTCTCGAGGACGGAGTCATTCTATAATAAATGAAAATATAGATTTTGTTACAAGTGGTTATCATTTGGATCTGTAGACCATATAATTTCAGTTAAAGTACCTTATAATGTATCAGCACAGAACCAGAAAATCACTTCATTATACTTAATCATATTACAGCAATAGCGAATTAAGTATCGATCCTTTAGTTATTTATTTAATATCATTTTTCTCGGTTTATTTGTAAAAATTATTTATATGGAGATTAAAACCTCAAGAAAGTTCAATTTTCAGCTGCTAGATTTGTTCGTTGTAGAGACAAATTCGTAATATTGAAATTCATCATAAGCATATTCAAATACACTGAAGGAAGAAGGAGAAAAAACTGTGCATTTGAAATCATTTTGTAGTAAAGAAGGCTTCGTTGTATAGAAATTCGTTATAAAGAAGTTCGTTCGATATAGAGAAGTCTGACTGCTACATGCATACTATGATTACTATAAATTCTTTAAGAGCATAAAAGAAGTTAAACAAAGTTTCTGACTCAGACATCAGTTAAAATTGCCTCAAGATAAAAATATTATTTTAATAACCACAAATCTTACTCTGTGCAAAGAGAACCTAACGCAGATGCTTATAACCATCGCAATTTTTTAATTTTTCTTGTTGTTTTTTTTTTCTCCAAAGGATACTAACTGCATTTTAAATAATTCTATCATCTGTTTTATGTTATGCTAGTGAAATAATGACAATTTAAAAAGTGACATAAAAAACTACAAACTCTCATGAAATGCGGTAAAAAAAGGAGGCAGGAGGAGTAAGAATGATAGTGGTATCATTAGAAAATCTCTACAATTTTTCTGTCATAGCAAAAGTTTCCATCTTATAACATTAAGCTGTCTGTTTTATTTAATTACTGACTTAAAAACTTTTTTTCCTGATGTGAAAACTTTAAGTTTATAAAAAATTCTTTTCAAACAATGAACATTCATAAATCAAGGCTGTTGCAAACGAAAGTTAAAACTTTTGCATGGCCATAAAGGATTTATTTAAATTTTTAATTGCATCATAGTTGAAGTTTATTGAGCATACATACTAAAAATAGCAAAAAATACTGCAAATTATTTTTCACAATGCAAATACATGTTGATTTTCCATAAATTTTTTAAACTTTCAACAAATATAGTTAGCTCTCAATAATGTTAGAAAGTAAAAACTTTTTAACTTAAATTTTACACCTCGAACTTTGTCTTCTTAAAATTATATAAATACAATATGGTTCGGGAAATTTTAGCAAAAAAATCTGCCTTTAAACATTATACGTGTAAATGTATAAATCTAATTTTAAAAACATGCACGTCTTCTGTGGGGCTAATCTCATTTCTATCAGTAGAGTAAAAACCAACACTTTAGTATGGCAATCATTGCAGCATAAAATGTTCGAATGATGTAGGTTTGCTGGCACATTTGCTCTGTTATTGCTGTTGATCCTTTTGCTAGACGGATGGATTAAATATTTGAGCTATTACTCGTGAACGTGTGGTTGGTCCTACTTGAACTGGCGTGGGCACTGGTGCTATAAATGCTGCTTGTGCTCATATGCTATATAAATATGTATACATACAATGTGTGTTAGTATGGGTAAATATATATTGGTATTTCACTGAAAGCACGTGCGCTTATATTGTGCATGTGGTTGTTAATAAAAACACACACCACCTAACAAATACAAACTTGTTACCCATAAATATCAAAGACTCTGCTTAGGGTGTTGCAAAAATATTTATCTTAAAACAAAAAAAAAACCTTTAATGGGTAAAGCAAAAATAAAAACAGAAAATTTTTTCATATCATGACAGAGTTTTTTTATATTTTTAAAAATTTTTATTAATCAAAATTTTTTTCGAAAAAGGTTATATACCGTATATATAAAGTTTTTTTTTTTTTGTTGTTTTTTCTATATTTTTAGTACTTTCCATATCTTTCAACTTTTTGATTATTTTATTTTTTAAATTTTTCGGTTCAAAAATCAATCGATTTTCCTAAAATTTGGTACATAAGAAATTTTGAGGTCGCTGATCACAAATTCAAAGTTGGATTTACAAAATTCAAGATGTAGAATACAAAATGGCGGACAAAATTTTCAAAAATCAACCGTCAGTCGTCTTGGATCCGCCATCTTGAATTTTCTAAATCCGACCCCGTATTCGTGATCAGCAACCCCGTAACTACCATATACTAAATTTCAGGAAAATCGGTTGATTTTTGAAAATTTCGTCCGACATCTTGGAACCGCCATTTTGAACTTTGTAAATCCGACTCCGGAGTAGTGATAAGCGGCCCAAAAAACGCCCATGCAGGAAATTTGGTTCACATTAGTTTATTTTTAAATACAGTCCACCATATTGAATTTTTGACTGCCATATTGGAGTATTGAGTGAAAAATTCAAAATCTAATTTTTAAATTTTTATATGCAAAAGTGTTTGCATATGTCCGTTTACCTCCAAAAATAAATTTTTATGTTCTTTGGTAAACATTTAGTACATATATTTGCACTTCAAAGTTGATATTTTGAAAAAAAAAAAAAAAAATTAAAAAATTTTAGTTCCGGAAAGAGCTTTAACTTCCGTAAATTATGTGGTAATTTTTCCATGAAATAAAATTAAGAAAAAAAAAAACTTAAATTGACTCGATGCATAAGCTTTCCAAAAATATATATTGTTTATAGATAGTGTTCCTACAAACAATTTTAACAGAATTGCAATTTTTCTGCTATCGAAATTTATATTTTTGTTGTATATTGAACTCAAAAGCAATGAGCACCGCTGCGCACCGGGTAGAGATGGACATTTAAAAAAAAAATGTAGTTTTTTATTGGTGATTCGTGAGGTTTAAATCCTCGCACTTTCTCGCAAAAAATTTTCGCCATACTATGAAAATTGTACCAGATTTAGTAATAATAGGTACCTACACTAGGTGCAAGGTGTAGTATTGCAAATGGTTTTTATATGGTGGGGTGTAGCGTCCCCTCTTTTAATTTTTCCCATGTTGTTTAACACTTAAAGTCATGTACCAAATTTTATAATGATAAAACATAATTAGAGTATTTTAAGTATTTTTATGTAAGGGCGCAAAGCCCCCATAGTTTAACCCCCTATCTATTCTTATATTATTTTGTAAATAAAATACACGTTCTGAATATAGAGTTTTGTAGCAATAACTCATACAGGAGCAAAGATATAGCAATTGATGTTTTTATGTATGGGGGGTGCAACTCCAATTTTTGCAAGACGTTTACGTTTACGCAGTTTACTTCTGTATACAAAGGTTTTGTAATGGTAACTGCTACAAGTGTAGCGATATAGCAATTCATGTATTTTCTTTATAGGGGGTGCAACGCCCCCTTATTCAATTTCCCCCAATTTCTGTAAGGTATTTGGTGAACGTAGTATACTCTTTTGTACAAAGTTTTGTAACAATAACTGCTACAAGTGCAGAAATATATGTAGCTATTAGGGTATTTTTTGTATGGGGGTGCACCGCCCCTTTGTTCAATTTCCTCCAGTTTTTCCAGAGTGTTTGGTAAACGCAGTGTACTTTTTTAAACAGAGTTTTGTAATAATAGCTACTGCATCTGCAGAGATATAGAGTTTTGTTCACTTTTTTTCGTGTGGGACTATCCCCCACATCCCCGCCAAAATCACTTCACTCTATTTCGTGAGGTCAATGGACATATTTTAACAGTTCTGCATACCAAAAAATGCGTTTTGAATTTTTCACGTCTAGATTGTATTAAATAGTGCACTCACTGTGCGTGGTGTGGGGCTTTTCAGACTACTTATAATCTTAACGATGGAATCCACCGATTACTGGACCACTTCAACAACTTTTCAAATTCAAATTTTCATATCCCGATATTACGGTATTTCGTGACATTCACCCATATACACGTATAATTCGATTTTTTTACTTTTTCATTAATTTCTAATTTTTAACTAGCTTTGAAAATTTTTTCAACAATACTCAATATTTTGAAAACATTAAAATTTTTTGTAACACCCTAAAACGCACGTGCATTCATCTAACATCAAACCACAGTCATTGCGGATTTGTGAAAGTGTAATGACTTAAAGAAGGAAAAGCAGCATAGCGTAGTAGTACAGCAGCATAAAATAGAAGTGTTGCCATCGCAGAGAGCACAAAAACGTAAAAGTAGTATAATGAAAAATAGTGCAAGGTCAGGCACACAGTTGCATTTTTATGTATGCACTGACGGTCTGACGGTGTTGGTATAATACAACTTTAATGTTGGCTACTAAAACCACAAATTTAACCCACAGGAATTTGTAATGTGAACATGTGGTTCGAGTAAATCTTTGTTAGTTTGGGATAAACAAGTTAGGTTATGGTTATGCTTTCAAGTTTGAAAAAAGGATTTACAAAAAAATAAAAATTGTAAATTAAAACAAAGCAGCGCAGGATGTTGCAAATAAAAGAATGCTTTTGACCTTGAACTCACGTACCTTTACACAAGCATACATGCATACAAACATTACATACATATCTATATATATACGGATATGTATGTGTATACCTAGCTTTTAGTAATAAATATTTTTATTGCTTTCTCACTAGACTAAAGCAATTTAAAGCTCATCCAATAAATCTCAATTTTATGCTCGTAATTTTATATTCGAATTTCGAAAGTTGGTTTTTTTTTCTATTTTCTTTCGAAATAAAAAAAAAATGAATTACGATTGTTATTTCGGAATGGCATTAAAATTCATGAACGCATTCATGAACAATTATTGTTTCCACTTCTGGATGCCACCAACACCCCTCTATTTATATACCAAGGTTGAGTAGCATTACTCCATTGTTTTGCTGTTGCTCCAGTTCGTACCAGCAATCAGTTGGCATCACAGCAAAACTTCACTTCTCTCCTGTCCAAACGAAAATCGCATGAATTGATTTATGGCGTTTACGCTTCATTATGACCAGAAATGAATTATTAAATGTTTGAGGCTGAAAAAATCAAACAAAATGAAATCTCGTAAAAAAATACGGATTTTCAACAAATTCGATTTTTTTTTTCTTTTTTCTTTTTTAGCTGTCGAAAAATGTTGCAATTTCTATTGTTGTTGTTAAATTGTTCAAACTTTTTTGTTTTCTTTACTTGTTATTTATTACCAAAAACGTGATTTGTTTAATCCGCTTATGTTGAAAGGTCTCTTCACAATTTTTAACCGAAAAATCAATATGAAATTTTTGTAGCAAATTTCGGCTTATACTTTAATAATTGAAAATATTTTTGGGAAAAATTTATAAAATTCAATTTATTCCTAAAGGAAAGGTCGTTTTTCCGACCAAATATACTGTAAAAAAAATTTTTTTTTGTAATGAAAAAAAAAGTTCTGACCAAAAAACATGTTTTTTAGCCAAAATGGGGCCCTCAGTAGGTTTTCCTCGGAAAATTCGGTTTTATGATGATTTTTTTTTGCTTCATATAAATTGAACCAGATTAATAAGGCATTGACAGTTATGAACAACAGCATTGTATCCACTAGAATCGACAATGGTCAAAATTTGACCACAAATGTATAAAATTATTTTGGTACTTTTTGGATAGTTTTAGTACTATTTTTGCTATTTGGTACAAAATAGAAGAGCGATTTTATCATTCCTGTTACAATAACAAATCGTCCTCTTTCAGGCTTAACAACGTAACTGCAATTTTTTTAAGTCTTCGAAAAAATTTGTCAATACGTTATGTGAGGGTCTCTGACAATTTTCCGATAAAAAATAAAAATTAAAAAAAGTTTGTAGCTACGTGGTTAAGGCTGAAAGGGGACGAAATATGAAATGAAAAAAAAAACACATCAAGTCGGTGTCAGTCAGCTTTTTGTCTTTCACTCTGTGCTGTATCGTCTTTTCAGCTACATATGTGGGACCTTGTATTTTGTTGTTGTTAATATTGAAAAATTTGCATTTAATTTTACCTGGCTTTATGGCAAAATACTAAAATAAGTTTTACTTTGTGCACATTAACACACAAATACCTTTCTAATGGTATACAATTCAAAGTCGTGCTCCATTTCTAACATAGTGAAAAAGGTAGGGCAAGTTTTTATCTTGCGTATAACAATTAGATAAGGAAAAGCGCAAGAAGCTACGCAACTCAATAGAAAAAAGTAAGCAACAGTTGTATTAGTCCCTTATAGACGAAACAAAAGGAAATCCGTGGGGTAGAGCATATCAAATGTCAAAAACAAAGATTAAAGGCAAACCTTCCCCAGCACCAAGCTGCCCACTCTTGCTGCGTATGATAGTGTCTAGTTTATTTCCGCAACGTAAAAATGATACTTGGTTACAACCCGAGAGCTCTTCAGAAGTTGACCTAGTAACAGAAAGTGAGGTACTTCCTGCCGCCAACAGTATACAATAGCAAAAATCACCTGGTGTAGACGGTATTCCAAAAGTTGCATTGAGGCTTATCATCCAAAAAAGGCAAAATATTAGAAAATATCGCAAGACTGGATTATCAGACATATAATACGAATTTCGAAGTCGATGCTATTTCAAAATTCTGCAGCATAGCCCGGCGGGCACTTGATGGAACACGGTGGAGAGGAGGCTCGGAAGAATACTGCGCAGTAGTGACATTATATATTAAGAATGCTTTTAACACAGCCGAATGGTATGCTACAATAGGATCCTCGTTTATGATTCGGATGATGGCCCAAAAAATTACCTAGTAACAGCAGGAGTACCACAAGGTTGAGTGCTGGGCCCCACTCTATATAACTGCATGTATGATGGGATTTTTGGGGTTGAAAAACCAAGCGGAGTAGACATTTTTGGGTATCCTGATGATATTGCAATTGTAGCAGTGGCTAAACTTGCTGAAAAATGCAATACCACAATATTAAATGTTCAAACATAGTTCAATCAATAACCCTGCAACTGGCTGAGCACAAAATAGAAGCGGTCATATTATGGTGTTCATCAACTAGTTCTATATCGTACATATATGAAAACAATGGTAGCAACACACTGGCTAGCCTCATTGAGAGTTTGCTGTGCTTTCCGAACAGTGTCTGAAGTAGCTTCAAATGTGAAAGCAAAAGATCAGCGGCATTACGTGACCTGCGTCAGCAGAATTGCTTCGACCGAGATCGCATAGCAGCAGTAGATCTAGAACTATACACACAGTGACAACAAAGATGGCAAGCATCAACAAAATGGCGGTGGACTTACAATCTGATCCCTCTGATTGAAATGTGGTTCAAGCAGAGACATGGAAGGCAAAATTATTATCTCACTTAGTTTCTCACTGAAAACATTGCTGTTTCAGAGAATATTTACACAAGACGAGATGAGCAACTCAACAACAGAAATTAAGAATAAGAGCCTAATGCTCTTGCCCTGCTTACCGAAAAAATGCCCTGACTGGCGGTACCGCTTGGCACTAGAAGGGCAGTGACACAAAATGAAGTTAGGACTTAATAACGTATGTATTTATAAACATTTGTTTGTGTAAAACTGAGAAATTTTCTATACAAACTTATGTATTTATCTACATTGCATGTACTCTGTACATGTTTTGTAACCCAGCATATTAAGATCATTGTCCGTGCGTTGGTCCCGAATGTGGTAAACCAATAATCAGTATGAATCGTGTAAGCTGCTTAGCAGTATCTTCTAGAAGATTCCCCCTTCAATAGTAAAAAAAGAGTAATATTTATAATTATGTTTGTTCATGTTCATGTTCATGTTCATGTTCATGTTCATGTTCATGTTCATGTTCATGTTCATGTTCATGTTCATGTTCATGTTCATGTTCATGTTCATGTTCATGTTCATGTTCATGTTCATGTTCATGTTCATGTTCATGTTCATGTTCATGTTCATGTTCATGTTCATGTTCATGTTTATGTTCATGTTCATGTTCATGTTCATGTTCATGTTCATGTTCATGTTCATGTTCATGTTCATGTTCATGTTCATGTTCATGTTCATGTTCATGTTCATGTTCATGTTCATGTCAAGTTTAGGTAACATCTAAGTCAAGGGACAAAATCTAAAAATCAATATAAGTCAAAATCATAAGAAGTGAAAAAATACTTAATCTTTTTACCATTTTTAGAACATGTTATTTTTGTATGTGTAAATGATAGTTTTTAGTATAAAAAATCCCTTAACGCAAAATAAGTTTTATAAAATTTTTTCATCATAAAATGCATTGCATATGCAATGCAATGCATTTGCCAAATGATATTCGAACCAATTTCCAAGGACTTTACACGCAAACTGCTTATGTGTACATACAGAACTCGTAAAACACTTCAAAAGGATATACTACATATAGAAGAGTACTCTTTGTTCGGGAAAGTGTGTACAAAAGTTAAACAAATATTTTTACTTTTAAGTCGCGCTATATTTGAGATGAAGAAAAATATTTGAAATATGCAATATAAAAAAGAAAGCAAATTTTCAAGAGATAAAACTGAAGTAGAACGTTGCATTAAAATATAATCGAAATGCTATTGCCATCTTAAGGAAAAGAACATCAAAAATGAACTAAATAGTTTTTGGTGCAAAACAATGTAATAACTTACCTCACAGTTGGAACTTTTGAAGCTGAAATATAAAGAAAAGCATAAGTTTATTAAAGGAATTTTTAATAAATAAAGTATAAAATATCTTAAATTTTTCTATTGAAAGTTAAATAAAGTATAGATACTAAGTCTCTGCTATTAATGAAATCCATACTCCGCACAAAATAATCCATTTGGAGTTAATGAATTTCTATCGCTGGCTAAACAACAATAATTCGTACAACATCTGTGCATTTCCGGTGTAATAAAACTAAAAAAAAGAGAATTTCACACTTCATAAAATGTTGCTTCCAATTTTAAGTGTAATCCAAACCGCATTGCTACGGTTATTGCTAATATCATAAATATAGCAAACGATAGCCTTGTACGCGGCGGCCCTTTCAACAAAAGGATCATAATTTATGCTTTATGACATTCTGTCATAAATATCGAGACATCGACCACAAACACTCATTCATCTTTAGGCGCTGACAGAATGTAACAAATGTGCGCTTTCAACTCTTTCATTGCAGAGCGAGCGCAGAGAAAGTTCTGTTCGTTCGTCAAACTGCCTGCCAATCGTTGAAAGGATAAAAGTTTTTTCCTTCTTTTTTTTTGCCAATGCTGTTTGTTTGCTGGTTTGATTAATTGCCACCACTGCTGCTGTTGGTGCGCCTGACAAATGTTGGCAGTTAGGTCGAAATATCAACTAAACACATTGACACAACCAACCAACAGAATGAAAATGTAAGAAAAAGAGTTCAGTTCAGTTCAGTTCAGTTGCATCAATGGCAAACTTTTCAAAACCTTTTCACTTTTGTGTGTCCACCCTCTTTGACGATTTGTTTTCTTGGAAGTTTCAACATCAAATTCGCACTCAATTGAATTGAATTAAACGCAATTTGACATGGAAAATTTCTACTTTTACTGACAGTTTAATTTTGTGCACAAAAATTTTTTGAAAAATGGCATGGCACAATCCTTTCGTCCTTTCGTTCGACATTAAATGAAATGTAATTAATTATTTGATTAAATGATTGATGTTGGTCTTAAATACGAATAATAGAAAGCATATTTTGATTATTTTAAGTTTCGTTGATGATTTCACTCTCAAGGATACGTGTTGGTTTATTTTTGGATTTTCCTTAGTAATTGACATTTTAATTGACAGCTGAAACGACGCTGCTAGCTTATAAATAATTCGATGTATTGTTGAATTCCTAAAGAAATGCCTTAAGTTTGGTTTCATAATCATAATCTCAAATAGCATTATGTTCAGAAAATTTATAACGATAGATTTGTAATTGGGCGAAAAAATTACAAATATTGTCGTTACATACGAATTAAAATGCATATTTAAAACATCAAGTTCTGGAAAATGGAAATTTGTTTAATGCAGAAAAGATGAACCATGAGCGATCCGGGGCAGCATTTAATGATGTGTTTTTGTAAATATTTCATACTTTAAGAAGAGTTAAAAATCGAGTCCGCTTAGGTCTTTAAATATTTATGAAAATATGCAGGGTGTATTGCATAAGGTTATAAAGCTTCTGAAAGATGATAAAGCAGGCCTAGACTAACAAAAAATAGCATGGGAGCGTCTAAAATATATCCCTGAGGAGTAACATGGTTAAAACTAATTTTTTGCTTTGTTTAAAAAAAAATTTGTTTGGGTAGGCAAACCTAGCTTTTTAGAAAAAATTTTTTAGCTATTTGTTTGAGCTTTCTAAAAATGTACTTGTTAAATAGAGTTAAAACGGGTTTTGCAAAGTTATGAGCTTTAAATTCGAAATTTTTAATTTTTTTTCTTTATTTTTCGACTTAGGTGGTCATTTTAGTATGAAATAGGTCCTATTAACATACTCTTTTATATTTTTTTGTATAATTCTCGTAAAATTTTCTTTAATTCGGTAGTACATTTGTCAAACCAATTTTTTGATTTGAGGTCAGAAAAAAATACTTTTATGTAACAACTCACACGTTACTCGCATGCGTTTCGCTGCCTAAATGGAGCATTCAAATGGATTTTTCTTAAAAAGTATTTTTTTCTGACCTCAAATTAAAAAATTGGTATAAGAAATGTACGACCGAATGAAAAAAAATTGAATGAGAATTAAAAAAAAAAAAAAAATATAAAGAAATGTGTTACTAGGACCTGTTTCATATTAAAATAGCCGCCAAAAGAAAACAAGTTAAAATATCAGCTTTCATGATCTAAAATTTTGCAAAATCATTTTAAACTCTATAAGCCAAAAACATTATTAGAAAACTCATACAATTAGCTAAAAGTTTTTCATCAAAAAGTTTTCTGTAAAATGTTAGGGCGACCCAAGAAAATTTTTTTTGCAAGACATGTCCGAAAATCAGTTTTAACCCTATTAATTACACCGGACCACAAAAAAGCCTGAAAACAGCGCTTTCTGCAACTTTAAGCAAGGATATCTCAAAATCTGAGGGTGATGGCTAAATTCTGACCTCGGATTCGTTTTTAGCACATTAAAAACCATACCGTATGGTACCTCAACTTTCTACTACAGGACTTTTTTTTTGTGGTCTTGTGTTATCAGGGGTGCATTTTAGACCCTATGCAGGTGCAATTTTGTGTTAGAATAGGGCTTATCTATCTCCTCTTAGAAGCTTTGTAACCTTATGTAATATGCTAACACAAAATCATTGATACTAGATTCGCCCAATGGTCAAAATTCGACCACATATGTTTTATACAATTTTGGTACTTTTTTGACACTTAGTAACTTTGTTGCTAAAAGTTTTTTTAAAAAAAATTTTCTCTAAAATGGTCGGGTGACCCAAGAACAATTTTTTTGCAAGACAAGTCCGAAAATCAGTTTCAATCCTAAAAGTTATCAGGGCAATTTTGTGTTTGACTAGGACTTATCTATCACCTCTTAAAAGCTTAGTAACCTTATGAAATATGCTTATACAAAATCCATGCCATGGGAATCCATGCATCTCGTTTAGGTTTCTCAAACATTGGCGACCTTTGTAGAAGTTGTAAAGACCCTGATATGGAAGAAACAGTCTTTCATTTCTTTTGTGAATGTCCAGCGCTTGCGCTTAGACGTAGAAAGAGTTTTGGTCATTTCAATTTGGAATCATTTGACTCACTGTCTGAGATTTGTCTTAAATCCATTTGGAAGTATATATGAACATCCAAGTGGTTCTCTTAGACTTTCTCTGCTAAAGCTCTTAGTATCGGGTATACAATGGGCCCTTTCTCGAGGCCTAAGTTAATGATGACAACATGTTCATCCACCAGATCTAACCTAACCTAACCTAGTACTTTTTTTGCTTTTTGCTACATAATAGAAAAGCTCATTTATCATCCCTGGTACAATGACAAATGTGAAACGTAAACAAAACAAAAAAAAAGAATAGTGTTATGCTTTTGCTTTTCAGCTCAGTGTGACCGCGTATTTTGTTGTTCTCATATTGAAAAATTTGTATTTAAGTTTGGCATGCTCAAAAGCAATATATTAAAATAATTTTAACTTTGTGCACAACTACACAAAAATACCTTTCTAATGGTGTATAATTCAAAGTCGTACTCCATTTCTAACATAGTAAAATAAGGAGGACAAATTTTTGTCTTGCGTATTAATACAAAGATTTGTATGCTTTTTAATGTATGGTATGTGATTTTATTTAATTTTTTTTTGGTGTGTCTTGTAGCATACTTTTAACTTTGTTCACATATGTGCACATTAACACCGAAGAGTAAAAGCACCCTAATCAGTTTTTTTATATTTTATGTGAATATTATAAATTAACCACATAAAACGGATACATTTAAACAAACAGTTAAAAAGTCAAAGAACCAAGAAACCTCACACTCGTGTACATAATGCCAGCCATAGGTACTATTGCTGTTATCTACTTCGCTTTAAAATCCATTTGCTATCGATTTATTTATTTAGTTTCCATCCCCACTCAATGTGAAATTTTATTTAATTTAACAAATTGAAATTTGGTATTCGATAATAAATAAACTTCCATTTAGCAACCACAAGGCTTCTACAGAATTATTAACACCAACAACAACAACTACAAAATCAAGACTAAGTAAACTGATACGCTGAGTGTAATCCTTGGCATCTTCAAAGTGTAACATATGTAGCATGTAGTCAACCATTAGATTTGAAGTGAAAATTCACTTAAAGGATATCTTGAAATATCAAATATTTGTCAAATAAATAAAAACAAATATAAAGTTGAAACACAAAAAATCGATCGATATCTTGAGAATGATGTGCCAAAATGTTAGTTTTCGTTTGCTTTGAAACATTTTCTTTTGCAAAAAAATAAAATCGATTTAAACATTGTTGCAACGACGAATCACATAATAAATTGCAGGTGTGCAACGTTGTCACAAAAGTGAATTTGATTTCAAGAAATCGCACGTGTTGCACTTGACACACTACTCCACACTAAAAGCATGTGCTTTTACAGTTGTCATCCTTTAGAAAGTCGCATGAGGGATAAACTGAGAAAACACACTTAGGTACACGTCTATAAACCAAACAAGTGTTAAAAAAAAATAGTCCTGACTGCTGTATGTGTGTTAATATAACTCTGAAATAAGCAAGTATGAAAGTATTTATTGATTCGATTTTTATACCCTACACCCAGGGTATATTCACTTTGTCCTTCCGATTGTAACGCTGAGAAGGAGGCGTGACAGATATATATATAAATTCTTGATCAGCGTCACCTCCTGAGTTGATGCAGCCATGTCCGTCTGGCTGGCTGGCTGAGAGTCTGTCTGTCTGTGGAAATATTTTTTATGGGAAAACTAACCAAAATAATTAGATGAAATTTGATACAGTGGCTTCGCCTTAAAAGTTAGCTGGAGGGATTGAAAATGAGCAAGCTCGGTAAACGGACACGCCTACCGCCCATACAAAAAATATATTCAAAATTCAACTTTAGGAGTAGTTTTCTTGACAATGCAACCAAAATACACATAAATACTAAAAATTATAAGCGCTAAGTCTGAGAAAAATATGAGTGAATTCGAACAAGAATGAGTGGCACCTACTATATAAGCAAAAGCTTCAAAACGCTATATTGAAAGGGTTTTTGGAGATAATCCAACTAAAATTCACTCAACTACTAAGGACTATAAATACACGCTCTGCGTTAAAACTAGACTAACTCAGATAAGAGGGCATGGCACCTTCCATATAAGCAAAAACTTCAAAACGTTATACTGAAAACGTTTTTTGAGATGATCTAACCAAATTTCACTCAGACACTAAGAACTATAAATGGGTGATATCAGACAAGAGGGCGTGGCATCTCTCATGGTCTAAAAAAAAGAATTCTGTTCTGGTCTATGTTAAGTATTTTAGAAAAAAAAATTTTTACAAAATGTTTGCTAGTTGCTACAAAAAATAATTTTTCTTGAAATTTTTAGTCATATGCAATTAAAAATGGGCTTACATAAAAACTGATTTTAGTTGAGTTTTTGGCACCGTGCATTTAGTATGTTGAATGCTTGAGCACCAGCGATTTTTGCCATGATTTAATAACTTGAAGTATGAATTTTGTGACATTTTACGAAATTCTCAAGACTCTACGATTATTTAAATATGTTTTTTTTCGATTTTTTCAATATTTTTTAAAGTTTTTAATTCTTTGCTTCTTTTCCTTAAGTTTTCGATGTAAGTATTTAAACATTTTTCGGCATTTAAAGATTTTTTCGACTTTTCACAAGCTTCACTATTTACTGAAGAGAACAAAAAGAAAACTTGCGCTCATTTCTTTATTTTCAGTCTGAAAAAGATAAACTTACGTAAATTGTGTGAGTTTTACTTATACACTTCAGCTTTAGCATACATACACTATCTATGTATGTATGTATTTATATAAAAATTTTATGATGGAAAACTTACAAACTCACAAAGAACGGCTTTAAGGGACTTATGTTCATACTTTATTAAAAACGAAATATTGTAAAGTTTTTGAGCAGAGTAGTAAGTCTAGTAAATCATGAAATAAGTACATTATAGAAATAAATGCACTTATTGTATAGATTCAACTGAGTATAGAAACTAAACAACAAACTTAAAAATATAATAAAAATAGTGCAGATAATATTAAAAAAAAACAACAAGTACCTTCTTAAATTATGAATTCTTCAGTACCACGAAAAAAGTAATTTTGAATGTTCTTCTTTACTATATATCGTCACTCTTAGGCCAAATTCACGAATGTGAAAGTTATTGAATTTGAGAAATTGCGATTTGAATTTTTTTTAAATATTAAATTTATTTGTAAATTTTGTTTTTCCGTGTTATAAACTTTTTATTTGTTGTGGAACCACTTCAGATATAGCTATCATACTTCTGACATAACTTTATTGAACCATTTTGTACAAGAAAATCACATTAGTGCAAAACTGAAAAATTTTCACTTTCGTGTATCTGGCCTAAGAGTGACTATATGTAATCACATGTATCTCCTAAAATGGAACGTCTCCATGTCATGCGATCCTTTCCGATGCCTTACGTTGCAAATTACGGCATTACCAATTTTTAGATTTCTTTTTTTCACTTGGAAAATATCGTTGGCGAGTGTGTAACGAACCTTTTCTTCGTTAACCGGGGTGTAGCCGTCGGCGTCCAGGGTTCACTAAAAAATTTATCTCCAATGAAACACATTTTTTCCGAAACGTTATAATTCACTTTTATTCCTTAAACCTGTGCGGCGACCACCAAGAGGAAGCACATTAAATTAAAATCTTAACCTAGTCAATAATATAATTTAATAAAATTTAAATTCATTATAAATCACATTTCTTAAATACTAATCTTCCTACCCCCGGGCAGGGTTTTAACGTATCTCTGTCTGTCCGTCGTGGAGTGCATCATAGACAATGCCCCTCCGTCACTGGTCCAGGGCCTATGGCTGTCCGTCGTGGAGTGCATCACTGACCATGCCTCTCCGTCAGTTGTCCACAAAATGTATCTATTAATTGTAAGTCCCAGTCATGTCCCGTAGCGTCCTCGCTGTTAGATAAGTCCTATGTTGCAGGATGGTTGAAATAAACGCCTTACCTGTGCGGCGACCACAAAGAGAAAGAACGTATCTCCGATAGGAAACACTTTCATTGCTTTTGTTAAATGGCGGCAGCCGCCCCCTTGCGTGAGTTTCTAAAGTGACCTTCGTTGGGGTACGTTCAGAAATTTCTGCTGGCGCGATATTTAGTTGCTTGTAGACATGGTTGGCATATTGTTTGGTTACCCGTGTTTTCTTCGCATCTTCGCTTGGTTACGGGAACCTTTGTCGATGTCTCCAGGGTGCAATACATATGCCAAATCATGAAAATAGGAGTTGTGTCCATGGATGCCAACGAGTTTTCACTGTTTTTTGGTCCGATGTTGCTTGACTGTTGAACAATCGCTGCATGTTTGCTTGGCTGGTTTGCTGATTGTTTGGTCTATTGGTGAGCTGTTTGGGTACTGTTGCGCAACCGTTGCATGTTTACTTGGTTGTTCGGTTGATCATTTGGTTGGTCGATTGTTTGGTTGGTTGGTAAGCTGTTTGCGTGACTGTTAGGTAACCGTTTCCCCCTAGTGTGTTCATCCGCGTGTTTGCTAGCTCCACAAATTGCCTCATTACAAGTGAACTCATAACCATAAACATAGCAGTAGTATTTTCCCAATGATTGATTCAATTAGTTGCTGATTGACCGAATCATAAATTCACTTCATACTGTTTGGTTTGTGTAGCTGCTTAAATTATGTTTCACAGGGTGTACTGAAGTTTATTTTTGAATGACTTCTGTTGCAATTTTTGCTGATGTCGAAAATTCTTTGCATGCTTTTAGGTTTTCTTTATTTTGTCTATAATCTTTAATACAATTTAAAAAATATGTCAAATATGTGGAATTTTATTAATACTAGTATCGCCTAACGGTCAAAACTCGAGCTTGTAGTAGTTTTATGCTATTCAATACAAAATGGAAAGCTCTTATCATCCATCCCTGGCACAATGAATAGCGGAACGTAAACAAAACAAAAAACCTGTAGTCCCCGTTTTCTTTTTTTTTTGTCTTTCACTATGAGCTTCACCCTAATTTCAGCTAATGTAACCGCGAATTTTGTTGTTGTTAATACTAAAAAATTTGTATTGAATTATGTCTGGCTTAAAGTCAGCATATTCAAATAATTTTGACTTTGTAGTGAAAAAATGGTCCGAAATAAGTTTTGTCTTGCGTATTAATATATGATTTAAATTAAGTTGTTTTCTCTCAATTTAATATGTTAAATAAAATTTTTATCAAAACAAGCAAAACTTTAAATCAATAAAAAAGAATGTTGTGTATACCATCTGTTGAAAACTTTACAATTTAAGGACTCTTTATGAAGCCAACACACTTCTGAAGCATTGTTAATGCATTCTTGGCTGAGCATTCGAGTTTTGTTGAAAACTTTTACTTATTGTCCTTGAAGAAAGTAAATATTTTTGGTACAAGTTATTCGTTTATTCCATTGAGTCAGTCAGTCTGTAAGCGCAGTATTTTTCTATGACATTCGCAATAGCAATGTCTGTAAAAATTGTGCATAAATGTATTATGCTTGGTTATTTTCACTTTTTTGAGATAAAGAAAATAAAAGAAAAAATTTTTACATAGAATTGCGACCAGTTTTTTTTTTAAGTATTCTGACCTTTTTTTAAACTTTTTTTCACAAAAAGTTTGCCAAATTACTTTGTTATATTTTTATATGATATTTTATTCGGCGTTGAATTTAAGTTTTTGAATATTTTTCATAAGGTTAATTACAAACCATATTCTTGTCCACTACTAAAGTTTTTAACTCAACTCATTTATTAAGTGGAACAACTCTTGAATAAAAGCACCTCAATTGTTCGTCATTTACAATGTTAAACAAAAGTTTTAGTAAAAATTAATGCTCAAAAAAAAAAGCTTATCGCAAAATTGCATAGTTATAACCTCAGCTGCAGTGTTGCCAACTTTAATGAAATACAATTGCCATACTTAGTAAATGTGAGGGCAATTAAGGGCTTTGATTAAAATACAATACAAGGAGAAAATCTCTGTTATGAGTTATTTATACACATTTATTATAAAGCACAAGCACACATACACAACTACAAAAGCTTTCATCTACACTAACACAAAATGACACAACAGAGATAACGCACTACTACACACTGTGCAATCAAAGTGGATGGATGGACATATACGCATACAAGTGTAAAATTAAGTAAAGACGCACTTGCTTGTATACATTGTCATCTACAATAAGGATACTCTGTCGAGGACAACGACTACAACGACAACGATTTCATATAAATGTTTGAACATAAACCCATGGGTATTAATTTCAACACTCTTGCGTAGCTTAAAGCTTCATCTAAGCCGTGAGTTGTGTTATTTTTCAATGAAAATTCCACTCACACTTACTGCGTGTTGTTGTATGTAGTGTTGCCATGTTGCTGCGTTAAGAGATATATATATTCCCTAAAGGTCTTTAAACCACTATGGCTTTTGTATTAGACTTATGTATGTATTATGAGGAACATTTTTCAAAAACACTGCAAAGAGTTGGTTGGAGGGAGTTCAGAGTTTTTAAATATAATTATATAAAACTGGAATTACTAGAAAATATCTAAAGACTCGTAACAAAATAAGTCCAATTCCACCATTCGATTCCACTCAAAAATATCAAAAAAAAAAAAAAAACATCCAATAAAAAAAATTTCCAATAAAAAAAATGTCCAAAAATAAGAATCCAATTCAAAAGCCATCGATTTTATTAAATTGAGTAAAATCCATCGATTTTATTAAATTGAGTAAAATAATTTTGATGCTTTTATTTTTCGATGTTTTTTTTTTACGTTTTTATTTTTGGATGTCTTTTTTCGGATGTTTTTATTTGAATGTTTTTGTTTTTGGATGTTTTTTTCGGATGTTGTTATTTTTGGATGTTTTTTTTGGATGTTGTTATTTTTGGATGTTTTTATTTGGATGTTTTTATTTGGATTTTTTTTATTTTTGGATGTTTTTATTTTTGGATGATTTTTTTTGGATGTTTTTTTTTTGGATGTTTTTTTGGATGTTTTTTTTTGTATGATTTTTTTTTTGATGTTTTTAGTTTTGGATGTTTTTTTCGGATGTTTATAGTTTTGTATGTTTTTTTTTGGATGTTTTTATTTGGATGTTTTTATTTTTGGATGTTTTTTTTCGGATGCTTATAGTTTTGGATGTTTTTTGTTTGATGTTTTTATTTGGATGTTTTTTTAATGTTTTTTTAATGTTTTTATTTTTGGATGTTTTTTTTCGGATGTTTTTTTTCGGATGTTTATAGTTTTGGATGTTTTTTTTGGATGATTATTTTTGGATTTTTTTTTTTTTTTGAATATTTTTGATAATCAGCACACCATTCGATAATTTAAACGTATAAGTTGGCAACTCAAGTTATCTACTTTTTACGTGACAATATTTTTCACTAAAATATACTTAGGTTGTAACTTCAAGTTGAAGTTGATAACTTGATATACTAACTTATACGTTGGATGTATCGAATTTTTTCGACATTATTTCACATTTATTTCTCGCAACCTTTAAATGTTGAAAGGTTTCATAGTTCATCGCCCATGCTCTGCAAATTGATTTTCCTAATTCTTCTTCAAAAATTGAGAAAATTGAGACTTTCCAAGAGAGCTCAGTGGGGGTAATCGTCTCAATTTGAACTGTACAATCACTAATGACCAATGTATTCTCGATGCCTGCAGGTCCATAAAGAATTCTAAGATCAGCACATAAAGTGTGCTTATCTCTTCATACATCTACCAAAGCGATGGATCTGTAAAAGGTTTTTCAAAAAAGCATAACCCCGCCAAAGCTCAATAATTTATTAGGTAAGTGCCAAACTTGGACCTACTTTCATTTGAATTTTTCTTGCGTCTTCAGTAAATATACCAAAGATTATTCAGCCTTATATTTTCTTAATTTTTGATGTTCAAAAACACCTTAATCACCCACCCCCTTTACTCAATTTTTTCCGATCTTACAACCACCTTTCTCAGCTGCAAGCGTCGTTTATCAATCTTAGTAGAAGAAAGCAAAAAATCGTCAAGTACAATGAATTGCTATCAATAAAAACTAACAGAAAGAAGGAATAAACTTATAAGAATGAAAGATAGAAAAAATGTATGTAAGTGAAATAATAAAAAATAATGAATGAATGAAAGAACGAAAGAATAAGGAGTGAAAGAATGCAATAATTAATGAAAGAAAGAATAAACAGTGAAAGAGTGAAACAATGAAGGAATAAAAAAATTAAAAAATTAGAGAATGAAAGATTGAAAAAATGAAAAAATAAAAGAACGAAAGACAAGATATAATGAAAGGTTGAAAGAATGCAGTTTTAAGACATTTTGCTTCATGAATGATGTCTTGCACCCGATTTTCATACAAATACTTCAGGTCAGTGTTAAACGTTACACTGAACTGAAGCATTCGTTTGTTTAAAATTCAGTATACTGAAGTATTTGTTAGAATCCGGTTTTTTTTGACATGACAGACATGTAAAAGGAAGTACACTTCAGTTTAAGATGTCTTGTGAAGTGTTCTAGCAAGAACGAGGCTTTGTTTTCTAGAAAACAAGCGGGTAACCTTATTACGTTTAGGGACAGCATAGTGCCAAAATGCGCTTTTTTTTGTGATGAACGTAATCCTACCCCTTGACTTACCACGTAATCATGACTCCTTGACTTACCCAATTCATAAATTATCTTTAAGTTTTCATTATAAAGAACATAATTTTTCTTGGTGCATAGCACACATACATATAAAAATGCATACATACATACTCATCTCATAGTTGGTACGTACTAAATACCATTTAACTGTAGACTGAAGTCAACCATGCGTATGGTCCCATTGGAAAGTTTCATAAGCTTCAACTATTAACACTTTTTCACTCTGTTCATATCCTTAGAGAGCGTAGGTATGGCATGTTGTGTAAGGATTAAATATTTTTAATTAAAATAGAGTTAAACCCATTCAGTATCCTTAAGATTCGAGATAAAAGAAGCAGTAGATGTGCAAAAAAAAAAAAATCTTAAATTAAAAAATTTCATTTAACTTTGTTGCAAGGGGTTTCTATTCTATTTGCACAACAAGAATGTGGAACCTTCGTTTAAATTTTTAAATTAAATATCAAAATGTTGACAGTTCTTAATTGATTTAGACAAATGAGCTGTAGAGAGTTAATAAGTGTTTAAACAAAAATACTTTGAGGTGTGTTAGAAGAATTTTGAAAATTGAATTCTACCTAAAAGTTTTTAGTCAAATAAAAATATATAATAAAAACTTAATAAACGTAATACCCCTTTACTAGTTAGTTTTAGTTATTTGAAAATAACTGCTACTTACTCTAAATGCTGCCATTAAGTGTACGTTCATTGCATACTTTACTTAATCATACAAATACATACTGAAGTTATTGCACGCATACCAACATGCTTTCATGATGTACTATTATTACGCCTTAAATGCTGCAATATTTTTGTACGTTTTGTTTAAAAAAATAAATAAAAAAAAAACAAAATCAGTATTTTTGCTTGATATCTGGGAATGTGTACTTAGTCAAAAATTTTTACTTCTCTGAAAATCAGCATCCTCTTTGGCTTATTGCACAGACACAAATTTGACTTGAAGTGTACAAAGTAAAGAAAAAATAAATAAACTCAAATTCAATGAATACTGATTGCGTGCTTGTGTTGGTGCGTCTAAGGGGAAATCGCACAAGGATATCGGTAACTACGTGATGAATTGCTACTTCTATGTGAAAATAAAATTTAGGATTTTATTTTTATTTGTACGCACGTACATTGTTTGTAGCGATATATTGTTGAATTGTACTTTTAGTGCGATATCTTGCATTCGAATTTTCTCTCAGTTTCAGTTTTCCATTTCACCCTAGGCGGTAAAGAACATCGACATTTGACTGCTAAAAACCTTGTTAAAAATCTTGTTTTTTTTTTTAAATAAAAACCTATTAAATGGTAATTCTTTGTAACCTTTTCCTGTTAATCCGTAAAAAAGAGATGATCACTTTGGATTATATGAAAAACTGGATCTAAACGAAGTAAGCCAGAGTTGAGATTAATAAAACAATGCTAAGTATAGTCTTATGGAGAAGAGAATGCCGCAAAATTTATTGAAACAATAGTTTGCTTGTGATATTTTAATGTAATCGATATTTGTCATTCGTACCCATTCACGTCCATTCTTTAAAATAACGTCACGCTGTTCCCTAGAAATGCCTTCATTTAACGCGACACAAAGGAATTTGCTTTTTGCTTGTTTTCTTATGCCTCGTTTGCGCTTTTGCAGATGCATCAAGCGTTTGGTTTTAATTTAGCAATTTTTTTTTTCTGTTTTTTGGCACTGGTCTGCACTTCCCGAAACATTACAGTACTAAATCTCTTAATGAAAAGATAAGCTTAACAGCCAGAGAGAGACAAAGTATGAGGGAACGCGTTACGTGAACTTATCTTTAGAAAATGTCACCCAAATCCCTTGTCGGCAATTTGAAACATTTAAAGACTTTTTTATCTTTTATCTTCTATTTTTTCTTCTTTAGCACTTTTATCTCAATTTGCAACACAAAGAAGAGTAGGAAAAAAAAAAAAACAATCTTTTGAAGCTTTTGTGCCGCTAAATTCATGAGTTGTTTTTCTTTTCTCATGTCCAGCATTTTTGCAAAAAATAAATTTTTGAACGTACTATGGCATTTACTAAATACTCTACTGCATGCCTTTGAAATGTGTAAGTATGTGTTTCACTTCTGTATGCATAGAGCATGCAAGTGCAGAAGTCCTTTTTGGTCAGGCGGCCATAGTTGATGTTTTGTTAAAGAATTTTCGTGCACATGTAGGATGCTGTCAGCCAGTGAAGAGTTTCATGAAGCATTTGAACTGTAAACATGAACATTTAAAAAAATCGACTTCTGAAAAATTTAGTTAAATGAAGAATGGACAAGTGAAAGAATGAAACAACGGAAGAATGAATGTATAAAAGAATGAGAGAATGAGAGAATGAATGAATGAAAAAATGAAAGAAAAAACATATTAAAAAATCAATGAAAGACTGAGTTATTGATAGAAAGAAAACATAAAGGAATATAGAATGAAGAAATGAAAGATTGAAAGAGCAAAAGAAAATAAAAGTTAAAGAACAAAACAATGAAAGAATAAAAACAAAAGAATAAAATAATGAAAGAATGAAAGAATGGAAGAATGAAGGAATGAAAAAGAAAAATGAATGAATAAACCACCGCCATTACCAAATTTAAGATCTCCTACTGTTTCTTTGGGTCATTTTAAAAAACGATTGAAAGTGACCACCCTTTAACTAAGAATTAATATTCACAATGATAGAAGAGCAACAACACCTGAAATTTTTCAAAAAGTCACATACACACATACATACATAACACCAATGTATTATGTAGGTATGTGTGTTAAGCTTTCCAAGGATTTAGTCAAAAATAAAAAAACAAAACTTCATAAAAGTGTAGTTAGTTAATGACTAAGTAAATAGGTTGGTTAAAACACTAAACTGACACACATTCTTGTTGACCTTTTTTCAACGATTTAAACTGAAAGAATCTAAAACGAAATTATTTTTTCATTATGTCGGAGCTGTTTTCGAAATCACAACGAAAAAACACCGACCACTTACATAAGTGGCCATAACAATTTGTTACCAATTTAAAGTGACCTCTTTGGCATTTTTTCCCTCTCTCCTTTACGAGTATTTGTATCTACTTCACAGCATAACCCTCGAACATTAAAATGTATTTAGTACTTTGTGTCGAAATATAAAGGTAAATTGGATGCGTGCCTTCTGCTTGATAAAATGAAAATCCTTGTAAAGGTGTCATGAAAATTATTATTGAATAAGCGCTTGCCTTTTTTCCCTGGTCGACCTTCAAAAAAGGATATTGTTAAACATTGAAGTAGCTAATATTATTTAATTTTCATTTGAAACGCATGTCATGCTGGTAGCTGGCAGATGACTCCTGGTATCCTCCAAAAAAAAAAAAGAAAAAAAAAACGTTTGTATCCCTTTAATCCGCTTTGATTTTACTTTTGGCTCGGTTTTGCTCTGATAGATAATAATTCGTGTATGTTGAAAATTCACTGATCCGCAAAAAGGTCAAAAGAAATGTAAAATTATGACTGCATCAGTATAACTAAATTATTTATGCACACAGCGCGCTTAGGGGTTGGTTTTGCGAAGCTCTGTGTAAAAGGCTGCTTTTTGTAGGGTGTAGGTAATTTGTTGCTAAATGGGGCGTTTTGGCAAAATCATTTACGTAGAAAGGAAGCTAAAGAAAAAAAAAACAAAAACAATTTAAAGTACGCGCTTCAAAAGGAACCGGATGCCGGATTGCTTTTGAGAATTTTTAATATTTTAAATGCGTTGGTTGGTTACTTGCTGCTGTCTGTCCGCATGATGTGAAAGGATAAAATCGAATTTTTGTGGCATTTTGCAAAAATTGCTTACTATTAAATAATTCAAAATTGTTCAATTTAACGCCTACGTAATTGGTGAAATTCGAAAGTTTTTGAAGTTTCACATAGATGGTTGCTATGGGCGCTTTAAGTGATTCTATTTTTATGGGGGGGTACAGTACTCTTTTTCCAATACAACTCACTTTTCACGAAATCTTTCGCAAGCTTAAAATACATTTTTGTATCAATTTTCACAACGATAGCAGCAACATACGTTATAGGGGCAGAGATATAGCACTTTAAGGTGTTATTTGTAGGGGTGCAATGCCCCCAAAATTTTTTACGAAAACATTGGCAAGCACAACATACATTAATGTATCAAAATTCACAACGATGCACACTGGTTCAAAGTCCCTAAAAGTTGGCCAAAAGTCGAAATCATTAAAGTTTCGAGACGAAATTTTTCATCTGGATGTTTTCGAAGTTGCTGATTACGGATTTGATGTTAGATTTTTAAAAAAGAAAATGGCAGATTCGAAATGGCGGATGATTTGCATAAATATTCAACCAAATTCAACAAAAAAATTTACTCGGGGGTTTTTGATCACGAATCTGATATTTGATTTTTAAAAAACAAAATGGCGGATTCAAAATGGCAAAAAACAACACTTGCACAATTTTTATATCTTATTTAAAAATTTATTTCAAAACTTTGATAGAGTTGTGTGCAATGTTAAATTGATATAATGATATGATGATATGATGATACATAAGAATGGAGTATAAGCTGTATAGGTAATAATATAAAAATTTTATTATTTCTGGCGAGCATCACATATTAACACTTGGCAAGCAAAATGAGTTAAATTTTCCTGTGGTTGCTTCAGAAAAAACCGCGTCACACGAAAAGGGCAAAAAAGGCACCTGCATTTTTTTATATGTGTTAGAGAAGGTTTCAAGCTTGTTAAATCTAAAAAATCTTGGTGTTATGACGTGGTATAAATTAGCTCTGGGCTTTTTTCATAACCATTGCATACTGATTTTGTGAAATAATTTGATTTTAAGTTAATCACAATTACCGCAAAAGTATAAATTATTGCAAGTTTTGAATAAAAAGGTTTGATAGTATTTCCTTTTACAAAGAGATTCCACATTCTAACTTTAAAATAGGTTCAGTTTTGCAGCAACCACATAATTTTTACAGTGAACATTAATTTTTAATTTTAACTCACAGAATTTTTATCTGAGAAGCGTACTTTTGGAGAGATCCCAAGAGCATTGAAGGAATACCTGGCTTAAGTGTTTTTTTTTTTTTTTTGTAAGGGAGGGTGCACTTCCCTTTTGTCCAAGCCCCCTCTATTTTCGAAATGCTTGACAAGCTCAAAATGCATTGCGTATATAGTTCCACTAGGATGGATTAAGGTGCAGAGATATGTCGTTTTAAGTCTTGATTTTGCGATTGGGGGCTTAACACCCCTTTGTCTTATCCCACCTTTTTTTTTGGAAAATGCTTGATTAGCACAATATATACATCAAATTCTACAACGATAGCTGTTAAGTATTCTGTTTTTTATTTTTATGGGGTTGTCATACCCCCTCACTCGAAATATACATAATAAAACCTTTATTTTTGAAAAAATTTGATTTTAACGTATCAAAATCTATAAGAAAAATAGTTCTTATCTATGAGCCAAGACATTTTCTTTTGTCCCCTATTTGCGTCATTTCTTTTTAGCATTCAATTATGCTATTGATAAAACTTTCTTTTTGGCAAACAGAAAACTCCATTTAATTTCTCTCGATTTGCTAAACTTTATCCTTTTACTCCTCGTTCCGTTGTGACACATTTAAAATTTTAAAATATTTTGCATATACCAAGCATATATATAAGTACATGCAAATAGGATGAAAAAAAGAAAAATATTTGCGTTGACAGCATTTTGCCACAATTTTTTGACCCAATTTTTTGCCCTTTTGACACATAGAAATATGTTGTTAACTTAAAAAAAAAAAAAAAAAAAAAATACAGGAAAAAAAGAACACTGTAAAAGAGTGCCAACATTTAAGAAAAAAAACCACAAAGTGTAAGTTTGTCGTCATACTCCCGAAGCAGTCAGCACACAAATCTCAATGAGTTTTAGTAGTTCAAAGTAACCACTACCCCCACCCAGGATGACTCTTTGCTTGGTTAAGTGTGCAATGATGGCATAATTATGAGATTTTTTTCTTTATGTCCTTCCTCCACTATCACTTTGTATGAGAGAATGTTGGTAAAATGTTATAATGTTTATAATATGCCTTTAGGGGTGTTAACTTGAATGTTGCGTTTTTTTTTTTTTTTTTTTTTTGGAAAACAAAAGGGAACATCATAATTTTACTTTTCTTGTTAACTCTTTAAAAGCAATTGCATTTGAGGAGTAGAGTGTAAGGTTTTTGAGTTGTTGTCAAAGTGAACAAAAACACTTTGATTTCGTTTAAATACTTAAAGGAAGAAATTTAGAACTTGTTAGTAAGATCAATGAGAGTTAAACTTTCAATAAAAGATCTTACTTATGTGTACAATATTGATACTAATAAAAACCAACATAAAACTGTTTTCTTCCATGTAACTTTTTTCTAGAGAAAATGTCATATGAGCGAATCATGCGTGTCGGATATTTCTTTGAAGAAAGGTTCCTCTACAAATTTTGTATGCGATTCAAGTAATTTGTTGCAAGTGTAACAAACATAGCCTAAAATATTCAGCATATACTAGAACGTTTCACAAAACTTAAGTCGTTATAAAACTAACTTTGAACTGCACGGAAAGAAAATTTTTATAATTTTAGTAGCGAAAATCGTTCAACAAATAAGTATTAAACTTTTGTTAATCTTCGTTAGTTGTACAAACGTATTTACAAAAACTGCCTAAAATTTTTATAAAAACTTCAAGGTTGTTTAGAAGGAAACATTTCAATATTAGCACAGTAGAAATTATCAAACAGCATAGTAAAGTTTATGAAACAGGAATGCAATTTTTTTATATTTTTTTCATTTAAAAATGTGGTTTATAACTGAAGGAGATATGGAATGAACTTTTTATTTGTTACTAAAATCGCCCAATGGTCAAAATTTGAAATTTGTTAAATAATTTTGGTACTTTCTGGACAATTTTAGTACTTTTTTTTGCTATTTGGTACAAAATAGAAAATCGCATTTATCATCCCTGGTGCAATGACAAATGTGAAACGAAAAGAAAACAAAAAACATGAAGTCAGTGTCAGTTAGCTTTTTGTATTTCTCTTTGTGCTGTTTCTTCCTTTCAGCTCTGTGCGACCGCGTATTTTGTTGTTGTTTGTATTGAAAAATTTGCATTTAATTTTACCTGGCTAAATAGCAAAATATTAAAATAATTTTATCTTTGTGCACATTAACACACAAATACTTTTCTAATGGTGTATAATTCATAGTCGTGCTCCATTTCTAACATAGTGAAAATGGTAGGACAAATTTTTGTCTTGCGTATTGATATATAAATAGATAAGCAGCATTACGTTTCTTTTCAACGCTTGATCCGAATCCACCAAATGGTCAATATACTTGAAGGATTCGAGATATCCTTGCTTGAAGTTGGAGAAAACGTTTTTTTTTTTTTCAAGCTTATGGCGTAGCTACAGGAAAAATTAATTTTTTTTTTTTTAAAAGCACGTTATAAAAGTTTTCCAATGGAACTCTTACTTTCAATGTTGTTATCATTTGAAGAGAAGGTAGGTCAGCCCCTATACAATGGACAATATTTTATTAGTATTGAAAAAACAATTTATGACCAAAAGACATTCAAAATGAGTTAAAATCTGATGCAGGGTATGAAATGTGTTAGTTTCAATAAAGGAAAGGCCCAGAGATAACAAATGGGCGATGCCAAGCCCCCCAAATTTTTCGACCTTTGTATGGGACTGAAATACCTTATCTGCAAAGGATCATAACTCGGAAAAATTTAAAGCTAAACATATTTTGATCAGGAAAAGTGTAGCTATTCAATGCCAAAAATAACTAGTAAGGGTGTCACCTTTGGCCTGACCAAACATTAAATACCCTACTGCAGTATTTTAAAAATTTTGCTGTCACGCTATCTTGTCCGAGTTCACCCAGTTTTTGCTCAGAGCTTTCATTTATAGCTCTTAGTATCTGAGAGAAATTTAGTTGGATTATCTCAAAAAACTCTTTCTATACAACATTTTGAACACTTTCCTTACATGGAAGGTGCCACGCCCACTTGTCCGAGTTTGTCTAGTTTTTTCTCAGAGTTTGCATTTATTGATTTGAGTTTTAGAGTTCAATTTGGTTTTGTTTTTTCAAAAAATGCTTTTAGTACAACAATTTATACAGCATTTTGAATATTTTCCTTATATGGAAGGTGCCGCGCCCTCTTGTGTGAGTTTGCCTAGTTTTTTCTCAGAGTTTGCATTCATTGATCTGAATGTTTGAGTTCAATTTGGTTGTGTTTTCTCAAAAAATGCTTCTAGTGCAACATTTCGCAACTTTTGCTCAGACGGGAGATGCCACGCCCCCTAGTCTGAGTTCGCCTAGTTATTGCTCAGAGCTTGTACTTACTATTCCTAGCATTTATGTGTATTTTTGTATTTTGTATTTTAAATATTTTTTTTTGTATGGGCGGTAGGCGTGTCCTTCAACCGCTTTTGATCATTTTCATTTCCTTCGAGCAAACTTTTACGGCAAAGCCACTGTATAAATTTCGTCGAATTATCTTGCTAAGTTTTCCTTTAAAAATATTTCCCCAGACAGATAGCCAGCCAGCAAACAGACAGACAGACAGACAGAAAGACGAAAATGGCTATAACGACTCAGGAGGTGACGCTGATCAGGAATAATATACTTTTCTATACATGCCACGCAACTTTCTCTGCGTTACAAACTGAAGGGCAAGTGAATATACCCTGGGTATAGGGTAAAAGAAGAATATAAAAAGAATTTCAATAAAATTTTTGACAAATTGAATTATAATTGGAAAAAACTTATCGTAATTCTCAAAGTATTAAGGACGCTCTGTACACAACAGAAAGTTTGAGGATAAAGTATAAACTTATTTATACTATTTGTTTTTATACATATATTATTCTAAACTAAAAACATTTAAGTTCTACAAATTTCATACCAAAATTGTACATATAATTCTAATATCAAATTTTGTTTGAACAAAGTTTGCTTCATATACAAATCTTTTACCTCTTCATCGTATCGGGCGATGGTGTAGCGGTCTAACGAGTTAGTATTTATATCACACGGACAGTCGTAGGTTCGTATATTCCAGCGGTCGTTTTTTTGTTTGTTTTATTTTTTATTTTACTTTTTTTTATTTCACATTTCTATTTTCCTTTCTCTAATTAATTTACTTTTGTTTAATTGAATTGAAACTGATTATACAATGATTCTATGTAAGGCTGTAAGAAGCATTCTAATGTCAAAATCTGTTTGGACAACATTTGCTTAATGTACAAATTTAATACCTCTTCATCGTATTGGGCGTTGTAATTGCAAGTAAAAATAAAATGTTTCATCTATCACACAGACGGTCGTAGGTTCGAATCCTCCTGCGCACGTTTCTTTTAACTGAAATTGTAATAATACTTTATTTGTATAAACTTTATACAGTTCATTCCCAAGAGATAAAATAAATCTATAATTTCTCGTTAAATTTATATTTTTCAAATAATTTTTGTGATATTTGAGTGATTCTCACATTAAGAACCTTTTTCAGATTTGCCCTTATACCATTGTTCACGTTGCAAATTCTCAATATAAAAATAATACTATCGTTATATCTAATATGCTCAAATTGCAAATATTTCAGCCGCAATCTTTTTAGAATCATCTACAAAATTGATTATCGAATTTTTCTTAATTTAGACTTTACACAAAAAAAAAAAAAACCAAATATACAATTTCCTTGGAAATTTCTAATAAAATTCACGAAAACCTGCGCACTTCAATCAAATTTTAACCTCAAAGCAATAAATTCCAACTCATATCGTATTCCAGAAAAATATCAACTCTATATTGGGAAAGAAAAAAGGCCAAATTCACATTTAAAAATCATCGAATGGCAAATAGCAACGTCAAAGCACAATGACAGTAAACATTCCATCAAACAAAACACAAATAGCAGCTTTTTGAAAATATCTACGCACTCTGCCATATAAAAATGTTGCTGCGCCGGAAATATCACAAGCAAAAATTTTGCAACAAAATGTTATGCCAGAAATTGATTGAGATACCAATATATCAACAACAGCAAAAGCAGGAAATTGTACACTGCGACATATGGAATTGAATGAAAACAAAACCGACTTATGATGGGAAATTTTGTGAGGGAAGAAAATTCACTCGCTACGCAATACAAAAACAGGACCAACGACAAGTGAAAAATAAACAACGGCACAGTATCAAGAAATTCTACCATGATACTCTCGCACATATTTAAACTGAGGTTGTGTCAGTGGGAGGTACATTATTGGTACAACCAAAAATAACAAAAATTCTTTGCCGCAGGGTAAAAGACTAAAACAGGAAAATGAAAATAAAACCAAAATGACAGGGCATCATAAATATAAATTCAATATTCACATGCTGTGTTTTTGCTGTCGGAAATCAATCTAAAAATTACATTTCCTCATCTTGTTAGCATTGCATTTGTAGGTGAGCAATGTAGTCAGTCATTCAGTTTTTCGAACAGCATATATATCATT
Source organism: Calliopum simillimum (assembly GCA_951812925.1). Lineage (NCBI taxonomy): Eukaryota > Metazoa > Arthropoda > Insecta > Diptera > Lauxaniidae > Calliopum > Calliopum simillimum. The sequence continues at coordinate 17,985,423 of OX638369.1, forward strand.
TTGACCATTGGCAATAAATTTCGTGATTGGTAATATTTACTTTGAATATCAAAAAGAAATTATCAAAGAAATTCATTCAGTTTTGAGTGAGAGCTTCATTTGTTAAATGACTTCTTATATGGGTTTGAGTTTACTTCCTTTTAATTAAAAATAGCAGCATGGGTTATTTGTTTGAAAGTCCTTTAGTTAAGTAGTCACTTAGCTGATATTCACAATAAAATTAAATGTGATGCAATAATTCCAAGGTTCATAAAACCTATACCATTCGATAGAGAACTTTCCCCTGAACAACACATCAAAATGAGTCGCAAGAGACATACCTGGATCGAGGACACGAGGTACAACATAATCATGTATTACTTAAATCGGAGACATCAACATTTTTTACCTGGAGCTTCACGTTGAAAGCCCCAATTTACATAATTTTCCGGAAAAATTGCGAGAACCCATTTTGATATGTTGCTCATGGGAAAATTCTATATCGATTGGTATAGATTTTATGAACTTTGGGATTAGTGCAAGCATCACATATATAGCCAGTGTCTAGCTTGACTGGTCTATAATGCTTTTTCATGAAAAGAATTGTAAAAGCTGGGAATGCTGCTGATTTTCTATGGCCGCGTTTGGCCATGTTATGATTACACTAGTTTACAAATGATTAAAAATTTTTTTCCCAATAAATGCCATTATACATTTTTTATGTAAAATCGACTGCTGATTCCGAAAATCGTATTACTTTTTTTTTCTTTCTCGTTGATTTTGAATATCGGTCATTTTCGGTTTTTGGTCCAAAAAAAAAGATAGTTCCACTTAAATTCAAATATCTCAAGAACCAATACTTGTAATTAATCGTGCCATATACGCCATATTAAACGTAATTAAACTGTTTATAAATGTTATTCAGATCACTTTTTGGTTGGTTTCAGCGAACTAAATTGATTTCTAAAAAAAATTATTTTTTTCCGAAAAAATTCAAAAAAAAATCAAAATCAACTGCAGATTTATACATGAAAAAGAAAATTTTAAAAATCATTTTGTTTTTTTAATATCATGGTCTATATATTTGTAAAACAAATAAGATACTTCTTCAGAAAATCCATGGAAAAATGCAAAAGTTGTATACAATTCATTGATAAATTACCAACATGCGTTTTTGCCTATTTTTCGGTTTTTTTTTGTAATAAACTGTTCGAAAATTTTAAACTTTTTGTGAAACACATGAGAAAATCCAAAAATTTCTTAAAGTATGCGTTAAAAGAAATTACCCGTGTCTCGTCGTTCAGATTTTTTTTAATCGATTTTTGAAGTTTTTTAATCCACTGTACATGAAAAAACAGAAATAATGAGTTCTTGTGTTAAATTGATGAATTTAATTATATGATCCTTACATCTGAGGTGTATCATGTTTTCAGCAAACTTATGCAGGATATTACGAGAAATATTTTTGTGGACAATTTTAACCCTCTGAAACCCCCACATGTAGGTCATAACTAGTGTTATCAGAATCAGGGAAGGTAAAAAACTCTTGGTGGAAATGGAGATGTAGATGGAGATGGAGATGGAGATGGAGATAGAGATAGAGATAGAGATGGAGATGGAGATGGAGATGGAGATGGAGATGGAGATGGAGATGGAGATGGAGATGGAGATGGAGATGGAGATGGAGATGGAGATGGAGATGGAGATGGAGATGGAGATGGAGATGGAGATGGAGATGGAGATGGAGATGGAGATGGAGATGGAGATGGAGATGGAGATGGAGATGGAGATGGAGATGGAGATGGAGATGGAGATGGAGATGGAGATGGAGATGGAGATGGAGATGGAGATGGAGATGGAGATGGAGATGGAGATGGATATGGAGATGGAGATGGAGATGGAGATGGAGATGGAGATGGAGATGAGATGAGATGAGATGAGATGAGATGAGATGAGATGAGATGAGATGAGATGAGATGAGATGAGATGAGATGAGATGAGATTAGATGGGATGAGATGAGATGAGATGAGATGAGATGAGATGAGATGAGATGAGATGAGATGAGATGAGATGAGATGAGATGAGATGAGATGAGATGAGATGAGATGAGATGAGATGAGATGAGATGAGATGAGATGAGATGAGATGAGATGAGATGAGATGAGACACTAATGCAAACATGAAATTTTAAAAATGTTTAATTTATCTACAAATTAGTTAAAGACCTTCGAAATGTCACTCAAAACCTATACAATTTTCAGCAGACTTTGTGAATTTTTTTTTTGTTTTAAATTTGTATTTTCTGTTCCATGTTTTTTGACATAATTTTTTTCTCTTTAGTATTTAACGCCAGTATTTACAACAAAGTTTCTTTTTTCTTTTGTGCTCAAATTTCATTTTGAAATTTTAAATATAAGAAAAAAAATTTTATACTTTTACAAGCAAATTATATCCCTTCAGTGTATGCATGTGACAAATTGACCTCGGGATCCATGCTGAAAGTAATACTTTTTTTATATAACCATATGATGACTCCCATGAGGCATCAGCAGGCCAATACAAACAAAAAAAAAAACCTCACACACACATCGCATACACAAAAAAAGGGATTGAAAAAGTATAACAAATTTTTTGGACTTCCTTTATCCATTTTTTTTTTTATTAATTTTAGAAGATTTTGCTGTTTTTTCATGTTTACTACAAAAGTATCTTCCTAAAGTATCTTAAACACATACAAACTAACAAAAAAAAAAGGTCACACTAAGCCAAAGGGCACATGCATAACAAACAGTGAGAAAAAGGACGAAAATGACGGCCAACGACAATGTTATGTTACGCTGCTCATCTTTTATTAATTTCTTAAATTTATTTTAAAAGTTGTTTTGATTTCAAATAACGTGCTGAATTGTTGTTTCTTTTATTTCATTTTATTTGTTCTTCAGTTTTGGGTCAATATGCCAAAATATGTTTTTTTGATATTTTTTTTTTTTTTTTCCTTTGCGCTTGTCCTTAAGAAATAAGGACAAATGTTTGATGGCAACAAAGAAATACTAATGACACTTTAATATTAAAATGAGCTTAAGCTGTAAAGAAGACAAGATGAAATTTAAAGATCTTTTGATGTATAGGTATATACATAAGTGTGCATGCATATAAGAAATAATTAATGTTATCATTTGCATAAATATGTTGCATACTGTTTGCTGGTGGTATGTTTTTGTTGTTGATTAGTGTAATATAAGTGAATTTTTCCCCAAGCAAAGTTAAAAGAAGATACAAAAATATAATGGATTATTTATATTTTAAGGACATAAAATATGGCTTAACAATAGATTTTTTCAATCAAGTCGTTCATGAGATTAAAATTTTTTAAAAACTGAAAAAGCTGAAAAACTACACTAACTAATTTTTTTGAAATGTTCATAACTCCGCCAATAGTCGTTCAGGTCATATAATTTTTTTTTTTTAAAGGCAAAGGCAAACTATTTTTGGGAATGGGATTTATTTTTGAAAATTTTTTTTTAACAAAAAGCAAGTGAAAGAGCACTAAAAAATTCCAAATTGCCAGGAGAGGGAAAGGTTTTTCACCGACCTCCATTAATTTTTCCCCTCCAACATTTTTCGCGATCATACTCACTCCCAACCCATACAAAATTTAGATGAATAAATCAAAAAAATTCTTCGAAGCCGGGAGCGGGAAAAAACTTTTACCGACCTCCATTAATTTGTACTCTCCAACATTTCACTCATACATAAAAGCCCTTTTTTCCGGCCGTTACGAGAGCCTCCATACAAAATTGATATTTTTTAATATTTTCTCAGTGGCTAGGCATATGAAAGTGGAAGCATATGTTAACATTTCTTGATTTCTAGCAGTTTTATAGGTACATATGAAGGTCTATCTTAATTAATCGGAATATGCTTTGCCGTACATAAGTACACAAGCTGGTCACCTTAAGTGAGAATGTCTTACTCCTAACTATCGCTTTGGTTTTCCTCCTTCCACAATCTCTGCCACGCTAAGGTCAGCAAGTCGATGTATATCATATATTCATTGCTGCGGGCTTCGATCTTATGCCTAATAGTCGACAGAAGAAGGGTTCAAGTATTGCAAAAAGCTTTTCAAAAATCGTCCCAAAATTTTGCATTGAATATCAAGCATCCTTCAACTTTTAAGGTTAACATGAAGTCATAATGAATCAAATGATATCTTTTGCAATGAACTAAGGCAGCACACTACAAACTTAATAATTTGTGACTTTTGACCAATTAGTATTCTTTAACGCATAATTAAGGATTTCTGAAAACAGAATTCCAAAAAATAAATGTTGGCTTGCTTAAGGGAAAAACACTGATTACTACTACATACTATAGTATGTTATACTTCGAATTCTTAGTATCCAATCAACATACAACTCACAATGATATTTTGTGGAATTTCCTTGCACTTGAAATAATTTGTTCAAAAGGTTTCAAGGCTACGCAGAAACTTGTTACATATTTTGAGCAAAAACGTATACATGTTGTTAAGTTATTTTTGCAAGTAACGATGACCACTAAAATAAAAAAGTTTTTTTTAGTTTGAAACTGAGAGTGCAAGGAATGCTCAGAAGAAGTTGAAGAAAAAGTTAAAAAGTTTGCAAGCAAAGGAATAAAAAAAATATAAAAAATGTTAACTGCCAAAGTTAATTAATTTAAGGATAAATGTTGCAAAAGTTCACTGACTTAAACAAAGTTTGATTTGTTAAAGGAGATTTACTAAGTACATATGTCTGAGGTAGCGGGAAAAGTGGAACTTATGCAGAATTATGTGAAGTACACGAAAGGAAAAGTTTTATAATTATTGCAGTGAAAAACGCTTAAAATTTGTTCATTTTAATTGTCTATTAAAACGTATCTAAAAGTTTTATAAAAATTTCGGTGTTGCTTAGAAGAAAATATTACAATACTAGCATAGCAAAAATTATCGAACAGGATAGTAAAAATTACCAAATAGGATAATAAATATTATAAAAAAATGGTAAAAATTATAAAACAGGATAGTATAAATTACAAAACAGGATAGTAAAAATTATTAAACAGGATAGTTAAAATTACCAAACAGGATAGTAAAACTTACTAAACAGGAATACATTTTTTTTTAAACAATTCATACTATAAAATGAGAAATCAATTAAAAAAAGAACAATTAAAATAAAAAAAAGTTTTTTTAGCATTGGGGGAGATTTGAACCGAAATAACCTGTAGTTTGATAAATGAACGCATTAGCCATCAGCACCACTGCTATTATTATATTGTAGTTGAATGAAAATCTATTGGTTTCCCAAAATTATCAAACAAAATTTACCATCCTGTTCAATAAAGGTTTTTAGAAAAAATTTGCTCTTCTGAAATATTATGAAAATATGCGATACCTGCTTTTGTCATCTTTGCACTGACTTATAAGGTATGTTATTAAGAAAAGAAACAATTTGGATGAGGACAAGACTTTCCTGTGGATATTAAACAAAATAACAAAAAAAAAAAAAAAAATAAATAATCAAAAACCATTTGACTAAATAAATATTTTGCGCAAAAGTTTGCGCCTTTTTTAAATTTTTTCTGTTTCTTCCTTTTATAAACTTTTACCTGGAAAATGTTAACAACACTTTGGCTAATTTGACTTAAAAGTACAAAAACCCTTAACAAACTCATAGAAAAAATTTCGTCTTTATTTTTTGCTTCTAGAGAAGATCCCAACACATTGAAGAGTTGTGTTTTTTGTTTTCCTATGCCACAACAATCACCTATTGATTACACTGATTTTTCATTTGATTGCTTTCTAACAAAATGTTTTTGATTTAAGCAGCGCGCCAAACCACAAAAATTCCCATAAAAAATAAAATACGACTCCTGGTGAATGTGGGGGGGGGGAAAAAAAGCTCAAATCAATTCACGCAAATTTGTGCTGAAAGATTTGTTTTCCATGCCATTGTGAAATTGGCTTCGTTGGTTTGCTTGTTTATTTGCATACTTTTGGGAGTTGTTTCAAGCTCCTATTTTTTCGAATTCCATTTGTTTATTTGTTTTTTCAATGTAACATTCTTGTTGCTCCTTTTTTTTCGTTCGTTTATGTCTCCTTGTGTTTTTGCAGATTTTGCATTTTTTTATTCTTCTCATTTTTGCTTTTGTTATTTTCTTGGCAGTGTTGTATCCTTTTTTTATTATTTTTTCCTTTTGTTTTTTTCATATTCATTTCTGGGATTGCTGCTATTGTTGTTGTTGTGTGCGTTGAAGGGTTCCAATTCAAAGCCAGCTTCGTGCTGGGCTAAAAAGTGAAATAAAATCTCTCTAGTGAAATCCAGTAAAAACATTCAATTGTTGCCATAAATATGCACACAAAATTGTATTCCGAGGGTTAAAATCTCTCTCTGTGTTTTAATCCCCAAAAGACAAAGCACAAAATCTGCGTACTTTGCGAATTTGCAAACTTTTAATATTTGTGATTTTTTTCACTGTTTTTAATGGAGCATTCTTTTGGTTTTTATTTTTTTGGGTTTCCCTCCCACTTTTTAATGTTAACTTATTGTGCAGCAACAATATTTTTTGTTGTATATTATTAGCGATATTTGACTTAAAAAGCGGAAAATTTTTGTTTGTTGCAACGTTAGCGAATATTACTGCAGGTCAAAGAAATCAACCCATATTACAGGTCATTTGGAATATTTTATGACACGCGCTATATATTTAAAGGACACTCAACAATTGACTTACGAAAAACTGAAAAAACAAATCCTCTGGGGCTATTTGTTGCACGTAGTGTGTTTATTTGTATTATACTTCAACAATAATTTGGCTAGAGGTATACTCGTTCTATAGTGATTTTGAGTGGTTACAAACTCTGTAAGGTTTCGACCACTTTAAGTTAAAACCTTGGTTTCAGATCGTTAAAATACATCAAGATTGTAATGTCCCAACTGATGATATGAAAATATAATAGGCTGAATCTCCGGAAAATTTACCAAAATATGTCCCCACCTATTTTTTTTATTTTTTTTATTACTTGAAGGTGAACATAAACTTTCAGGGTTGCCATATGTTTTTTTTTTTAGTTTCGCTTAAGCAATATATTTCAAAAATTAAAATAAAATTTTGTCTCAAAACGCTTTAATAAACTTTAGAAAAATCCAATATACAGTTTTAAGATTACCAAATGGTTGGTTGCCTTCGAAAATTTAAATTAAATCTTCCTTTTTTTCCGTTCGCCATTATAATAACACACTAAAAAATATCAGCTTAAGTCATGAAGTTAGTTTATTGACTGTTTTTTATTGCTTGTATAGTACTAATGAAAGTACCAACGCGCTTTTTCTAAATTGAAGTATGATAATTTTATATTGAACTAATTAAACAGTCATTTTTGCAATTTTTCAACAACAGACGAAAGCAAGTGTTAACATGGAAATTGATTACATATGTTTCGGCTACTTCCACATACATATTTATATATTTTCATATATAAACATGTATATAGCCTCATCAGATCAGTTTTTAGTTAAATCTTGCCAGAAACCGTACTCGAACCCGTGAATCCGGTTTTCTAATGAAAGAGAACGCGGTGCTTAAGCGATTGTGCTATAGGCCACGAGTAAACTCTCTGAGCAGGATCGCCATTATGCATAACTGATAAGGCTCACTAGCGCCGTCTGTTGTGAAAAATTGCCAAATTGTTAGTTGGTAACACACTCTGGTTTTGAGACATGCTACGCTAGCTACAATTAAGTCATTAAAAATTGATCGACGCCTAAATCGTTAAAAACTCAACGAAACGAAATTTAGTTTAGTCAAAACTAACAAAAAACTAGTACCTAAGGGTGTAACTTTTGGCTTGGCCAAAAAATAAATACCCTACACTGCAAGTTTTTTTAAATTTTGCTTACATGGGAGGTGCCACGCCCCCTTGTTCGAATTCACCCAGTTTTTGTTCAGAGCTTGCATTTATAGTTTTTAGTGTCTGAGTGCAATTTGGTTGGATTATCTCAAAAAACGTTTCCAGTATAGCGTTTTGAAGCTTTTGCTTATAAAGGAGGTGCTACTCCCTCTTGGTCGAGTTCGTCTAGTTAGTTAGTTAGCTTAGAGCGTGCATTTAAAGTCTTTAGTATTTGAATGAAACTTGGTTGGATTATCTCAAAAAAATCTTTCAGTATAGCATTTTGAAACTTTTGCTTATATGGGAGGTGCCACGCCCCCTTTTGCGATTTCACCCAATTTTTGTTGAAAGCTTTCATTTGCAATTCTTGGTATCTGAGTCAAAGTTAGACCGTATATCTCAAAAAACCTTTTCAGTATAGCGTTTTGAAGCTTTTGCTCATATTTATGGTGCCACGCCCTCTTGTTCGAATTCGCTCAGTTTTTTTCAGAGCTTGTGTTTACAATTTGTAGTATTTATATGTATTTTGGATGCATTGTCTTGAAAAATACTCCTAACATTGCATTTTGAATATATTTTTTGTATGGGCGGAAGGCGTGTTCGTTGACCGAAACCCAGCCAGCCACCCAGCCAGCCAGACAGATGGACATGGCTATATCGACTGAGGAGGTGACGCTGATAAACCCTTTCAGGACCGTAAGGAATTGGGAGCTTATGCATCCATGTTAGCTATTTATAATGGTCTATTTGGCGTCCAGAAATCATATTTTAAAATAAATTCAAAAAACTTTAACGGTTTTTCTGGAATTTTCTGGGACATATGTGTCCCTATGGTCGTTAAGGGAGACCTTTTCCCCATACATTTTTATATCGGGAAAATATGCCCTTATTTCAAAGGGTGATAACTCGGCAAGTAAGGGTCCAATTGAAAAAATTTAAATGCATGGGTTGATAAATAAGATTATGGCTATTTGATGCCATCAAAAAAATTGAAATAAACCATCTCCTGGAACTACACTGCAAGATTGAAAACAGCGCTTTCTCAGCTTCAAGCACGGATATCTCGAAATCCTGAAGTATATGAGCAATTCTGGCTTCGGATTCGAATTCAGTGTCAAAAAGTACATTACAATGCATATGTCTACTAACAGGTTCATTTAATTTTTTTATTTTGATTGCCTCTGAAATTGGTAAAATTGTAGTACAAAAGTGAGTTGAAAAGTTACCCTTTACGACCAATGGGGACACCGGTGTCCCATTTTGAATTTTATGATTTATCAATACACTAAACTTAAATAATGGTTCAATTAATGTATAAAACAACAATTTATTTACATGCCAACAATTATTTCACACTATAATATGATTAAAAACAATTAAGCACCTATAAATTCTGCTGTAAAGTGTAGCAATAGTTCACCACACAAACTGTCACATTAGAATGATAAATGTCAAAATTAAATATATCGGTTTCTTACTTATTTAAATATAATTTATTTTTTTCTTGGGACACATATGGTCCTGAAAGGGTTAAGAATATATATACTTTTCTATATCTGCCACTCCTCCTTCTCTGCGTTACAAACGGAAGGACAAAGTGAATATACCCTGGGTGTAGGGTATAAAAAAACCGGGCGGCAACCCTGAAAATTTTTGTACAATTTCAGTTAAGTTTATCTGAGCGGATTTGAAGATTAAAATTTCAATTTAGTCAAAAAGTCAGAGTTATATAAAATTTTCAAAAATAACCAGGTGGCAATCCTAAAAATTTAGGTTGGATTTTTGAAAAGTTTACTTAAGCGTCTTAAGACTACATTTAAATTTTTATTTCTGAATAAAAAAAGATGGTTTAAGCAAAAGCAGCAAAAAAAAACCAAGTGGCAACACCGAAAGTTATGTGAAATTTTAAAAAAGCTTATCTGAGCGTTTCTGAAACCAAAAATTTCAGTTAAGTCAAAAAAATTAAGTAAGGTTTCGAAAATAACCAGGTGGCAACTTCAAAAATTTATGTTGGATTTTTAAAAAGTTTGTTTAAGTGTTTTAAGGCTAAGTTTTAACAAAGCAAAACTAAAACCAAAAAACAAGGTGAAGGGTTACTAAACGGAGAATGATGAAATGTGTCAAATAAACGACGGAGAATGATGAAACGGAGAATGATGAAATGGAGAATGACGAAATGTTGCAAGACCAGTAATATTACAATGAAAATAGTAAATTTTTTGAACTAAAAAGAGGTAGCTCAAGACGAAAAGCTTTTGTGGCGAAAGTATTTGCAATCACAAAAAAAAATTTAACAAGAGTAATCGAATTGACTTCGCGAACCCACTTGAAGGTTTAAAGTCTAAAAGCTGAAAGCTCAAAATGTCACCTAAGAATATGCATTGCAGGAATTCATATCTACTCGTAGCTGCAGAATACAAAAAAACACATATTTACAGAAAGAAAATAGTAGCATACTTTTGAGCTTTATTTTTTTATTTCACAGTTTTCACAGTTCTAAATAAAAAATATAACTGTTTTTTTTTTTTTTTTTAATTTAAAATCCTTTATGAGCGCATACATTGAGTCAAATACATCTTTATGCAAAATCTTCATATACATAAATCATCATAGTTAAGCGGATGGATGATATTTTGTGTGTAGTTAATTTAAAAATTTGTTTTACGATTTTTAAATTATGTACATAACAAATTTATAGAATTTAATATTTTATAACATTACAAGCGCAAATACGAGTACATACATATTTTCAAATGTGTAAGTGGGGGCTTACAAAATTATTTTGGTTTATGTCACTCATTTATGTTGTTGCATACACCACCACTCTCAGAGAGTCTAAAAAGCATGTTAATCTTTAATTAGAATTTCCTGTTTTTTCGCAATATTTTCATTTTCATCGTAAGTGTTGCATACTTTTAGGAACACTTTAATCAGCTTCAGGAACAACATTAGTTGCTTGTCACTACTACACAGTCACTTTGACAAAGTATAATGAAATAAAAGCACATCATAAACAATGTTCAAATAAAAGTTTACGACAGAAAATGAAATTAAAAATGCGATACATAAACGCATGATATATCGCATGAAATATTGTTGTTAAGTTGAGTTGTGTATTTGTGTAAAAATTCCGTATAAGATGACACGTGTGCGTGTATTGTATGCATGAGTTGATGTTTGCAGCAGCAGCAGGAAATACGTTAAGTGCGCTGTTTGTAGTTAGTAGAAACGGAAATGGGTCCAAATAAATTAGAATCATGCCGATGAGTGATATGTGAAACTGTATGATATCCACATGTGCTGCTGACAACAATCTTGCTGCAGGTAGTCAGTCGCAAATGAAAGTAAGTTGCTAATTAGATTTGCAAATAATTTGATGTCCTTGGAGGAAGGAAGAAGCGTACATTGAATAAAGAAAGCTGATTTTATATTGTGCTTCAAATGTTACGACTGGAATTTTGTGAAAGCTTTCTAAAAATAACTAATTATTTCTTTTCATTCAGCAAACAGTGCATAACTCATTGGATCAAAAACGAGAATACATGGAAAAAATCAGATCACATTTAAAAGAATAAGAAAGCCATATATATAAACAGAAATATTTAATGAATTCTAACGATTGCGAATTTTTTCTCTTTAAAATGAGCCAATATTTAAGAGAAATAAAGAAAGTTTAGTATTCTCATAAAAAAATAATGGCAAGAGAGTAAAATATACGGTTTAATCTTCAAAAAGTACAGAGATAAACAGTGAAAACTATTGAATAGAGAAGTAAAAACTTGTCGCATGAAAAAGCACCAGCAAGCTCTGCAATATTTGCTTAGAATATATTTGAATTATTACTGATTGAGATTTAAAAAATTTTATTGAAAAATAATTTAAATTAAGCAATAAGTTATTGAAATGAAGGTTCTACAGTAGCTCAGTAGATAGAGCGTCGCCTAGAAATACAAAGGTCTTAAGTTCGACACCATCAACATAATTTTTTTTTTATATTTTTATTTTTTTTTATTTATTGTGTGTAATCAGTAAAAAATACGGTTTTTCTTTACGGGCGCACAGTTACTGAAAAAATCAGTAAAAAATACTGGGATTTTCAATGCATTTTTACTGTTTAGTTTTTTCCGTGTATGTTCATATATTTGAACATAAAGCCCGTAAAGAAATAGCGAAACAAATGTGACCGTCCAGCGGACCGTATTTTCACAAAATCAAAAATCGTTTTTTGCATTTTCTAAAAATGCGTACAATTTTGAATAAAATGACACCTCAACCACTGGAAAATTCCAAAAATTGACAGAGTTGTGGCATTTTGAAATCGTAAAATAATAAAAATTTTTACAGTAAAGAAACTCGGTAAGACCACGTTAATTGGTATTCGTAATTTGATAATCGATCTCAAATCAGTTGTAGAATTTTCAGTACTTATCAAGTAAAATTTACCCTATCTCATATTCAGAATATCAACACTTAAGTCTGTACACATATGACTATCAATAAATCGATAGTACAATAACTCAAGAAATCAGTAAGCCAATAAGTCAATCAATCAATAGATAAATCATGCACCAATATGTCAATACTCCAACAAATCCATAAGACAGTATATAAAGATATCGCGAAATGAATAAATCCATGAATATTTACTACAATAAATTGGTGTATGAACAGATCAGTACCACAATAAAACAATCAAAGTAGCATTATGCCAAAATTTAAGTATATTAATCTAACAACCCAATAAAATTTTTTAGTAAATTTGTAGCGCCTTATACGATAATTGATTACCTAACGCATTACTTGAATGTTAAAACATTTTAAATATTACATGTAATGCAATAAATAATGAAATACTTTTTCAATTACATGTAATGCAATGGGTAATGTGAGAACATAAATTTCGAAAGTTTTTTACTCAAGATTTTTTGATTTTTAAGTCATTTTGACGTTAACATTTGTTAATATTTCAAAAGAAATAAATAGTAAAACAGATAATTTTTCAGATAATGTTTCTTCTGATGAATTTTTGGCCCAAAACAGAACCCAAAATATTTCTATAACGTCCTACTACATGCAATTAGTACTTATGTAACGCAATAATAACCCAGAAAGTACAAATAACCCAGAAAGTACAAATAATTTTTTTAGATTACTCGATCGATTACATGTAATCGAATGTTTTGTTGGGGTAATCGATTACGCCAAATAAAATGCGGATGCTAAAATAATGCCTTTGTAACCCAGAAAGTAATCGATACAAATAATTTTTTCGATTACTTGATTGATTACATGTAAGCGAGTGTTTTATTAGGGTAATCGATTACGCCCAATGACATGCATGTGTTAAAATAATGCCTTATGTAACCCAGAAAGTAATCGATGCAAACAATTTTTTAGATTACTCGACCGATTACATGTAAACGAAGATTTTACTGGGAATCTTCAAATATATAATAAAAGTATCAATGTAGCAATTTATTAATATTAAATATATTTATCTTTCAATCCAACAAACTTTGAAATACTTTTTTAGTATATCAACATATTGTATTTAACTCTCAATCAAATAACACAGGTTTACAAAAAAATGTCATGGCGTTTTGACCAGACTATGTGTTTTCTCGGGACTTTGTCGTCCTGAATCTAAATCCGGGGTCCGTTTTTTTCCAGAACGTATAGAAGATATATCCGGATCTTCCGATGGCTATATCTCCGAAACTAGGTTCAAGGGGCCCTTTTTGATCACATATTCTTTTTAAGGACTAAGAATTCAATGATTAAAAATTAGTTTCAGAATTTTAGCGAATTTATCACTAAACGACACATGACCATTTTGACCTCCATATGATCTTGAAATCTTTTTTCTCAGACGTTCTGAAAAAAAACGTACCCCGGATTCGGGTTCAGGACGTCAAAGTCACTAGGAAACACATAGTCTGGTCAAAACGCCATGACATTTTTTTTTTTTTTGTAAACCTGTGTAATCTGTCAATCAATCAATAAATCAAGTAGTCAATAAGTCAATAAAAAATGTCTTAATCCATAAGTCAGCTAATGTATCAATCAAACAATCTGTTAGTCTATCAATCATGCAATTATTTTTTCAAACAACGTGTCAATCCATCTTTCAGCCAATAAATCAACTGAAAGTTCTGTCAATCGATCAATTAATTAATAAATCAACCAACTAATCTACCAAATAATCTGCCGACTAGTCCATAAGCCAATAAATCAACCAAAATATCTATCAATAAATTAGTCAACCAATGAATCAACCAGACAATCTGTCAAAAAAAACCAAACAGTCTGTTTATTCATTAATCAGCTAATAAATCAACCAAACAATATGTCAATCAATCAATCAATCAATCATTCAATCAATCAATCAATTAAACAATAAATCAATCAATTAACCAATCATCCAATCAATGAATCAATCAATCAATCAGTTAGTCAATCAATCAACCAATCAATCAATCAATCAATCAATCATTCAATCAATCAGTCAATCAATCAATCAATAAATCATTCAATCAATGAATCGATCAATCAATAAGTCAATCAGTCAATCAGTCAATAAATCAAGCAACCAACCTGCCAATGAATCAATCAACCAAACAATCTGTCAATAAATCAATCAAAAAATAAATAAACCAAATAATCTTTTAACCAATCAATCAACTTTTAAACCAATCAAACAATCTGTCAATCAATCAATTCGTCAGTCAACTAATCACCAAATTAATCAACCAACCAATCGGTCAATTTATCAATCAGCTAAAAAATATATCAAGTAATCAGATTACTATCTGTCAGTAAATCTAACGGTCTTTCAATTCATTTTTCTAGAAATCAGATAATCAGTTAATCTATCAGTCTAACAACCTACTATCAGTCTATTATTATTTGTGTGTCGAAAAGTTGGTTTTTTGTTCTTCTCATATTGTACTTTAACAGCTTCGCCAACCCCAAAACTAATATTTCATGTAATTTAGAGCAAAATTCGCTAAATTTAAAAACGATTTACTGACAAATTGGTTCTCATCATTGAATAAAGTGATTATATGTGACCTGAATTAACTAAGAAACATACGAGTTGCATCACCACCGGCAGCATTTTCCCCAAAAATTTAAGTCACTTTATCATCATCATTTTCATCATCAGCAGCAGCAACACCACAAATAGCAGATACACGCACAAACTTCATGGGAGAAAAAAGCATGTCTAGGATATTAAAAAAAAAAAAACAAAAAGTACAAAGGACATGACGCACATACTAGCAACATCAACAAAATCGCACTCATACATACGCACAATAAAACAAATACAGTGGAAGGAAGAAAAAATGCGTCGTCGCGTCTGTCAACATCACTCTTTAATGCGGAGTGATAATTGCGCCATCTATGAGCAAAGAGATAAACGCTATAAAACAGCAACAACAACAACAACAAGTTCAACGTTTCGCTGTCATTTATCTACGTCATGATAAATGAATTTTCAGTTGTAGCGTATTTTTTTGTTTAAATTTTTTATTTTATTGTCTTTTTTTAGGTGCGTTACTGAAAAATAAAAAGAAAACACGATTTTGACATCTCAAAAAATTTAGTGCCTTAAAGCCACACACTGGTTAAAGTACCCTTGAGTTTCTAATCGTGCGACACATTGAGCGATGACAGCTTTTTCACACATAGAGGTCGTTGCTTTGAGTTTTGTACTCTGTTGCACTATGGGTAATTTGAGGCAGTTTCATGGTATATATTAACAGCCAAATTGCGGAGGCTGTTTACGATAAAAATTACATTTCATTAAAATTGCAAACTATAAAAACATAAAATTAATAATCTCCCTTAGAATATGAACGTTCTTTTGTTGAAAAATGAAGGACAGCGCCTATGATAATGAAGTTTTGGATGCTTAATAAGATAAAGCTGGCTTAGAAACATACCAAAAATGGGCGTGATACGTCAGCGGATGCACCTGCCTTCCATAAAAGTTAACTAAAATTTGTATGCAATACATAATTTCCATAAAAAATTACTTACATTGAAGCCCTTCGTAGTGAAAGTCACATGATCTTTTCAGAAAATTGATGAATTGAATGATTATTATCCTGAAATATGTCGAATTTTTTTTGACTTAAAAACGAAAGAGTGGACGCTCACCTTCCATTTTTTAATAGCCAACTTAGTTATATTTCGAGGAAAATTGCAAACTCTGCATTTCAAAGAGCAATTTTAATATGCGCATTTCTTCGATTCCATTTTTATAATTCAAATAATTTTTTCTTTAAATGAATAACAAAATAATATACTTCAATAAAAATGTCGAGATGATACCTTTCGCAACTCAAAAGTAGAATCAACATTTTGAATAAATTTTATGCTTAAAATATAAAAAACACATGCTACATCAGAGAAAGATTAAATAAAATTGTATTTCAATTCATGGAAAAAAATTACTTTGAATCTGGTGTGTTTTGCAGTTTTCTGTCCCACTATAAGCAGTCGTTTTTGGGACACTTGAGTAACACTGTTTTGTGCCTATTTGAAAACAAAAATCATTGTCAGCTTTGGGAATTTTTTGAAAAATAATAAACTCTGTCGCGCCCGTTACCTTTTTACATCAAAAGTTTAAAATACTGTGAAAATGGTATAATTAAAAAAAATAATAAATAAAGGAGAGTAACAATTGTAAGTTAAATTAAGAATTTCCTTATACCAAATGAACGCAAATAAATCATTGTTGTTATTTTTTCATTTGCAAACGATGTCGCACCCGTTACATTCTTTTAATTTTGCCTTCTAACCATTATCGTTCGTATATTACATATTTGGTTTTTTACTGTTTTTTTTTTTTTTTTTTGTTTGGTTAAACAACTATGGAGTTTCCAAACAAGAAAAACTTTCTACAACATCTTAACCCATTATATACCGTTCTTATGGGTTTTTGGGTTTCAAAAGAATGGGTTAAGGTGTTCTACAAAAATATTTAACCGAATATTTTATAAGGGTCCACCAAAACCAAGATATGCTTAAAACTTGAGAATAATGCGTAAAAAATTTAATGAAATGGATGGAATGAGTAGCAAAAAAATAAAAAATACTCTATTATAACTCTTAAAAAGTGGGTCTGAAAGACCCATAAGAGCAGGTTATAATGGATTAAGGTGTTCCAGAAAATTATTCTTTGCGTAATTTCATGATGACCCTGGAACAACAAGTTTTAACAAAAATGAAGATTAAGAGTTTTTTTCACAGTGGGGTGAATTTCGAAAATCCTTTTTTAGAGCGGTTTTTGGTTAGAAAAACAGTATGAAATTGATCCAAGGTTAAATTTTTTATTCTATTATATACCTTGACTCAAGACGAAAAGTTTGATATATCGTACCGACTCATTCCCAGCATTCTTAAGATCGTAATAAAATAAACACCGCATCAAGCCGAGATTTTGCGTTAATTGACCTTGAGTGAACTCTAAATGGCCTTAAAAAAATTTAAAAAAATATCAGCTCAATTTCTTGAATTTTTTCATAATTTCTTTTTAGTACTGCTAACATAATGGATATAATTTAACACATTGCTCTATTTTTTAGGATGTCACATCCGTTTCTGTCGCACCAGTTACTTTTTTGACACTCATTTTTCCAACTTATTTGTTATTGTACAAAATATTACAATGAATTAACTTGAAAGCTTTATATTTACCCTTTCTAGCTAAATTTTACAGATCTGAAGGATCAAATCTTATAAAACGAAAATAGCGTATTTGTAATGTCGCACCCGTAACTATCTATTTAGTAAAAAAAAACATTGAAAATTAACTTTTTTAAATACTTTTACTAGTTGACAAGATCGAGATAGTTGACACTTTTAAAGTTAAGGCACCTTTATGGCGCATTTATTCAAATTCTACTTTTAATTTTAAAAATTGTCCTTTAACTGTCGCACACGTTACTATGGAAATGCCCTTGTATAAATATACCGCTTAGTTGCATGAAAAGTCAAATCAGTTGCAAGTGACTTTAGCTAATTTTTTCGAAGTAAAAATATGACTTTTTAGAAAAACTTCGAAATTTAGTGGTCAAAAAAATGATACTTTTCCGCCAAAATACCACTGTGCGTTGGTGTGAACAACAAATGTGATTGGTGTCTCAAGTGATGCGCGCAAGGTTTTTGTCATTCCTTTTTTCTGATGTTTATTGGCATTAGCTTTGTGTCCTTTGAGTTGCTAGACGTTACACCTTCGCCAATATACTGTTGTGTAGGACAACATTCGTACTTATCAAAACAGTGTATGAAGAAAACCTTCAATATCTTGCTACAAATCATCTTTTACAATAAAGTCAATTTATCGTCAACTTAAGCATCAACTTTGTTGATTTAGAGTTGCTTTGGTGACGCAAGTCTACTTAAATTTTTCCATTTTAATAAATTTTAAAGTTTTTTGTACGCCAATCAGCGGCAGCAGCAGCAACAACTTTACTCTTAACAACTGACCCACATTAGCGGTACCATCCTTGATAGTTTTTCTTCTTTTCTGCTGCTCTCCCTTTTACTTTTATTGTTGTTATTCATGTTGTTATTGTTTATGTACCTACTTTATCTAGTACTTATTCCTATTTTTTTTTTTTTTTCTTTATTTTTTACCAAGTTGGCTGCACTTGCCGCCCTTGTTTAACCTAAAAAACAAACAACGAAAAAAAAAGTGGGAAAAACAAAGAAAAATTTCCATTAATGTCAACTTGGCAGCTTGTTCTGTTTCCGTGCAACATCGAACAATTTGCAACCTTAATCCTTCGTCTTTTTTTTCCTCCAACCTCTACAGCTTTTTTATTTATTTGCTTTTTATGCGCTACTTTTCTATCGTATCGTTCCTGCCACTTTTTTTTTCGTTTTGTTTCTTATTCTTTCATTGTCTACTGCTGCTGATTTACCTAATACTTGCATGACTCCTACTACTAAACCTTCATATAAACGTACATTAGTAGTAGTAGTAGTAGTAGGAATAGTAGTAGCGTAGCACACTATCAAGTGCTTTTTTGTTTGCTTCTCCCCCATCCCATTTCCGGTTTGCTCTTTTTCTCAGCGTTTCAGGGTTGAGCAGCAGCTGCTTATAACCGTTATTTTGTGCGCATTTACAATGTTTATTAAGTGTTGTTTAGCTGTTGTTATGGGCATAATAAATTGTGTGCTCTTCTACGCTTATGCTAACATGTTTTATTGTAGTTATCCTGTTTATCCTGATTGTTGATGAGAGTAGTTTTTGCTTTTTTTTGTACATTTTCGCTAGGTGTGATAGGTGATAGGTGTTTTTTTTTTATCTCATCGATGTTATTCGTTAAAGGAAATAAATCGAATAAACATATATAAATAAGCTTGTGTTGTGGGAATTTAAGCCTTAAAAAGGAAAAATTTTCAGATAAAAATATTTTAATGCACCCTGTGAAATAAGTAACAAACCAAACACCAAATATGGTGAGTTTAAAAGACAAGAACGCCAAAAAGTATGCAAGCAATACAAGAAGTAAATATAGTACAGTAAGAAACAAGGTCAAGAAATATAGTAAAAACAACAACCTTAAACAACAGACAGGTTTGTGTACTCGTATATTTGTATAAAATTTATACCCCGTAGTTCTACTGATGGCGAAAGCCTCCTACTACTAGTGAATTCACCGACTCCTGCTGGTCAGTCACTTATCTAGGGAAAGGTAATGCGATAAACAATCAGTCACAACATAAAACATTATACACTATGTACATTGAAAAAAACGCCTTTCAATTTTTGATGTCTTATTAATACTTTTTTAAATAAAATTTGTATGGGGGCTAAAATTCTTTCACTTCAAAGAATCATAGCTCGGAAAGTAGGATTGCTATTTAAATAAGGAAGCTTTTGGCTTTCCGTTACCATTAATACAAAAGAATTTCATCTTTTTCAGTAGCTACGCCACGAGCCTGAAGACAGCTCAAAATCTTTCAGGTAAATCGAAAATACTGAGGATATAGTCGAAAAGTACATAAGACTGCATGCGTACATGGAATAAAAACTTATTTCCACTTTTATTTTGGGTGCTTGTGTTATTTCTAGAAACTTTTCAACAGAAATTATCTGTCATTGAAGGAAAATATGGGGGTAGAACTTTGAATTAAAATAAAATACTTATAATTTTCTCTTTTATTGCAAGAAAATTAGAAATCATAATGGGAATGCTCGCGGAAGAAAAGGTTTTAATTCACCAGAAAACCAGCTTAGAAAAGCCATGCAACTCACGATTTCGGCAATCACTTATTCAGCGATTTTACCAACCCATTTCGTGATTTCGGCAAATCCTCTTCACTAGCGAAGTGTGCGGCGAACAGTAGTGTATAGTCTTGCCGGTCGGCGAAAGGCAATGCGAAGTTTTGCCTCTCGGTCCCTTTCAATGACATCGCTGTGTTAAATTCGCCAGTTTTGTCGTTAGGTAGGCAGAGGACTAGTACCGGCTACAAAGAGCTAGCGAAATTGTTGGTTCAGGACTAGTGCTGAAAAACTATAGGATATCGTCTCTGTTCAAGTAAAAACATTACGTTTCATGCCTAGCGAACACTATAAAAAAGTATTTGCCGTACAGACTACGACACTGTTCACTAGATGGTGTTCAGGGGCCTTCAGAAGGTATGAGAAACCTTTCCAGCTTAAAGTACTAACTACCCTAAAAATACCTAAGTGATACGAGGCTTCAACACTTTACCTTTAAGCTTTCAACGTTTAAACATCAATATTAAAATAAAATATTGATGTTGTCGTATTGAACGCTTGGCTGTGACTGCCTTCTGCCTTTTCGTTCGTTCTTTTATAGTCGTTTAATTGAGGTGAATGTTTTACTTGAGATGAATATTTCACTTGAGGTGAATATTTCACATGAGGTCAATATTTTACTGAGGTGCGTATACTTCAAGCCAAGGGTGAATATTCAATTTAGGTGAATATACCAATGCAGATAGACATACGATTTGTGACGTCACTTGGGACGTTTTACGGAACAGTCCTGAGTGTTTTTCACTTGAATTGATTGGGACGACATATATAATTTCTGGATTTCCTAAAATACTTCGATTGGGAAGAATTCAAAACTACCATCAATAGGAATTCAAAACTAAGATGGTATCATTAACGCCTTAGGAGTTACAATGCTTGGAAAATTTCAAAATAAACACCATTTCCAGCCACTCACTGTTAAGTGAGAGAGTTGTTAAGTGTGAAATTTCTAAGGATGAAAGAGAATAATTAACATTCAAATGTGTAACACGAAAACAAGAATACAAACACATTCTTCAGACGCGGAAAGAAAAATATATCTGACATTCTAAGATATAAACTCCGAAAAATATACCAGATGCAATATATTTAACAACAATTTAAAGTAAAAGCCTCTTGCATTCGAGGAAAACGTCAAATGTTCAACGACCTTACAGCCTTAACTCAAGTAACATCAAAAGTCCGAGTCCACGGTGAAATAGCTCGTACTGTACTGGTACGTACATATTTAAAGAAAAATTTATTTGCGTATTTGGTTTTTTTTTTTTTGGTTGCTGTTACCATAAAGCACTGGACAGTACGCTCAATCCAACATGTTGTCTGGTCCATGCATATTGGTACCAAAATAGGGTTAAGTGTTTTGCTTTAAACGAACAAATAATCAAACGTAAAACGAGTAGAGAAATAAACAAAAGCAACCCTCAGATATGATGAAATCGTCCGTACAGCACAAGACTATTTCTACATCGTTGCAACAAAATCGAAGGAACTTAATTCATTTTGCGAGAAGGAAGCAATGATGCCTTGTAAATAGATTGATGTAAAAGCCCTTTGAAGATAGAGTGGCATATTAGCTCTTATAAGACTTCAGTATTGTTAATCTTAAGCATTTGAAGTCATACAAAATGATCTAAATAAATGCTAATTCAATTGTCAAAACTTATTGCATCATAAGCTAGAATAAGTCAAACTTTTTGACAGTGATAACAATTATTCAAAATCTAAATTTCATTTTATATTATACTCCAAATGCAACTGAATAAAAATTCATATTGAGTGCCAATTAAACTAATCATCTTTGATCAAATTGTTTAATGTATATTCATTTATTTTGCTAGTACTTACTTAGTACTCAGCTTAAAAGTTATATTTTTTAATTCTTTTTTTCTTTTCTGAGTTCATTATTTTCCAAACATAAAAGCGTAAAGCCGCTTTGAAGCATTTTCAATGGAATTTTATATTTTCTGTTTATTTTTATTTAGATTTTCAATTTTAATTTGTGTTAGAAAAAAGCCTTCTCTCTCTATTTGAATAGAGTTTTTGCAATCAAAGTTTTGTGAACCATAAAAGCTGTTGCTTAACGCCCAGAAATTCAGTAACTGATTTCATTATGGCAGGAGGGGCTCAACCACTTTTTTTTTTTTTTCAAACAGCACGCTGTCGTCAAAAAATCAACCAGTTTACCAGTCATCGCCAGTCGTTGCTTTAACGCCAACATTAATTGTGAGTTCAACAGCATTTGACATTTTAAAAAGAAAAAATAAAAATAAATAAATTTATTTACTAAAACACAAAAATAGCAGCAGACGACGATGACGACTAGCATAAGGACGAAAAAGTAGCACACGCCAAAACGCAAGTCAGGGCAGGCACCAATGCAAGCAAGGAACACATTAAATAAAAATTTATTATGAATGAAATTGAAATTCACGTTTTGTGCTTTTAACTTTTTATGTTTTAGTGGGGCTGGGTATTGGGGGCAGGGTGTATATTCATTTGTTATGCTGTTATGCTGCATAACATATGAAGTTAGAAATGTTGACATTAGTTGTAGCTCTTTTTAGATTTTATTTGAAAAAGAAGCCGTTTACTTAAGTATTCAAATGAAACTATTCATTTAGAAAATTATTTCTTTAAAAATGATGTATCGCTGAAGATACTTTGCTGTATGTAACACAAATGTAAAATGCTATTTTGCTGGTAGTACCCTTTTTCATGTTATTTATTGTCGAAAGGGCAGAAAAATAGTATTTTGAGCTTTTGCACGCCTAATATGGGTTTAATAATCGTTATTTATGAGAGAAACTTTTAGAACTTGAAATTATCTTTTTAATGAGATATATATCACTGTTATCATCAGTGATATATCACAGATTGACGGTGATACATCACTGAAGTTATCAGTGATATATGTCTCATTTGAAAGATATTTTTGAGTAGCATTACTTCTTCTAGGAAACTAATTGCGTAATTAGCTTCTAAAGGGATTTAGACCACAAAATAGTGTTGTTTGTAAAAAAAGTTTGACATTTTTGTCTGGGATAAGTTTTGCAGACACAAAATTGGAGAGGAACTTATAGTGGTAAAAATTATCTACTCAAAGAAATACATATCACTGTCACAATCAGTGATATATCACTGACTGACTGTGATATATCACTGAAGTCAACAGTGATATGTACCTCATTAGAAAGATATTTCTGAGTAGTATTACTTCTACTATAAAGTAATGTCACAAATGGCATACGAGCGGATTTAGATCTCAAAATATTTTTTATCACATCAAAAAATTAAAAAAAATACTAGAAATTTTGTCTGAAATAAACTTCACAAATAATGTTTTTATAAAGTTCAAAATTATCTACTCAAAGGGAGACATGTCACTATCACAATCAGTGATATAACACAGACTGACGATGATATATCACTGAAGTCAACAGTGATATAAACCTCATTTGAAAGATATTTTTCTGTAGTGTAACTTCTTCTTAGCAAATAATGCAATTAACTATAAATCAGTGGCATAAGTTCTAAAATATGTTTTTAATGAACTTTCATCTCAAAGAAGTCACTTACAAGCATCTTTAAGTCAGCTGCATTGACTGCTTTAGTTACCAAAAAAATATAAAAATGTCAAGCATCGTTTTGCAGCACAAAAAATGCCCTAATTAAATGCAAGCAAAACCAAAAAAAAATGCTAAACGACAGCGTTGCAAACATTCTCCATGTTAATATTTTGATGACAAGGTTACCGCGGCGCTGCCACTTTTAATGCACTCCACTTACGTTAATTTAATCATAATTAAATACCAACCAACTACCTTTCATATGTGTAATTCAACTCCAAGTTGCATTTTTTTAATGCTTTTTGTTTAAACTTTTTGTTTTTGTTTTACTTTTTTTTATATTTCCGCTACAATCGGAAGGATCTCATATCACATTTGTGTAAATAACACACAAATTGCTTAATTTCAAAATGCGCAGCAAAACAACTTCACCCTTTCAGCTAAAGTAAAACGCGCTGACCTGGATTTTACTTTCGAAAATTTGTCTACAATTCAACCAACTTAATTCCACTTGGAGTGATGGTGCAACGTGATGTTGCGCGGCGCTATACCGTCGTCGTCGTCATCGTTGTTGTTTTGTTGCATCTTAGCGAAAATGCAACAAAACTTAAATGAAAAACAAAAACAAAAAACCAAATATGTACATATGAAAAAGTTTCAAATTGTTAAAAAAATACTGGGAAAAAAATAGAATGGTGTGCAGCCAACTTAACACAACGACAAGTACAACTAAAATGACTGCAACTAAACCGCAAACAAACACACATATGATTATGCGTTTATGTGTTGGTTAGTATATTTATGTTTGTATGGGTGTTTAGCTATGCGCTCACCTGTCCCATAACTTGGTGGGAGGGTGGTGCGGCTGCTTTGACAAAATAAATAAAAACTTTTCCACTGTGGCGGTGTTGCGCTACAAGCAATCAGTGCAAGCTTAGGAGGCACTTTATGAAGCTGTTGATATCACAACAAAACAGGGATTTTAAACGAGAAAGAGGTTGATCATCTTATTGAATGCATTCCAAATTCAATTTCGGTCAATGCTTTCCGAAGCAGCAATTTAATCGATAAAGATCAAGTGTAGGGAATCCTGCCATTCATTCATTCATCCATTTTGCATTTTGACGATAATGCAAAGTATATTTGTAAATACATTAGATTGCCCATATGTGCTAAGTTGTGACTTGTTTTCTCCAAGTCCATTTTCATAAAATTAGAATTTAAAAAAAAAATAAAATTAGGAATCTCCAGTGGAAAACCCCAGCCGGTTTTCGATTGAAGCTTGAATATTGATTTTTTTTGGCTAATGTTATTAAGTCAACTTATATACAGAATGACTCGACCGGGATTATCTTCTCAGAAGGTTGATTTTTTGTAATTTTCAAAGAGCAGAATAACTCTTCTGAAAATCCTAAGTTACAGGGAATTAAATGTAAATCATTTTAAAATAAATGCTTGTTAACATCGTCTAAATCACAAAAACTATTTTCATATTTTCTAGCCTGTATAAATTAGATTTTCAAAAGAAACTGATCGGACGTTTCAAGTAGAAGCATGCTATCAAAAGTAAACGTTGCTATTTTTTCAAATATTTTTAATTTTATTTAATAGACCAGCTTCGCTTTCCTTAAAAATTATACTGACCAATGAATTCTTCACATTTTTCAGTTTTGTCGAGAACTAGTTCTATATTTCATGTCGGACGATTCACACAGTTGGCATAAGCCACAATACACACACAAAATAAAAAGCGCAATTAAGTTTTGCTAATAGCTTCAAATATCTTTAATCTGCTCTATTTAACATAACTTTCAAATTTCCCAATTGTATTGTAACTTTCCGAGTAATCATTCATTGAAGTTAAGATAGCTCGACGCCACACAAAGAACTTAGTTATATTTGTATGGAGTTGAGATACTTTTTAGATAGTTGAAAATTGGAAAGAGGGGATCCAATTGAAACACTTTAAAGGAAGGTTATGGCTATCCAATGTCATTAGCAAAAGTTAATTACGCAGCTACTACACAAAAAACAATGCATAGCAATGTTAATACTATGCCCTTTGGTTCAATGGTAAGCTTATCACAAAGATTTCATATTAAAACAATAGTTTTGCTATAATTTGAATACTTTGCATACTATTAATTTAATAGTATCAACATTATTACTATTAATACTATACACAGAATTAATTTTAATAGAAATACGCACTATACAATGGCTTTTCCATGGTGTCGCACGGGACCGTCGAACACATTTGAAGTTAAGAAAAATTCAAAATAAGACGGATTTTTATTTTGACGATAAGCTTAACTTATAGCTCTTAGATAGCACTAAAATTGGTGCTTAGTTTGATTTGGGGCGGTTTTTTGTTTACAAGATAATTGCAAAAAACCAAATCGGTCGCACGGGACAAAAACAAAAGTAGTTTTCGCGGCGAACAATTCAAACGAAGATTTCAGGGTAACCTGAAGCAATATTTCAATGTGACTAGTTTTAGAATGTTGTGCATTGATGCCATACAAATTTTAAATTCAAAATCTTTTATAAACAACCAGGGCTTGCCGGTGAACGTTGCTTCACCTTATCTTGTTAAGTTGACATGGCATCACCAATTTTTCCAAGGGATTTTATATGTGTACCAAATCTGATAAATTATAAATTTTTTTTTTAGGGGCGTGGCATCACCCATTTTACCAGTGAACATTATTGGTCCCGGTGCTTTGTATATATCTATCAAATCTCATTCATTTGCGTTTAATATTTTCAGAGATATGATGATGTGATTTTTGTGGGGGCGTGATACCCCCATTTTTTTCAATACACATTATTTGCATTGGTGTTTTTCAGAAATGTACCAAATCTCATTTATTTAGAGATATGATGATTTAATTTTTTGGCTCACGGTGGATCTTTCTGTGAAAAGGTCAATATTTATAAGTGTAATGTAAATTTAAAAATGTCTTTATAGTAAATGTCTTTATTTTTGCGACCCAGCAAAGGTCAACCTCATCAGATGCATCCAGAAGAACTTACAAGCATACTTTATTATACCGTAAGCATAGATTTGTTGCGAATCATAACGAAAGGAAAATAAGGAATTTGTAAAAGCTTTAACTTTTTTAACTTTCTCTTGTTATGTATCGCTTTACTGTTTAAACTCGTTTATATTATCCTTTTTTTTTTTTTGCTTATCGCCTTCGTTTGCCAGCTTATTTGGTTAGAAGCAGCGTGTTGCAGTCTGAGAAATTATTATTTTAATCGTTTCATGAAACAGATAATGATTAACATTATATTTGCTGTCAACAAGAATGTATCAGATAACTTTTTGGAAGAGCATACGAGCTTTTTATGAACATCAATAATTTTTTGTTACTCTTTTAGACATTTTGCCTCGTCCTCGTAGTTTTGTCGGTGTCTACAAAAATACTTAACAGTAAGCTCGTTCGAGCCAGTCATCGGATTCACGCTACTTGACAGCAAAATCATGTAAATCGTTATCTGTTCTGAAAAACAATTTAAATCTGAATTTCTTTTCGTCATAAGTAGACCATGAAAATCATTTTGGATATTCCTTAAAATGTGAACATGTAAGCTTGCAAGTTTTTGAGCTTCTTAAGAGGTAAATTGTTGAATTGATTATTTTTCTACAGTAAGTTGGTCTTTTGCAAAACTAAATGTTCGTTCTTTTCCCATCAATTCAATTCATATTGTTTATTTTTGCTAAAGTCCAAACTAACACCCGTTACAAAACACACATGTCCATTATGAATTATTGAGTTATAAAAACGCTCTTTTAAAAACAGAAAATTGGACATTTCTGTTTTATTTCATTTAAACTTTTATGTTGCTTTAATTCTTTTCATTTAATTTTATTTTGTTTTTGTATAACCATTTAGGACCTCGGATATAGCTCCAATTTTGCTCATATTTAGCGCAATGTTTTTGTTTTTATTTTTATTTCTCATAACCAAGTGTCCACTTGAGTTGAAATTTACGTGCTTGCAGCTTTTAACAATTAGTCAAAACAAGCGAAAGCTATGTAACAACTATTTTCGGTGAACCCCATAGCACTTGGTTGTTGGTAGTTTTCCACATATTTTTCGTTGTATTTTTTGATGTTGTTGTTTAGTTGTTGTCATTGTTGTTGTTGTTGATGATGACATTTATAGTTTTGTTGTTGTTTTTGTTGTTTTTTGTGCGTTTTGCAAAATTCACTCTTGGTTGCACCTCGTTGATTCTTGAATGGATAAATATTTTTTATATAGCGATGGCTTTTGTTTTTTGTTTGAGGTTTTTTTTTTTTTTTTGTTACGCTGCATGTGATATTTTTATCTGTTGCAGTTGCTGTGTCTCAAAATGCGGGATATTGCTACGTTGGGTTGTATATTTTCGAAAGCACCTGTTTGATGGATTGGTTTGGTGCAGAGTTGTGCATCGTTGAACTTTTATGGAAGTGTTTATGCGGGCTTCAAGTGGTGGTGGTAGTGGTGAGGATGGTGGTGTGTGCAGTCAGTTGTATTTATTGTCTTTATGTAGTCAAAATGGTATGATATGTTTTGGAAAGGGCAGCGTCCTTGAGATAAATGAAATTTTATAAAACGAACGTGGTTTTATTTTACACAGTTTTGTGGTTTTAAATTTGAAACTAAAGCATTTTAGGTAAAATATTTTTGAAGAGAAAAATGTACTAAAATCTGAGATAAGCAAATATGCTGAAATTTTATAGCGAAAGTCAACCTTAAAGAATTGAAATGGAACCTTTAAGTAAGTAGGAAACGCTGTCATCACTAAACATCGTGGAAATGATTGGCGGAACAAGACGTAAGTCTACACGGAGAAAAATGTGTATCATAATTTTTACTCCACTCGAGTACTAGAAAGATTTAAGTAATAAACACTAAATTCAAACATAAATAAACATTCATGATATGAACTATTTTACGGTTCCTAAAGTAATTATTACAAATTAAATATAGTTAAATAATAAAGTAATATTTACTTTAAATTGCATAAATTTTCCTATACGTAGAGTAAATTATGCTTTCAGCCAGAAAAATGTATAACCATTTTTACTTTATAATTCTAGTTAACATTTCTGTGTTTGGACAGACATAAATATACAAAATTTATGCCTCTTCATTATAAATGTCGGTGGTGTAGAGGTCTAACAAGTTTGCATTGTAAACAAAAATGTTATTTTTCTATCTATCAAACGGATGAGCCTCGGTTCAAATCCCAGTGCGGTCAGTTCCTTTCTTTTTTTTAACTTTACAGTAGGTTAAATAATACTTTTTTTTTAAATTGCTATACTGTAAGGTTTTTCGAAAATTCTAAATTTACTAAAACAGTATGGTAAATTTTATTTTATTCGGGAGTTGTCACTATATCGACTTGAAATTCTAGCAAAATTTACTAGAAATAAAGTAATATGAATTATTTTTTCTCTGTGTTGGAACTATTGTAGAGAACAGAAAGCACTGTCACTTAACCATTAACAATGTAAGAGTTTCATAAAGGTCTTATGCTCTGCGTGGAGCTTAAGGACATATGAGAGCAGATAACAGTATGCCACTAAAGTACAGCAAGTGTTAACATGATGCACAATCAAAACGTTACCTCCGCTACTGCTGCCCAATGGTGAACATGCACTCACCACCAGGAAGCGCCCAATCAATGTTGATTTTATTTAAACAACCGGAAATCCTGTGAACCGTTGTCAATACGAGAGAACACTCTGAATGAGCATTGTATCGGAATTCCTTTTGTTATACGTGATTCAATAACCTGTAAGGAAACTAAGTACTAAAAACCAACGAGTTTTCAAACGAAATTTCAGCAAAAAACTAAAAATTCCCCAGTCAAGTGTCAGCAAAAATGAAATTTCCCACCACAATTTCCGTTTATTCTCACGTTCGCCAAGGCGGTCGGGGGTTGTTGAAAGAAATTTACCGCATAACAGGACTCAAACATAATAAAAACAACAAAAAAGACATAGAAATGCGAAAACATTCCAACGTGCAAATGTGGTTTTCACTTTATTTTCTGTTGTTTTTTTTATTTTTTTTTGCTTTGTGTTTTGTGTGCTGACACTTCTCCTTTACAACGTTTGCAGTTCGCGCTTTGGTCAGTCGCGGCGCGCTATTGTCCTGCGCTGCTGCTGCGCTGCAAAACCGAACGCAGCAGCGCTGATATTTTTGCTATGGTTTCTGTTCGCGCGTTCCTTTTGAATGATTTTTGCAGGGAATGCGGGAAAAAAAAAATTACGAAAAATAAAACGTTCGATAAAGTTTTTTCGATGTTTTTTTTTTTCGCTATGAAAAATTTGTTGCAAAAGTCAAAATCATGCCCACAAGCATTTGTGTACGTCACATCCGGTTTAGTTGTTTTCGTTCATTTCATGTCGACAACATTTGGTTTTGTTGTTTTGGTGTAGAAGTTCTGCGTTTTTTATTTTTTTGCTGTTCTCTACTTTTGGCACAACTTCTTGCTTCATTGCGCACCCCCACGACACCAGGTGCACATACATCCATACGGTTCTAAGTATTGAGATAAGTGCCAGTGGACTAGACTCAGACCGAGACCCATATTGGCTGTGGATTGCACACACCTGTAATTTAGTGCTTGCCATATTGTTACATCATTTGTAACACAAACAGCACATTTGACTTTTTTTGTCTAAGGATATTGCAATTTTCGATACAGCAATATCGATACTTCATAGACGTAAGTACATTAGATCTTGCGTGTGTTGCTGTTGCTAATAGCTATCTTCAAACTGAGAGGTTCTTCATTACTTTTGTGTCAAATTATCTTTTGATATCGGGAATATTGGAACTTTTCTCATAACATGAACTACCGGTATCTATATATGTACATGCGTATCTGAATATATCGATAAAATGAGATGGAAAAAACTCTCTAAAATTACTTAATCTTTCTAAGACTAATAATATAAAATTTTATGAACTTTAGTCATTTTTTGCAAGAACTGAAAATTCCATGCATTTTTTCACTTTAAAAATTATGCCATTTATCAAAAACAACAACAGGAATTATGACAAGAAAGAATAGAGAATAATACAATGAAACATGCTACCAATTTATATGAAAGCACATAGCGTAGTCCGTTGATAAATGCGCTTTGTACAGGGTTTAAATTCAAATGTTCGTGGTTCAAACCCGACCTCAGACAAAAAGTTCAATTTTTCAATTGATATATCATTTACTTTAAAGTAAATTGAATTAAACATAAATTGATCATAATTTTCATAGTACAAAAATGCAAATGAACTAAAGTTTATAAAATTAGTATTAAGTTGCATAAACATAAAAGTTTGGTTAAGTTTCGATGTTTTGAAGTTGCGCATGAGCGAAAGTCATCTCAGTACCCATTTTCTATTTTTCTATTTTTTTGTTAATTTCTTTTGAACATATGCACTGAATCAGCAATTTTCTTGACGAAAATTTGTTTCACCATTTGCAAAATTATGGAATTATGGAATTTAGTCGAGAATTTAATTTTCAGAAATGAACCTGAATTGATCTCGAAGATCATGCGACATGAAAAGTGATATATTTTTTTATTTTGTTTTAAGTTTTTGATCTTGTTTCAGACTTGAAAGAAAGCATTACAAATGTAGGATAAAGTGGTCGAAAATTGAACTTTCATAATTTAGTTTCTGAGATGCCTATGTGATGGTCAGATTGGGACATCCTACATGACGGACTATTCAATCGGACAATATACTTAAAAGTTTGAATACGATTCAGGAAAAGTTTCAGTTTGTAGAAAAACCATCTATTGGAACAACAAATAATAAATTAGGTATTGGGCCAATACCCAATTCGGAACAAAACTGTATTTTGTAAAGTTTTTGTAAGTTTATTTGAAAAAGTTGTAAAGTTTCATTGATATGTCCTTTTAAATGTTGTTCTATGATCAATGGAACCCTTTCACTTTAACACACATAATAAAATAAAATTGCCGTGGATCCCATTTGGATTCATTGGAATCCATTCATGTTCCAGTGTTCTATTACCAGGTGACCAGGTGGACATATTGGGTTCTTAGTATGAAAGGTCCTTATTTTCAAGGACAAAATTCAGGCATTAGCAAAAATAAACTACACTAAACTGATACATTGTTTCATGTTCTACGAATCCAATTTGGTTTCATTGTAATCCTTTTATCTTTCAGTGGTCCATGAGCACGTGACCAAGTGACCATATTGGATTCTTGGTATGAAAAGACCTTATTTCCAATGGCAAAATTCGGGCATTAGGAAAAAGAGTTTAATCTAAACTGATACAGGAGCATTCCAAAGTTGGTACGGGACAAATCGTACGCATTTTTTGAGTTTAAAAGTTAAATTAAAGACAAACCAAAATGTTATCAAAAAAAGCATCTAGTACATTTATTTTGTGTGATATAGACCTACTAAAACCAATTATTTGTTCTTAATAATATTTATAGATACTGAGTAATTAATATGAAAAGAAGTTCGTTTGTACGGGACAGCCCAAATCTACCATACTTTCCATTTTTTGACTTTGTAGCAAGTTTTTAGCGAATCTTATTTGGTTTCACTGGAATTCATTTATCTTTCAGTTGTCTATGACCACGTGAACGAGTGACCATATTGGGTTCTTAATACGAAAAGTTTTTATATTCAAGGATAAAATCCTGGCATTAGCAAAAAGAAACTGCACTATGCTGATGCGATGTTTCAAAAACTGTTTTATTTTCTACGTATCTCATTTAGTTTCAACGAAACCCATGCATGTTCCTTTAATCCATGACCAAGTGACCAAATGGTCATATTGCGCACTTCAAAGTTAAATGCTCAAAACACAGATACCTACTTTTCACTTTAAAACAAGAATATCTCAAAATTCTGACGTGACAAAGCATGTCAAAAACCTTCAGAATTCGGAATCAGAACACATATGGCTCACAAAATATGGCGTCGCTTTAAAAAAACGTTAAAATTATCCGAAAAGTATGTATACATTGGCCCAAGGGGTAGAAAACTACTCCAGCAATTTTAACATCGAATATTTCAGACATGGCAATCCTGATTTGAATTTTTTTTTTTCACATACTGAAACCACTATCTTTTGTCAACATGAAGCGAGTACTGACGTTATCATTTTAAATATAAAAATATTTTTAGTTTTTTTTTTTCAAAATGGCCTTTTTGGAGACTTTCGGTTTGTGTGAGGGGGCGGTGTGGGAGTGGTGAATCTAAGGCCATCGTGATACACAATTGATAGCCAACATTTCAAAGGTCAGATATGTATTAACAAATAGTTGTTAGAGTTTCTTGTTTCATAGAAATCCTTATGGGTAAATATTGTATTGGCGTTCCACGTTGGGCGCCAAATATGACAAAAGATATTTGTAAAATATTTAATATTATTTATTCTTAAGTCTTACAATTTGGTTGCTTCTGAGTTAAGTTTTAAAATACGTGTGACTCATCGTTTCGAAGATATCTCTCAAAAACCATTTTTTTTTTCGAGTATCTTTTAAGCCATGAAACACACGAAAAACAAAGGTTTATTGAAAATAGTATAATGAACCTTTCCACTTTATTTATCAAGCATAAATTTATGTTATTCCCGTGGAAAAAATTCAATTGGATCTATTTCGCAGAAAAATCCTAATTTTCCTGTGCTACAAATGAACAGAATATTATTTTTAGTAGTAGTGAAATTAATATTTTTTTTACATTATACAATACGTGTTATAAACTTGAATTGTTCCAGTTAATTAAATAAAAAATGATGTCCAATGCATTACCAAATCGAAATAAAATTGAAACACTTTTAAAACATCAACATCCAAAATTTTGCAGAAATCTTTTTCATCATTAGTAGGTATCGAAACATGTATGTATGTATGTTTAGATATTAAGTATAAATTTTGTTACTTCCATAGCTATGAAAAACTCTGAAACGACAACACACATTTTGCCTTCAGTGAATGTGCACTATAGGCAGCCCCGCTTTTTCTGTGGTCACAGACAAATGAAGCGAATCATTTCCGTCGTTTCCGATATATTTGGTTTTTGTTTGTCTTCTGTTGGAATTTTTCCATTTTTTTCGAGCAGGTTGCATGTCTTTTTTTTTCTGACTGAAAGCAAAAAGCCACAACAAAGTTTAAACAAAGTTAACTTAGCAATTCCCAACATCACTGGTCCGTCTGCCTGGACGACAGCTAACAAATTTTTTTGTATTTTTTTCATTTTTTATTTTTTTTTGCTTCATTCTGAGAGTTCAACGGATGTGAAAACTTTATAATAGACGTGTTGACAGCAGGCTTTAATTTATCGAAGTTGACTTTGGTGTTGGGGGGTGGAAAAAAAGTAAAAAAATTTGTTAAAATTGCAAAGCGTGAAATTGAGTTATTGGCTACCTAATCGTAGTTCAATTTCGATGCGATTTATACTAAAATCGATCAATGATTTGTTGGTGATTTATGCCTGCGGCAATGATAAGAAAGTTTTATATTACGAATTAAGGAATTATTATACTTTAATAGCGGCAGAGTTTCCATTCCAAGTCAAGATATGGTAAATGTAATATAAATTATAAAAAAATTAATATTTTCTAGCACATAAATTTCATTATTTCTTATTGCTTGATTGTAAAATAAATTGCCATTCCTGCTATAGCCAAGAGTTGCCTTAAACAGGAAAACATAAAGCAAGTATCCTGTCATGCATTATATCAAAAGGCAACCTGCTTTCATGCCCTCAATGCTAAACATGCAAAACAGTAAAATGCAATAAAATTTAATTAATTTAGTGAATTATGAATTGAGCTCAAAAGATCCAAAGACAGGCGACGAACGACAGACGATGAGTCACATGGTAGGCAAATATTTATGCAGGATCATTGAAACGCTGTGTTGCAGTTTCAATAAGATTCCTTAGCCGTTGATATGCGCCGCTGCAATGAAGAAAATTTCATTAGCACAGAGCACAGACATTGTAAATAGAAGACCAAGAAAGGAAGAATGCTGCCCTCGGTTGAGCATGAGGTTGGATGAAGGTTCCAACCGATTCTGCCTTCTTGTGTTGAATGCCGCTTTCATCATGATTGTAATGTTAATTTCGTGTTGCAAGTGTGAAATGAAAATATTTCTTTTTCTTGCCAGAATAATTCAATTTATGTTGTTGAACAAAAAATGACAGATATTGCAGGGAATATTTGATTTTGTCTACTTTTTTTTTTTTGCTACATACATATACTCTTATCGTGAGCTTCGTCGCCTTTAAATTTAAATGAATTCCTTAAATATTGCAAAGCAAATGCATGAATTATGAAGGAAAGTACGTTTTATGGACCTTTCTGTGCAAAAGCGTAAAAATAAGTGCTCCTTAAAGTAAACAAGGATTTCTTGGTTAGCAGTTAATGCAAAGATTATAACAAAATTATAGCAAAAGCTTCATGTCATTGCTCAGTATGTTATAAAATGTACTGGCATCATGGAGAAAATTCTCTGCTATGCTATATGTGTTTGTATTGTATACACAGTAAAAATTTTAGTTTAATTTTAAAACCAAAAAGTTCCAATTCCGACAAAAGTATGAATTTTAAACTATATTGGAATAAATTTCATACTTTTCTGGTATAAATTTTAAACTTTTATGGAAAAAAATTACGATTTAATACCAAAAAAGTTTAAAATCAATACTAAAGGGAATCAAAAGTAAGAAAAGTAAACTCTAATTTTTTAGTGTGGAATCGCATAGCATTCAGTTCAATTCCAGATACTCCTTTTTAGTAACGAGAGAACAAAAAGCAGAATATCCAACATTTTCGGGCATGTGGCTTGAAAGCAAATTCGCCCGCTAGAAAAACACATGCAAGGCTGTGCAAAAGTCATTACTCTGTCGGAAGATGCAATAATTTGTTCAAATGATGGCAAATGTTAATTCTGCTTTGATATGTATATTATATATACATAGGAAATTATTTGACAAAGAGCCAAACAGTTGAATCCAGAGGTTTTGCGAGCAACAATTCAAAATGCCATACAACGAGCACAAATGTGCGTTAACTCAGGAGGTAAGTAATATCATAATGAGAATGAGGCATAATTTTTGGTAATGGCGTCATATGTCATTGTCCTTTGACATTTATGTTAAGGATAGATGCAGAATTAGTCGACAATAAGCAGACTAATTCAAAATTCAATTTAAAATGCCATAAAATGAAATCTAATGTGCACCAACATAGAACCGATATAGTTTTCTCGACTAAATGGAAAAAAACTTACATATTAAATAATCATAATTCAAGAGCAGGATCAAAGTTTTTCATTTTTCAAAAAAAAAAAAATTATAGCCAAAATAGATCTGGTGGTAACTTTTGCTCCACCTTGTATATGATATGCCTAAAATCGAAATAGAATGGCACCCCTAAAACAGCTAGTAAAAAAACAAAATATATAATTTATACAGCATATCGTCCCTGCACAAATAAGATTAGGTTAGGTTAGCTCCGGGAGATAACCATGTTGTCATCATTAACTTTGGTCTCGGAAATGAGCCTATTGTATACTTTAGCAAAGAAAGTCAAAAAGAACCACTTGGATTTAAGACACACTCCAGATAGTGAGTCAAGCGATTCAAAATTTAAATGACCAAAGTTACTTTTACGTCTAAGAGCAAGCCCAAAAGAAATGAAAGACTGTTTCTTCTATATCAGGGTCATTACAACTACTACAAAGGCCGCCAATGTTAGAGAAACCTATGTGAACGAGATGCATAGATTCTTATGGCACAATGTCCAGTAATAGCATCCAGAAGTAGCAATTTGGATACATTTCCCTTGATTACGCTAATGTGTTTTCTTATTGAAAGGTCAGCCAAAAGGGTATTTTGGTTTGATCCCACTTTAGTCAGTTCATCAGCAATTTCGTTGCACTCCAAATTACTATGCCCTGTAAACTAGCACGGGAATGTTCTTACAGCTTAACAAAAGTCTTGACATGATATAATTTGATGAGATTGCTTTAATGGCCACCTGCTTATCAACGTTAATAACAACGCTTCCAAAAAAATTGGGACTTATGAGCATTGAGGATTTTACAAGCTTTACGAACAGTGTAAGGCTCTGCCTGAAAGACACTACAGTCGTTTGGTAGTCTGTAAGATTTTGCTTAGTCTAAAGAGTTAGAATAAATGCCTGATCCAGTACCTCTATCCAAATTTGACCCACCCATTTGACCCAAAAAAAGTCCGCCATACCGCCTCTTAAACGATGTATTTTTGCAAGAAAATACGGAAATTTTTTTGTCCGAACGTAGGGATCTCCCATTAACATTTTTCATCATATCTTATGCATTCACGAACCGATCTTAAAGTATGTATCAATATTTATGTCTTAAAGAGACCTCTTTTTTTGCTCAAGAGATCATTGACATCAAAAGCCCCGTTCAAGTACTTACCCAAAATTAAAGCTCGCAAAAAATCAAGGAAGTAATTTGATTACTCCAACAGAAATATTTAAAAAAATGTTTTTATTTTTTTTTTTTGCTGAACATAGGCGTCTAGGCATTACCAGAAAAAAAAGTTATCCGTACAGCCTCCGAAACAGAGTATTTTTGGAAGACAATTCAGGAATTTTAATTTTTTTTTTATCATATCTTCGGCATTTACAGTCCGAATTTAAAGTGCGATTTATTAATATTTATGCCTCGAAAAGGCCAATATTTTTGCTTCGATAATCATTGACATCAAGTGCCACTTTCTAGTACTTATCCATGAGATCTCAGTTCCTACCATCGTAATGTAACACCATGGCCTCAGAAAATTAAAGTTCGCAAAAAATCATTAAACTTTTTCTAAGGAAGTATTTCGGTTTTGATATCCATACATTAATTTTATTAGCAATCCGAATATCGGCATTAAATTTAGCATATTTTTTGTATGCGTATTACTGCCAAACATATTACACTCCAGTTATGTGCCCCACGCTCCGCTTTGCGAGAATTACAAGGGGATGCACATAATGAAACACAACTTAAAAAGGTAATTCATATTTAAAAGGCCCCTCAATGTGTAACTTTAAATGATGGGCTAAAATTAAGAAAAATAAAAAATTCACCAATGCACAGAATATAAAAACAAGTTAATTAGTCGAAAAACTGGGGTATATTCTAAAAATGCTACCATTCCCAAATAACACCACCACAACAAGCCACCACCACCATGATGAATAAAGCATCCGCTGTAAAATTTGTAGATCTGTGAATACGTTTTTATAATGGGAACGAGCGAGTGCGCTCTGAAGAAGCTTTAAATTTGCCATTAAAATTTTACTACAAATTTTTCATGCAGGTGAGAGCGTTTCATTCAATGGAAGGCTCGTGGTTGGGGGACAGAGGGGTGCTCGTTCAGTTAGAAGCAAGGAAGCTACTGATGGTGGTCATTATCCTGCGTTTGCTTTTTTTCTGGTTGGTTTTGCGGTTTTTTCTCTTGATTTTAATGTGTTTGTGTGCAGCGTGCTCCGTTTAGCTCTTGTGCGTTTTTTGTGCTGTGTATTATCATGTTTTGTGTGTGTGTGCGTTTAAATGAGCGGTGGTTAACAGTTTCTCAACATTGAGCGGTTTTTTATATATTTTTTTTTTACTTTAAAATTAAATTAAGTGTGAACAATTTTTACGAAAAATAAAAGTTAACAGATAAGCGAAAAAAAAAATTCCGTTTATTAAGGAATTTGCTATAAACTCTGCTGTAAAGTTTATTTTTTTGCGTTAGCGGCGCTAATTAAGCAATAAGGTTTTGGTTGCGGTCTTTATTAGGCGCTTATTGAACTCAGTGCTGTTTTTGAGTTGAATCATATTGTCATCGATGAATCATCATGTCAATAATACAAACAAAGTGCACTCTAAATGAAATTTTCCGTAATGATTTTTTCACCGATGAATCATTATGAGAATTTCAGTATCGGACAATGTCATTTAAATGTCTCTAAGCTTTTCCAAATCAGTGATATTGTCTGTTTCAAGTCGCTTAAAACTTGTCGTCTGCATGACATTGTCTGTTACATGTCGGTATCGAGAATTTAAGAAGCGTAAATGGCACGAATACTGCCGACTATATAAAACACCGTTGGACAACTGAAAAAAACCAATAAAACCTGATAACATAGCTAAAAATAATTTACATGTGTCTTCCAGTTTTTCTGGATCAGGACGAAATTGTTTTTAATCGGTTTTTGAAGTTTTCTATACAAGTGTTGAGTCGACACACTCAATTTTACGATCTGAGGTATATCAAGTCTTCTGAAGACTTATGGAGGATGTTAAGGGAAATATTTTTGTAGGAAGCTTTAACACTCTTCATCCCGCACAAATGGGTCACTTTTGACCATTTCCCAAAAAGGTACAAAGATTACCCGTTAAACGGGGAAATAATGGATCAATATGTACCACAGAAATATTTGCTATAAAATTTCACCAATAGTTGCCGAACATTAAAAAGTCGAAAATTCATTGCGAATGCCAAAAAAATCAACAATATCAATAAAGACCTCACACATTTCATGTTAATTACATTTTTTACGTATTATTCTTAAGTTGTATACGTAAGCATTTCTCGACTTCGGTGACTCCTAATTAAACTTTTTTTAGAATATTTTGTGTAACATTTTTACCCACTGTTATAATTTTTGGGGAAAAGTGGTCAAACAGACCCACAAAAACAGGATAAAATGGGTTGACGTGTTTTTTCCTTATGTGATTTTGTTATGACCTTGGGAAAACAAGTTTTATCCAAAATACAATATATTTCTAAGGTTAAGTATCAGATATTATAGATAGATACTCCAGGTGAAAAATCTGACCGCATAAAGCCAGGATTTTTCATAAAATAGCTTGGTTTTTATTTAATTACGATCTCAAAAGTATTTGGAGTAAATCATATGACATCTCAAATTTTTTATCTTGAGTCAATATATAGAAAAAAATTATATATGATTCTTAACATCAGACATATATTATTTTCTAGCTAAAATAGACAAAAGAAACTTATTTTCGAAATTTCACACCACTGTAAAATTTTAAAACCACGTTTTGGATAAAACTTGTTGTTCCAGGGTCATAGCAAGTATTTCTGTGGTACACACTGACTCAGTTTTCTACTTTATAGCAGTAATTTTTAAGTTTTTCTTACAAAAATTACGCATTTATGGGGGATGTAAAGGGTTAAAGTTTTCTACAAAAATATTCATCTCGATATCGTGCCTAAGTTTTCAGAACACATGATATACCTCAGATGCAAAGATTGTTTCTAAAGTTAAGTGAGTCGATTCAACACATGTATAGAAAACTTCAAAGGCCGATAAAAAAAAATTCAATCTGATCCAGAAAATCGGGAAGACACGTATAATTTATTTTTAACCATTTTTTCAGAATATATTGGTTTTTTCAGTTTTGCGAAATCGTGTCGGATGGTGAAATATCTAAATAAAAAGGCAAAAAAGGCCAATTTTTTTTTTCTTCTCATGCTGACGTTGTTATTACAAATTCATTGATGACAACTCGATGATATTTTTCTCTACCAGTCACTCGGAAGTAAATCATTCATAAGTGAACCATACTGACATTGTCTGTTACAGGTGTTGCTAGCACACAGACAACTCAATGACATTATCAGCATAAGTTATCAGTCATTCGTTCGAAAAGTTCATGCACAAAGTTGAACCAATGTCTCCGTTTTTCACCTATTATTTTATATTCTCACTATAATCATCGTGATATTCACCATCGAGAGGTCACATTCTTTAACAATTACATATATTATTTTCAAGCTAAGTTTTCCGGTAGCACAATGAAAATTTGCAATTATATGAAAGTATTTCATTTCGTGAAAATGGTACATTTATCATTAATTGTCCTGTTGTTGGTAGCGTCAAATAACTCATTACACATAATGGCATTGTGTCCTGTTTTTGCTTTTATGTCTGGCCACTACATCAACAATTACACCTACGTATTATTCATTGTATCAACTTTCCAGCCGGAATGTTTATGATGATAGTTTTGAACAATTGAAAAGTTGAATAACTGATTTTTTATGTTGCCATGTGATTTATTTGCGACTAAATTTTTGGAAAACTTTTTTTTTTTTCATTGAGTTTTGCAATGCTGCAGATAATCAACTGAATTTTGTACTTAACAATTACGTAGTAATATATTGAGGGTTTTTAATGAATTGATTGGAATTAATTATTTTTAATTCAATATGAATGCAGTTGAATGCAAATACTCGGAAATAATGTTTTCCTTAACATATGTATGCATTGTCATGACTTACCTAGCACAAAATTTTGTTGTTGGCAATCTGAAAATAAAAAAATAAAATTTAATAGTTTCAAGCAGAGTTTCGAATTATAATTTCAAAAGCTTAAACAAATTTATTTCGATAGAAAATATATAACTTCAAAAATAGCAAAAAAAAAAAACATAAGCCTTAGAAAAGTTTTGATTCTGGAGTCAGAATCATCGTAAAAATATTCGTCGGAATACATAGCTTTGGTTAAAAATTCCATCTTATTCGGAATCAGAATCAAATCAATCTTCAAAAGCTCTGCTATGCGACAAATAAGATGAAATCGGATATGCTTATAGTTCCTATATGATTTACTGAGGCATAAATCAGATTTAGAGCTTATTATCGAAATGCGGAGCTTTTGAAGAATGATTTAATTCCGATTCCGAAGTGTATTGCATTTCAGAACATGCCTGAATAAGTTTTAAAGCATTTTCATATGTTTTAAAATTTGGTGTGTAAAAAATTTTAAAAATATTGCTTAAATCACATTTTAAACAAAAGATCAATTAATAACTGATTACCCCATCACTTATTGATTAAGGGAGTAGTCAGGTAGAAGTAGCGTTTTTGCGAAACAATTTTTTTTCATATAAATTTTAATTCCACATTTTTGATGTTTTTATATGTTATTGTACATATTTTTAAGTAGAGAAAAAAAAAAAAAATTTTCAATTTTCGTTGACTTCCGGTGAAGATATGGGCGACCGGAAGTAGGACGGTTTTGATGTGGTACCCACGATTTCTCGATTTCAGATCATCTGAAACACAAAAAACAAATTGCATTTTAAAGAACATGTAAATGGCTATCTTGGGTACTAGAACTGGAAAAAAATATTGATAAATAAACAAGTAGTGCAATTTTCAATTTTTTTGGTCTTTTTCAACCTCGTTTTTTGTTATTGACAGTATTGATTCTAGTACCCAAGATAGCCAAATCTATTACAAACATTTAAAAAAAAAAATTCAAGTAAATCGGTACAGTAGATCAGCAGGAAAATTTTTTTTCACCGAAATATTTTAAACTTAAAAATACTTTTGAATTTTTTTTTAAAAAACCCCTCTTAAATTTTTTTTAAAAGTACTTCAAATTAAAGCATAATTTAAAAGCTTTAAAATGATGTGTGACTCAAGATGGTATTCGGTCGTTGGATGAGAGTTTTTGGCTTTTAAACGCCCACAGCAGGCAAAACTCTTTGTTTACTCAAGAGGAAGGCATCTTACGAAAAAAGCGTTTAAAAGCCAAAAACTCTCATCCAACGACCGAATACCATCTTGAGTCACACATCATTTTAAAGCTTTTAAATTATGCTTTAATTTGAAGTACTTTTAAAAAAAATTTAAGGGGGGTTTTTTTTAAAAAAATTGAAAAGTATTTTTAAGTTTAAAATATTTCGGTGAAAAAAAATTTTTTTCATCATGTAATATTTTTTTATAAAAAGAACATTTAAAAATGAATGGGACAAGTTACTTTACAAACTTTGGTGTAAGCTCTAAATTTTTGAAAAAACGCCTTTTCATGAAAATCACTAAAAACGCCAACTTCAACACCCTGTATTTTAACAATTAATGGTACTAGGACCAAATCCTCCCGGAATATTGTTTTTGTATATCAGGACTACTATATTGCCAAATTTGAGCGAAATCGGAGACAAAAAAATTTTCAGCTGGTACACTTGACGTGTTTTGCTTCATAT
The DNA here is from genome assembly GCA_951812925.1 of Calliopum simillimum. NCBI lineage: Eukaryota > Metazoa > Arthropoda > Insecta > Diptera > Lauxaniidae > Calliopum > Calliopum simillimum. The sequence goes on from OX638369.1 coordinate 18,028,224, forward strand.
TTATATGCGTAACTTTTTTTACTTTTTTTTTTTTGACAAGCACCCTTCCAATTTTTGATTCTTATATAAAAAGTGACCTCTCCACCAAGTTTGGTGAATGTGCCTCAAAAACTGTAGAATTCCACAATTTTTGAGAATTCCTCATATCTATATATAAATAGGCAAACGAAATCGGTTAGGTCCCTGTTTCTATACCTAAATCTCAACCGATTTGCTTGATTTTTTTTTTGTTGGAAAGGTTGTGAGGAGGAGCAGTGCATAGGACTATATTTTTTTAAGTGGGCGGTGCCACGCCCCTAAATTGAAAAAACGCTCTCACGGCTAAACCGCTGCATCGGTTACAACGAAATTTGGTATGGAGATAGGATTGGCACTAAGAAACGATAATATGACCATTATATTTTTCAGTGGGCGGTACCACGCCCCTAAATAAAAAACGCTCTCACAGCTAAACCGCTGCATCGATTTTAACGAAATTTGGTATGAAGATAGGGTTAGCACTCAGGAACGGTAATATGAACATTATGTTTTTCAGTGGGCGGTGCCACGCCCCTAAGTGGAAAAATCGCTATCACGGCTAAACCGCTGCATCGGTTACAACGAAATTTGGTATGGAGATAAAATTGGCACTAAGAAACGATAACATGACCATCATGTTTATAATGGGCAGTGCCACGCCCCTAAATGGAAAAAACGCTCTCACGGCGAAAATACTACTTACGATTTTTATGAAATTTGGTATAGATATAGAGTTAGCACTATATAGCACGATAGCATTGTTGATTTTTATGAATTTTTTGTATAGAAAAATATCAAAAACTGTTTGCTCTTTAGTAGGAAGTACACGCCTCTAAATGGAAAGTACGATATTGCAACTTAGCTGTTGCACCGATGCAGATAACCCGAAACCTAAGGAATAATATTAAAAGGTTTTTGTGTTTTATCGGCCAAGGAAGGGTATAAAAACTTTTTCCTTTATTTTATGGTCAAATCGAAATGGTCGAATTTCGGCCACAAGGCGAACTCTAGTTATAATTATTTCTTCAAAACCTGAGTATTGTAGGGGAGACTGGGGCACATTTGACACTAAATTTTCAAAGACCTGTATCTTTGAAAATTATTACACGATCTTAATACTCTTTACTGTTTCTGAAACATTGATTATTTAAGATGAAAACCAAGAAAAAAAAATTTCAAAAAAAACTGCATTAAGAGTCCTTTTTTAAATTTTTTCAAAAAAAGTCATTTTGTCAAATGTGCCCCAGGTACGGGGCACATTTGACATTGCAAGGGGCACATTTGACACTCACAAAAATAACACAGAAACATTAAACAAAACATTCATACATATATTTTTTTCATATAAATACAAATTATAAGTAGGGGAAAGTGGGGAATCGTGGGCCATGGGGAATCGTGAGCCACCGCCACCTTTTGGCAGTATGTCGAGATAAATAGTTAAATGCAACTGTAATCGTTTTCTCTTAGCCTCAACTTATTTTTACATTGGTTGTTGACAAACGTACGCGTTTTATTTGCTTTGTACAATACTCGCCCAAAAAAAAGTATCTGCAAAACTTTTTTTGCGTGTTTGATTTCCATCATTTTTGGACGAATTGCTACGACAAAACACAGGTAAATATGTTTTTTATTATCGTTAGACCTTTGCCTTTCAACATACAAAAGTAATTTTGCATGACACTTCAACAAGTCAATTACACGCCGTTGTTTTGCAAAAAGTAGCTTGTGGGGAATCGTGAGCCACTTCGTGGGCCACCCGTGTTTTGACAATTTTCGTATCAGTATACATTTGTATGTTGTGTTTATCATGTTTTGTGCAAAATGGAGGCTGTGAATCAATAAATAAAACAATAAATACATATTTTGTATCAAATTTTCCTATTTCCCAAATTGCGTATATGATTGATCGTGCATAACCCTTCTTCTTCATTTTGTCGATTAAAATAACTTTACTTGTCATTTCAACTAATTCAATAAAGTTTTGCATCATAATTGTTTGATTTTTACTTAATTACGGCGGTGGCCCACGATTCCCCACCATTTTTGAAAATTGCAAAAACACTAATTTTTTTCAAACCACGAAAAGTCGGAAAAATCAAAAGAATTGTTAGAAAGTGTAATAGTCAAAAGTTACCTAACTTCATGTAGAATAACATACCATATTACAATTTGCGAAATTTTTTATTTTTTTTGAAGATATTTAACAAAATAAAAACGTGGCCCACGATTCCCCACCTTCCCCTACCTATGTATGTACTAACGAAGACTTATTTTATATATTAGTGTGAGAAGTCGATGTCAAATACGTATTTAGTGCGTGAACGTGAAGTTGAGGCTGGATTTGTTGGAGTTGGTAATTTAAACTCAATTACACTCTTTAAAGTCAGGCAAACATCTTCCACTTCCGGTTTTATAAAAACCCAATTTAATGGTGAAACTCTTCTCAAATAACTGATCTTGTGTCAAGTATAGCTAATTACTTCTACAATATCTCCCACATAAAAAATGGGTTTTTGGATTTTTCGCCAAATTTCCCAAGGACAATATATAAGTAAAAAGTACAATTTCCAACAACACCCCTAATGAGAACATCAACATAAAATGTTAGGTAAGAGCCAGTTTGATGGAAATTTCTTTGGTCTGGATTTTGGGTAACACCATCGTCAAGATATCTGCAGTGCTTTCACATGATGATGGGGAATACTTCCAGTCAATTTGATATTTATTGAAAACTTCGCATACATAATGAACTTTGATGTCAATATGTTTACTTCGGGAATTCATCCATCCAGATTTTGAAATTAAAACAAGTAGTAGAGGTCCTGGAAAGCACCTATTCAAAAATCTTGAATTGCAGATAAAACAAAGGTAACAAATTATATTAAATCAAATGAAATGGATTCTGTGTCCGAAGTCGGAGTTTCTCTCTGGTTTCCGATATTAGAAATTGCGAATTCCACTTTTTTTAATCGCCATCGCGTCTGTTCGTCTTCATTTTATAATGGAATACCATATCTTTAAAAGATAACACTAGAAAATCTTCTAAAATACACAAACACATATGTCTGGACGAACGTCAAATGTGCCCCTTCGACAAAAGTCAAATGTGCCCCAATATCTCTTGAAGAATTAAAAATATTTTAAAATTTAAACTATTTGACCTTGATAAAAAACACTTTTATTCTATTAATTGTAAAGGTTAGTGCTACCAAATTTTCATACTTACTTCTAAAAAACAATACAACTTTATTTGCAAAACCCTTACGAACAAGATGTCGAAAATAACAAAAAAATACACAAAAAGTTAAAAAAGCGTATTAGCGCGGGAGAAGTTGAAAGAGAACTACCAAAGTTCATTACGTTGCTTCCACTCTAATTAGTTATGTTTCTGCATTTCAGGTTTTTGGTTCGAAAGGCGTGTTCACACCGAAAATGGCAAAGTCAAATGTGCCCCGGTGTCAAATGTACCCCAGCTTACCCTACTTTATGTTTTTTGGTGCAATTATAAGTGCACGAGTCGGGAAGTAATAGGACTTTTGCAAAACGCGTGTTTTTACGACAGAAGAGCACGATTCTACAACAAATGTACACTAGTTTTTAAACTATAAATTAGTTTTTAATTACTTTCCGATAACATCTGAGGGAAAAGAGGGCTTCTACATTATTCTTGAGGGTTCAAAGTATCCGAAACGGGAAAAAAAAATTTTTTTTTGAAAAAAAAAACTACCTGACTACTCCCTTAACCCTCATTCGGCTGACTGGTCACCCGGGTGACCATTTCAACTTTTTCATTAAAAAAAATATATTTTTCTTCAGTTTACGGAGCCCTTCTTCTAAGAATGCTCAAACTAGTTAATTTCAAGAATTAAAACTGCAAAAATAAAATTTTTATTTATTTTATTGATCACTTTTTTTTTGTTAAAGTTTTGTATTCCTATTTCGGCTGACTGGTCACCCGGGTGACTATATAAGAATATATAAGGAACTTATGAAAATAAAATATTTTTTTCTTATTCTTTAATAAAATGACTAGAACTGACTAGTATAAATAAATGAAATAATTATAAAAATAGGCACAGGTATTTAGTTATTACAAGTCAAGCATTTAACAATGGACTGTGCGTGCTCCTGGCATACAGGTTTATTGCAAATTATGCAAGTTTTGCGCGAGTTTCGACGTATTTTATTCAGACTAAGACAAATATGGCATTTTCCTTTGATTGGCGTTCGACCAGCGTTATCCTTGAGCTCTATTTGGTGCCTTGGTTCAATGATAGTGCCCAAACGAATATTCAAAACTGCCTCAATGGCAGTTCGGACATAGTCATGCTTCAGAACGGCAGGATTTAACGATCGACGCTTAATGTTGCTCAAAGCTAGTTCACGAGATAGCCCGTTTAGATATGTGCGGCGGCTGATATTGGCACGAATCTTTGAACTATTTTCTCTGTATATAATGTGCCCAGCCAAAGCCATTACATTCAACATATTAAATAATATCGCCAGAGGCCAACGCTGCGTCTTCCGTTTGGAAGTGAAAGTTGTAAGCATGTGATCCATATTATCTACGCCACTTTTAGTGTGGTTATAATGAAGAATTATAATAGGCTTGTTTGTAGCAGGATCAATTGCTGCATCATGGTGCATAGTGGAAAGTAAAAATACATTTTTGGTTGCTTTAGCCTTATAACTCAAAAGTACAGTGTCGTCACGGAATACATACTTACTATCACCCAATGGCAAAGTCTTAGAAAACTGCAGCTCTTTTGGAATAAAACGTTTAGTCTTTATCACAGTGCCGACTAAGCTGAGGTTTTTTTCTTTTAGCACCTCACTCAATTGCAAAGTTGTGAAAAAATTGTCTGTAGTGACGTTGCGTCCACTATTTTTCCATGGCTCCACAAATTCCAAAACAATTTTTTCTCCTAAATTAAAAGCTGTTGCCTGCCCGGGCTGCCGACCCAAATATATTTTTCCATTCAACGGATAGCTAGTCTCAGCAACACAGGCCCAAAAATTTTTTATACCATACTTTGCTGGCTTAGATGGGATATATTGGCGGAACGATACTCTCCCACGAAATGGAAAGAGTTGCTCATCAATTGTTATATCGCTATGCGGTCGATACTGTTTGCGTAAATTATGATTCATAAGCATCCAAATTTCTGATATTGGAGCTGCTTTGTCAGTGGCTTTTCGAGCCTCACGTGTTCTTTGATCATCAAAGCGGATGGCGCAGAGAATAGCTTTGAATCTATCGCGACTCATTGCTGCACGATAAAGTGGAAATGAGTGTGAAGCCCTCAATTCATCGATGATTTCCAAACTGGATCTATGTACACCACATCTTAAAACAATTCCATAAAATGCGTCCATTTCTATGATGTCCATATTTTTCCAAGCTCGAGGGGTCGACTCTGGATGTTTCTCGTTCTATCTTTGAATCAGCTGTTCGCCCTTTCTGTTTGTATTGCGTACTATTATATCTTTTATTACGTTGGAAAATAATAGATTGAAAGCATCGATTTGGCTAAGAATACCTTTGTAAACAGAACCTCCTAAAACAAGATTACAAAAAAATAAAATAAAATTAAGATTAAGTTAATACTTCAACTCAATGAGCTAACCTCCTTGACGGAGAATGTTTTGGCTTCTTGTCTTTGTAGCTGGGTGCGGATCCTTACTCCAGTTTGTTCCATCGGGTGCAACATAATCGAATTCTGACTCCAATGTAACCGTCATGACATTTTCGATAAAATCATTTGCTGCATCGTTTTCCTCATCGCTCTCACTGTCGCGCTCATCCACTTCGTCCACTATATCACCTACCTCGGCATCCGATGCAACTTCCTCATCAGCTATCCACTCATCATCTTCATTTTCCAATCCATCGCCAATTTCAAGACTTTCGTCATCATCTTCATAAAGCAGCGCCTCCACCTCTGCGTCCGTCAATGCTCTAAATATTGAATATAAAGAATTAACATATTTTATTTATATGCACAAATTTATGTATACTTTATGCATTGTATATCTATTGTATTTAGATTATAAATAAAAGTTAAGCGAAAAATATGGCAAAGGATTACCTTCGAGTTTTGGAGGGCAGCACCTGGCTCCCACTGGGAACCGGTTCACAATCCACGGGATCGGCTGCCGTTGCCTTGACATTACTTGCACTAAAGCTATGACCATTATTATTTGTTTCTGCTTTATTTGCATTATATTCACACTTTAAACGCTTCGCACTTTCCATTTTCACTATTTTTCATCAATTAAATTAAAACCATCAAACACTTGTCAATAAAGTCAGCTGTTGGTGTTGCCAGACTGTCAATAAAATCAGCTGTTGGTGTTGCCAGCAAGCTATTCCGAAGTGTCCCACATTTCCAAAAATATTTTTTTTTATTCAAAAATTTATAAAACTATATTTGTAGTCATTTTATTCATTTTTTACAATTTAGTCACACGGGTGACCAGTCAGCCGAAATGAGTTGTAAAAATCTTCAGCCGAATGAGGGTTAATATCTACATTTTTGAAATTTGTTTCGAAAGAAATTTTATTTAAACTTCATCATCAATAATCAAACAATTTCACCATACCATCATGACATTTACTTAGCACTTCCTTCCGGTTGTTAATGTAAGTACTCGTATTCTCATAATGATCAATTATTATCCTTTTGACGACATCCGACCTCAGCATTAAAGTTTCGACAACTTTCTAATTAAACGAAGTGATGACAAAATTATGCTCATCAATCAAATATGCTGTCGAAACACTTCAAAAATTTAATTATTTAATTAGAGAACATTCAATGACATTCATTTGATGCTACGAAAGTTATGTACGAAAAAACATGAGGAAGGAAGATAATGAATTATGCAGAGAGTATGAGCAACCAATCAATACATATACATATGTTGAAAGGAAATATGTATAAGGATACCATAAGTTAAAGTAACAATAAAGCATACAGTTGTGAATTTCAAAAATGTGTAAAGTTTAGTATTAATTATGCGACATATTGCCTAAAATATAACTTTTTGTTCTAAAAAATTTTAAATTCTTTCAAAACAATGCGCATCACTTAAAAGTCAAAATAATCAATGACTAATCCACTTCATTTAGACAAATGTGACTTAATATACCTGTCGAAAACAACATAATTAACAAACACATAAGAACTTGTCATCTATACTTGTAGTATTTCTAGGAAAATGCTAAACCCATGTCAAGTCTTCAAATTGAAGATTTCTCTGTCTTAAGAATTAACATATGCATAGCCACGCACTTAAGTAGCTGCTTAAGCATGCCGACGTGAATATCCTTAATTCGTGTGTTACATTGTAATGAAGACAAATTAATGTGTTTTTCTTGTTAAAAATTAATGACATTGGTGTACAAAGGGTAATGACAATAGCAGCGTGCTAAAAACCAGCTAATGAACCAACAACACAAATACAAAGTACAAGGACACACACACACACAATGATGCCTGGATAGCAAAATAAATGGGTTAATCCTTAAGACATAGTGCCCCCACTCGTAAACAATAAAAAGTAAGACAGAAAAAAGGACCAAGCACAAGCATTTAGGATCTTTTGTCTACAAAACACAGCATAATAACTTCCCGCGTGGCTTTATATCATCATCGTAATTTAAAGAAATTTGACTAATTTGCATACGAAATTTGTGCAGCAGCATTTTAAGTGGCGTCAGCATGATTAGTGCGAATACTAAGTATTTGTGGAAGTAAACGGAATCATTAGCATTGTAATTTCTCGTAAATTAAAACTGAAGAAATTGTGTTGTGAGTGAAATCAGGAAGCTTAAGAGTTTTAATTTTCTTTGTTTAGTCGTATATCACCATATAACTATATAAAATACAACGTCTGTCTGTCTGTCTGTTTCGCCATAACTCGAGAACTATTTGTCCGAATTCCATGATTTTTTTTTTTTCGTTCATAGATATTTTACCAAGTGAGGTTTAAGGATACAAGAGAGAATCCCGAGATACTATAAAATTATATGACCGTCTTTTTCTGCATTTTGTATTCTTTGGTGAATGAACGTATATTGTGAAGGCACGGGGGACCTGTGACATTCCTATGCATTAATTCATCATATCTTTGAAACCGTTTGACGCAAAGCAACATCTAGCCAATTAAATAAAACAAAAATTCATCATGTTTCTGATACTGTTTGAGGGAGATGTATGAGATTAGGTAAATACATACAATCTTAAAGGGCATCAGGAACGGGCGAACAAAGTCGGTCCCGGGCAACTATTGTAGTTACCTATTAAAAACTTAAATTTATAGAAAAAAATATCTCTCGAATATCTGTAGTGCATACACGATATATCTTTAATTCACATATGGTCTCGCGATAATTTCTTTGATTATTTCACACGGAGAAAAAAAAATGTTTCGTACTACTTCATTTCTGGTAAATTTTACTAGAATTTCAAGTCAATATAATGACAACTCACCAATAAAATACATTTTTCCTAAATGTTTAAGTAAATTCAGAATTTTTGAATAATCTTAAAGAATAGTTTTTTTGTTTGAAGTAATTTATGTGAATTTACATAAAGATACACAAAAAAATAAACAAAAAAAACTGGCCGCTATGGGATTCGAACCATGGTCCATCCATGTGATAGAAAAACATTATTTTTACTTGCAATTAAAATCTTGTTAGAACCCTACACCACTGACCTATACGACGAAAGGGTATAAAATTTCCATACTAAGCAATTGTCTATCCATACATTTTTCTGGCTGAAAGCATAATTTACTCCAGGTTTAGCAAAATGTAGGCAGTCCCTGCAGGACCATGGACTATTCTAAAACTAGTTTGTAAACTAATAAGGCCAATTTTTTTTTTCATAAATTTCAAAGAATTTGATTTAATATAAAAATTTTACACAAAAACGTCAAGTGGTTTCCTGGTTCAAATTATAATATCACTGACACAATCGATACACAATTAAACCACTTTTGGTACTAATGACGAATTTTGCATTACATTCGGGCCATTTTTGATAGAAACGGCCGACTTTGCATTACATTTCGACCATTTTTGGTACAATTGATAATTCAAGTGAACTTATTCTAGTTTTATAATCTTGGTCTTGCTTACGAAAATCATCAAGACCATGACTGCATTTTAGTCTTGCGAATTTATAGGAAGCAGTTGTGCCACACCCCTTTCAAGCATAAAATCATATCTTAATTCTGCTGCTTTGAAAAAATAAGGTTTGGAAGTTTTGAACAGTCAACAATCTTTAAAAATTTTTGCAAGACCAAGGCGAAACCAAGACTCAATATCAAAACCAAGACTAAGACTCAATGTGCAAGAACAAGACCAAGATTAAGACTGCTATAGTCTTGGTCTTCGTTTGGTCAGCACTAGTAGCATTTAATAAAAAATAAAACGCCCTGATAAGATTTTTTTTTATTTTTTAAATTTTTTAAATTTCGCAGAAGAGTTTTTTTTTTAATTTATAACAAATGTTTTATTTTGTGATATCGTCATGTTAGTTCTTTAGATTCAAACATATATTTGGTAATTATTAACAAATATACGATTGCACCAATAAAATTGTTCAAATATGCCGCTCATTAAATAATATTAAATATTCGATTCGCCTATATCAAATAAATTATTTGTTAATTATTACCAAATTTTGATATGTTTATAATCATACTGTTTTCTCGGTGTATATAAAGCTTTTCGGTTTACATGTATAGTTTGCGCAATTTGGTTTTATATGCTTGGATAGAAAACCAAATATGCCAACATAGTAATACTATTTTAGTCTTTGCAATGCTGAATTTTGAAAATCCTTATGGTAAATTTCTGACAAGATATGATGAAATTTGTTTGAAAATATACCAAGCAGACTACTGGTACCGCAGAGTTTTGAGTTTGACTTTGCCTAATTTGATTTGATTAAGGCATTAATCTTAATAACTTTTCATATAAGAAACTAAAATTTTAAATACTTTTGAGCTCTGAGTTTGTGTTGGCACTTTCAAATGAATTTAAAGATAACCCGGAGAAATATAACCAAGTGGAATTGCACGTTTCTTGCGCATTTTCATTGATTTCCGAATCCTGTTGTGACAACCAGATGATAAATATCTAACGGTGTGCTTATGCATACAGTCTTATACTTAAACACGCACACGTTAACCATATACATATACGTATTGTATATGTATGTACATGTTTCATAGTTTATTTTTATATCTTTTATCGTTTTATGTTTATTGCTTTTATTTAGTATTTTTTAGTATTTTTATGCCATGTTCTTGTTGGTTGCCTTTGTAAATCGGTCTATTGTGAATCACAAATTTGTGAATCATCAAAAATAATGCCGAGCATGACACGCCGTGGCATTTTATGTTTCTTTTTCTAAACTTTTCTTTTTTTTTCTTGTGGCAGGCTTCAAAAACAACGGGAGTAGAGTAGGTCACGAAACAAAAACCAAAAATCAAATCAGAGAAAATATTCAATTCAAGTTCGTAGACCCGAAAATTCTTTTGTTTTTCGTTGACGATTATATTTTTTTTTTTTTTTTCTTTTCTTATGCTGTGCGTTTTTTCGGCAAAAACCAAGAAAAAATAAAAAAATAATCCACAAAATAAAAATATGATGAAAACACAACAAAAACAACAACAGCAGAAAAAATAAACAAAAGGAAATAAATGATTTTCTGAAGGACGCGCAAGTATAATGAGGATAAAATGAAAACAACACAAGAACTAGTTGATTTCATTTCCGTTTTACTAGCTGTCTCTTCTTTAATCTGATGTACGAGTGTTGCCGTTTCTTTGTGTTTTTCTATTTCTTATAAAACAATATAAATGATAAAGATTCGTTGTTCTTTCCGGCATAGAGAGAGGTTTTTCTTTTAAACGAAAATTGACATGAAAATGAATTCGGCTAGAACAAAAGCAGCCAAATTAATGAGCCCATACCTTTCAGTGATTTTTCGGTACAGAATCTTAACCCTAGAATACTTATGTTTAAATTTTATCCTTTAATACGAAAGCCCGCCAGGGAGATGCAGTTCATCTATTAAAATAAAATCATATTCAATTTACATTTTTGATTTAGAGAAAAAGAAAATTCATATTAAAAGCCTCTTTTAAGATTTCGGTGGAAAAAGCCTATTTTTAAAAATTTATAGAAATAAAATTCTCTAAATACTTCAAAACTTTATACTTACTAGAATCGGCCAATGGTCAAAATTTGACCAGAAATGTATTAAATTATATTGGAACTTTGTGGACAGTTTTAGTACATATTTTGCTATTTGGTACAATATAGAATAGCTCATTTATCATCCCTGACAAATGTGAAACGAAAAGAAAACAAAAAACATGAGGTTTGCTGTTTCCTATTTTCAATCCTGAGAATTGAAAAATTGGCATTTAATTTTACCTGGCTTAAAGGCAAAATATTAAAATAATTATTACTTTGTGCACATTTACACGTATTTACTACAAAAAGAAATAAGTATATATTTTTGTGGGGATGAATCCAAATTTTAACTCTTAAAAATGTATAATATATGCATGACTATAGTTTTTATAAACACCCTCGCGACTAAGCCACTGCATTGATTTTAATGAAATTTGGTATGTAGATAGGACTCGCACTAAGGAACGATAAAACAACCATTACGATTTTAAGAGGACAGTGCCTCTAAATGGAAAAAAACGTTCGGCTCGCACTGCATCAAAAATTTGGTATAGAGATAATCTGTACACTAAGGAAGGCTATTTAAAAGTTGGTAGTGGTAGGCTTAACGCCAGAGATAGAAATTCAAACGGATATAAAAAGTATTTGTTTCATAGCAGTTCTAAGCTTCTAAAAACTTCCAAAGTCTCTTTAAAGTCAAATTGAAGTGGTCGAATTTCGGTCGCAAGACGAACTCTAGTGTAATTATATATTTTTAAAATATTATACTAAATACTACAAATGGCTCAGGAAAGCTCTTGACGAATTCAGACTTAATGGCGTGGATTAAATGTTTCTAAAAATTTCTTAAAACCATTATTTGGGATAATGCAAGCAAATTTCACACAAGTCCCAGTAGCAATAGAGTCGTTAATTTCAATTCAATTCAATTCGGACAAACTATGGATATGTTGTCTTTGATAAGAGCAGAAATTTGTATCGTTATTTAAAATAATCCCACTCAATTTTCAAGGATGATTCGAAAAAGAATGATTTTTACTATTGTATCAATGAACAAAAAGCTGTGAAATTTATAGTACTAACACTCGCAATTTTGAAAGTCCATAGATTTAATGAAATGGAAAAATGAATCAAAACTCATGGTACATGGTATATAGTAATGGCAACACTACCTTTGATATTCAGTCTCACTTGCCTTATTTCACTTTAATACGATTTTTTCCAGTGTTGCCTACGTTTTTTTTTTTTATTTTTTGTGTGGCCTCGTTCTATTTTGGTTACTGGGATGCGGTTGGTTGGTTAGATGGTCGGTTTGTCAGCTAAATATTTGTTGGTGTGTTATTGTGTATGGAATTCTTATGCAATTCATATTCATATAACACGGATTTGAAATGCATGAGAAAAGCTCATTAATGACACAATTTTCATTTTTACTCTTGCTTACTTGAGCTTATGTTGTTAAAAGAATGGTTTTTTTTTGCTACTTTTTTTTACTCTATTTTTATTGTACGCGAGGAGTACTAACTTTTATTTTACATATTGTAATATTCAACGAAAATATGTACAAATTTACTAGATAGAAATGGAAAGTTATTACTTTAATGTATTTTAGAATGACTTAAACCGAATTGCTTTAAGTTTTTCGATTTATAGTTGGAAATTTGGAAGGTGACATAGTCTTTTTTAATAAGGTAAGATATATTTTAAATCGAGAAGAAACTTTTTGCAAATTCGGTTTTTTTTTCTTCTACTTAAAAATTTTTATTTAATACGGGTTTTCACACGCAATGTTGTTATTTGTTATTTGGTAAATTTTTACACGTAAGTATTTTGTTTTTGTAAATTCAACGAATGCCGACTTAACGAATAACACTTTACTTTAACTGTAATCAGTTATTCGTTGGATCGTTTTTCCAATCAATGTATAATTATTTTAGATTTCGCACTTTTTTAGTAATTTTATTCTTTTTGTGTATAATTTTTACTTGCAATATCAGCTGTATTGAAAATATTTAAACGATTAACAACTAACGTACAAAAAAGTGTCTTCACAGTTGGCAAGCTGTAAAAAATTTAACGAACAAAGAATAACAAATAACAACGTTGCGTGTGAAAACCCTTAATATACTGAGGAAATAACTACATATTTGCCAAATTTATTTAAAAATAAAAAAGAAAAAATGTTTGTCTGCAACAAGCGTTTTTCATTAAGCAAATAGCCAACCATTATTATCTTAATTTAAAAAGTTTTAGAGCAAAATTCGATATTTTAGTTTTTTTTTTTTTTCTTAAAAAAGTTTACAAAAAGCTTGCAGTAAAAAAAAAAAATGCTGGAAAATACACAGTATGTCTTTTTTTAATATACAACTTTTTCGGCAATCATCATACAAAAAAAAGTGAAAAACTTTAGGCAAACGACTGTCAAAAAGAGAAATACAAGAAAAAGTAAAAACTTTTACTAAAAGGCTAAAATGCTTTAGATAAAAAATGAAAACTGAGCAAAGAAGGCAAAAAACTTTAAACAAATATGCGCTTACAATATGTCGCCGCTGAAAAATTTTCCAAAAAAAAAGGCATCAGACATTCGTACCGAAAATGAAATGGTGCTGATAAGAATTGGTCCTGCTAGCGAATTAGAAATTTTTATTTGACAGACGGGATATGGCGCATTGTGTTAGCTTAAGTGTTGACCAGAGTGTATGCGCTTATGGCCATTCATATATGCACATTAGGTAGGGTCGGAATTTAGATTCATTCCGAAACCTATTCAAAAGTTAAAGGAGCCTTTAAAAACGATATCTGCATAATTTTTTTTTTTTAATTCCGAGAAAAACCAATGGAGCGCTTTTGATTCTACTGAAGGCATCTTTGGCTAAGAAATCATGTTCTTTTGGCCATAACTTTTTTTCAATACAAAATGGATACCCAAGGGTGCTTTAGAAATAAAGAATATGTTCTTACAAAAATTTTGGCGTTAAAAAATTTGAAAAATACTATTTGAACGTTTCACACTGACTGAAGTATTTGTTTGTATAACATGCAATATACTGAAGTATTTGTTAGAATCAGGTCTTTTTTGACACTGATGAAACAAGACATTGTACTTCAGTGTCAGAATAAAATCAGTGTGCAGTGAAGATTCAATTTCTAATTTGGATCAAATAAAAAAAGTCTCTTCTTCGAGATGTCTTGTGCAACTTAACCAAAATTCAACTAAAACGAGTCAATATGTAGAGAAGGACGTTCAAGAAAACGGAAAGTCATTGAAAGAGTCAAAAGCCATTGCAATGAATCACATTAGATTGAAAAACTTAACTTTCTACTTAATTTATCCCTAGGAATTCCTAACACTAATAACTTCACCAAACATTTTTCGCTTACTCTGGTCGCTACCTAAGAGAAAAAAAACTGCAGTCAAAGTTTGTGCACAAATTGCATTTCTAACAATTTGTTGGGAAAAATTGAAATGAGCAGCAGCACAGGCACAAATGTCATAGAAATGAAAAACCGATATCGCTATGAAAACAAAATATGAAAGTTACAGCAAGCACAAAAATAAGAGATAGAAATATTCTCGTTTTTATTCAATCAAAATATGGTATTTTACAAAATTGGCACAAAAATATTGGCAAATTAGATTTGATCTACATTATGACAGAATCTAAATAAAAGCAATAAAAACTAATTTAATACGATTTTATTTATTTACAACATATATTTTAATATTTATTCATGGTCATCGAAAAGTTTAAGTGTTTGCTTTGGTTTATGCTGAATCGATTCAGACAAAAAAATTCAAATAATTCTTTTTTGCTGCGTAGACAATACAAAAGTATACATTTATTTGCTGTTTTAATACAACTTTTTGTTTAGTTATTAAATTAATAATAGACCTTATGCTATTGGTTTTTAAGAGTATTTATATAATTTAAATCATTTATGTAATTTATTTATTCTAAAAATCATACATTTGCATACGAAGCGCATAAATGACGCCTCAATGTATGCAACATAATAATGATTTATCCTTAATTGCACTCTACCGTTGTAGTGCAACGCATATTTCATACACACATATGCTATTGAATTGAGCCATCATGCATCATAAGCATGTATGTGTATGCGTACCTATATGTGTTAAGTGGTCACAGTGGGTTAAGTGGTTTTTAATTAAACGCCGTGAGTTATTCACTTTTTATGAAGTTTGTACATTTACTCTAGTTCAAGTTGAAATTAAACTTCGCACATAAAAGTGGAGAGAGCTCGCAGACAGGAGCACAATGTATGTTAGGGTATTTTTTATTTTAATAAATATTACGGTTTTACTACGAAGTTTTTCCATTTCTTGAAAATAAATTTTTTTTTAGCACGCATAGAAGAGCAAGAAGTTCTCATAAGTGGCATTAAATAAGCAAACCTGAGCTTAGATATACCCAAGAGGAAAAATTTCTAGCGCTTCTGGTCCAAGCACTTCAAAAGTGCTTGTCCCCATAGAAATTTAGAAGCACTATCACAATGATTTTTTATAAGGCTGCAGTAAGAACAACGTGAGTTCGAACCCAGCCCGGGAGATTTTTTTTTTACTTTTTCTTAC
This sequence comes from Calliopum simillimum, assembly GCA_951812925.1. Taxonomy (NCBI): domain Eukaryota; kingdom Metazoa; phylum Arthropoda; class Insecta; order Diptera; family Lauxaniidae; genus Calliopum; species Calliopum simillimum. Next base: position 18,044,057 of record OX638369.1, read on the forward strand.
TTTTTTTTGCTTTATTTTTTTTTTATTAAAATATTTTTTATTCAACATCTTTTACTTCACTCTTCTATTTTCCTTTCTCTTTTTATTTACTTTTGCTTACTTGAATTGAAACTGATTGCACAATGATTCTATGTAAGGCTGCAAGAGCATTCGTATGTCAAATTCTGTTTGGACAACAATTGCTTAATATACAAATTTAATACCTATTCATATCATCAGGCGTTGGTGTAGCGGTCTAAAGGGTTGGTAAATGTAAGAAAAAATATCTAGCACGCGGACGGTCTTGAATTCAAATCCTGACGCGGCCAGTTTTTTTTTTTTTTAATTTTATTGAAAAAACGCTTACCGCAGCATTAAAAATAAGCGCTTTAAAAACTCTTTTTTGGTAAGGCTGCCGTAAGCTTTTGCTCGCTTATATCCTATGACATGCAATGTTAAAAAGAAATTATTGTTCTTACGGAAGGGAAGCGCTTGTTGGTGAAAAGGAAGCACTTCTTTTCCCCTTGGGTATATACTAAGTAGCAAACCAAGATCAAGGCAGTCATTTGCAGATATCTTGTCTTGGTTTTGGTCTTTGCTTTGTTCTTTGGTTTTGTTCTCGGTTTTGAATTTGGTCTTGAAAGAATTTCTTAAGATTGTTGAGTATTCAAAACTTATTTGGCCTCCGATGATACTATGTAGTTTATATAAATATTCACACCTCTAACTGGAATTTAAAGCATTTCTTTTAACTATAAACATTGGCATGAATTTTGAGTATATTGAGATATTTTTGCGAAATATACCATGCTTGTATTTTCATTTGAAATACGAACTTTGTTTTAATATTTTACACAAATATGTGGGGGCAAAACATTTATTTAATAATAAATAATTGGTTTTAAAACAAAGCAAAGCAGAAAATTTGCCATTAGCAAATAATTAAACATTTGCATGGATTTGCCAACAATTAACAAATAATTTTATAGTCAAAAGCAAAATTGTTTATGGATATATAAATACATACTTAGTGACATACGTACATACATTTATTATTAAAAGCATAAAAGCTTAATTAAATTTTATTACGTATTCTAATTGAATACACTATTGTGAATACGATTTTGTGTGAAAGTATAATTACGTTTAATGTGTTGCACATTAAAATGCTATTCAGTTTCAAATTGTGCCCAAAGTATCAAGAATGAAGAGAATTACTATGAAAACACTGCCAATGACGTAATTAATATGTATGCATGTTATATCCAAGTTGTAATATTGAGTGCTACTAAAATGATTTCAATGTTGCAAATAAGCTTCGTAAGTAAAATATATGCATTTCCATTGAAGCCCTAAGTACACCTAATACAAATTCTTATGTATATAATAAGCTTACAATAATTGTCTGAGTTTTATTTACATTTTAAATATTTAGCATATTTACAAAGTTCTTTTTTTATATAAAAAATAAGACCTTTTGTTTTCACTTTCTATCGCATTACCAGCAATTTTTTGTTTCCTCTTAAAGAAATTATTTTGTTTCAACATTTGCTTGAACAACTCCCATTTGCTCTCAATAAACAGATACTAAGGCATATCATTCTTTTATGTCCTTTCTATTTTTATTCAATTTTAAGCTTTACGCATACAATTCCTACATACACATATCTTTGCATGTATGGATATTAGCTTGTGCTGCTTCACACCTGGCGGCACTTTAGCGTGGTGCAAGTGATGCGCAGCATCTTTTGTTTGTTCAACTTTTTAAGTCTGAGAACATTATAGAGTGGCACTTTTCTCAAATTTAAAATTATTTGTAACAAATATGTGCACGTATTTGTGGCTATAAAATAAAACAACATCTTAATTTTTTCAACACTTTTCAGTATATCCTCATTCTTTTCGTTTTGCCAACATTTTTGAACTTTACTCCAAAAATTTTTCGATTTTTCACAACTCATTATTTTTGCCCTCCTGTACAATATCTGACGTAAACGTTTTTTAACTTGTTGATTTTCCAACATTTTCTGACATTATCAACACTTTTCAAATTTGTCAGTGTTAGAAGCATTTCTGGACATATCCGAAAATAATCTTCTTACTTTATTTGACCCTGGTCCTCAGAAAAAAAAAATAAAAAATTTGTTTTCATATTCTATAAACAAATGTGGTCGAATATATCCCTAGACGTGTAAAATTAAATTTCCAATTGGTCAATAAAAGAATTTCGGCACAAGAAAATCATGATATGAAAACGTTTTCCCTTTTTTTACTCGGCATGGGGACCTTGAAGCAAAAAACCATCATGATCAAAGTCGATTCATTTTTCATCAAGGAATTCGCTTGATTTTTTTCAGAATTTTAGGACCTGTTATGTGGCCGTAATGAGCGATTTAGACTTTTTAATCCTTTCCCTCACGGAGCGCCATACACTATTTAGATAATTCAGACCATTCAGATTACTCAAACCATTCAGACCATTAAGACCATTCAGATCAATCCAGACCATTAAGACCATTCAAACCATTCAGACCATTCAGACCATTCAGACTATTCAGACCGTTCACACCATCCAAACCATCCGACTATTCGGACTATTATTATTAAAGTTATTTTTCCTTTCTTCAAATTTTTCGAATAAGCAACATTTTGAGATTTCTAACTTTATTTGTATTTGACTATATCAAAATGTTTCGCCTTTATCTGCATTTTCCTCACGTGTAGTTTGAACTCGATTATACCTCAACGTCGTCCAACTCCAGGTTCTTTATGGAAAACTATTGACTGGGGTCCAAATATGCAGAAAAAGTTCTTTTTAAAAATGGTCAACGAGCTGATCGATTTTCAGTGTCGAATTTCGGTTACCAAATTCACATTACTTCTGTATAAAAAAAAAGGTTTGACAAAAATTCACCAAAAAACTGAGTATGCAGTAAGTTTTCCGTTTGTTTGTAGATTCAAAAACTCTAGCAGATCGTGTAAGCAAGATATTGTATTTCAAGGAGTTTGTTTTCAACTTTTTGTTAAAAAAAAAAAAATGAATTTTGTCATGGCAGATTGGACATTTTTCGATCTATTCAACATTGTAATAAAACTTCGACTTTTCTCGACTTTTTGGAATTCTTCAATATTTTTCGATGTATATATTTTTTTTTGACTTTGAATCTTTTTTTCTAATATTTTAGAGTTTTTAGAATTATAAAAGATTTCTAGTTTTAAAAAAAGTTCCACTCTTTTATTGCACATTCCCCGTGAACTATATAGCTGCATTTTATTGCGCCGTAAGCCAAATGTCGTGGTTTCATAAGGCATCTGAAAACTGCTTAACTTGGCTGCGGCTTTTCGGGGATATTTAACACTCAAGACAACAACTTGCCACGCTAGTGTTGAGCCAATGCTGCAAGTTTGCACCGTGACCTTAATTTATATTATGGGTGAGATGAAGCGCCGCTGGGATTTAATATGCAAGGAGACGTGAATATTAAAGTGTAAAATAAAATCAACGTAGAATTCATTTTTTAGAATATATCAACAATTTTCCTAACAAGGAGGATTTTTAACTTAGCTCGTTTTAGTTGAATTCATATTTCTAAATATACGTGGCAGACCATTCAGAAAAAGAAAATTTTTATAACACTGAGTAAAATTTTCCTTTAGTTTTCATTAATTTCAAGCAACTTCCTCTTAAATTTTTTAAAGCAATTTGAAGCCTAAAGACAATTTTTCAAAGCAGCAGGAAGTCTTTTAAACAATTCACAGAATTTTGTATTTTTTCGTTAAATGTACACATTTTACGCACCGCCAAAATATGATTTAATACAACCGCACATTTGTCATTACCAAGCAGTCGTCATCCTCCATACAATCATCAGCTGCAACCAAGCATGATGAAATATTTTACAGACAAAACCACCAGAACGGCATTAGAGGAACATAAGGAAGAATGAAAGAAAGTTGTAAAAACTCAACGTATTCATCCAAATGTCAAAGTATTTTTATAACTTTTTCTGTTAATTTCACTGCTTTGCCATTCATCTTTTGGATGCAAAATGCTACTTTTTGTGTATTGCGTGTGACGTCTGTTGGTGACAAAAGAAGAAACAGGAACTAAAAGAACTTTCTCACGAACACGTACAAAATACATTTGCCAAAAAATTCACAAAAATATTTTCTTTTTTCAAAATTTTTGCCATATTAATTATAACAACTTTATATACTATACATAAGCGAAAATAAAGTGAAGATGATTTTATTCTAAGATTTTCTTACCGTCGTCTAAAAGACGCGACGACCACAATCACAGTCACCTGCCAGAATACGCAGAGTCAACGCATGAGTCACGCACACAAGCAACAAACAACATTAAATGTAACAAAAATACACCAAAAATACATTTTGACACGAAGTACCCCTAAAGGCAGTACGTACAACCTTCGACCATTTTCGCTCCCCACCGCACATTGAAGTTTTGTTTGGTTTTGATCACCCCCCATATACCCATGATGATGCTACTGTGATGCTTTGTAAATTGTATTTCATTTATGTATTCAGAAAACGTATAATTTATTAGTATAATTTCATTGTTTTTGTTGTTATTGTTGTTTTTGTTTCTGTTGTTGTTGCTTTTGTACTTATTATTATCATTGTTGTTTTGTTGTGACATTACACTGCATATTAATTATTCAAAGAAAGAAAGTATTTAGCGGTTGGAGTAATGTAGGCGTGTGCGTATGCGTGTGTTTAAATGTAAAACAAATTGCTTTTAGAGTATAGTAGTGTTTTTGTCCTTAATGAGGGTCCTTTTCGTCCCTCTGTAAATTTGCCAACAATTTGTTCAGTGGGTGGTCGTTGATGTCAAAAAACTCCTCGATAAACAAATTATACCAATCAAATCGAAATTACGTATATTATCGCAATAAGAAGTTAATGGCAAGACTTAGCCCATGAATTAGCAGACCATTAGGGGGAGGGTTATAATTAAATTTGGTATGAGAGAGCACGTCGTGCACGTGGGAATTAATAGAGAATTGTTAAATTTTGATTTAAGCCTTAGCATCATGGGTTTTGAATGCTTACGGTTGCTTTGAAAAGTGCTGCATTGTAATTTGTTTTCATTTATAATTTTCTTATGTATATTTTGTGATCATAGGTGATAACACTTTGAAAACTATTACAGTAAATATAAGATTTTTCTTTGATGCAATTTTCATCCAACGCAGTTTTTATCCCATGCAATTTTTATCCCATGCAATTTTTATCCCATGCGATTTTTATGTCACGATACTTTTTATCGTATTACATTTTTTATCATGAAGTTTTTTTGTATTATGTGGAATTTTTCATCCCATGCGATTTTCATGTCATGATACTTTTTATCGTATAACATTATATATCATTATATTATTTTGTATTTTGTGTTTTTAAAGAATTTTTGCAGTATATTTTATCATAGTCAACTAAATTTTATCTCTAAACACATTTTGAAACTGTAGATATTATCGCTGCTTCAATTTCCGTGTTATATTTCCGTGTTATATTTAGTGTTCTTAAGTGATAATAATTTAAAAACACTTTTAGTACAGATTATATAAAATTTTTCTTTCATGCGATTTTTATCCCATACAATTCTTATTCTATGCGAATTCTATACCATGCGATTTTTATGTCATGATACTTATAATCGTATGACATTTTTTATCATGATATTTTTTTATTATGTGTTTTTAAAGCATTTTTGCATTATTTTTATCACAGTCAACTAAATTTTGTCTCTAAACATATTTTGAAACCCCAGAATTATAAAACAGTCACCCGAGCATATGGCACCATATCATGGGTACTTTGGCAACTTAAGTGGCTTTTGAGTTTTTATTGCCAAAATTGTTTTGTTTTCGTATTCGATTTTTTGTTGCATATATGCATTCTTCTGAGCAAAAACTACTTAAAAAAACTATTTATAAACTCGTTGCTCCACTATTTTTTAAAAAGGAGTCGAAAAACGGTACTTTTGAAAAAAAAAAAAAAACATAAAAAACTATAAACAAAAATAGTCGCTTTTGATATATCCCATGCGATTTTAATGTCATGATACCTTTATCGCATGAAATCTTGTGCTGATATCTTGTGTTTTTTATTATTTTTGTAGCACTTTTTATTACACTCAACTAAATTTTGTCTCTTAACAAATTTTGAAACTGTAGATATCATCCCTGCTTCAATTTCAGTGTCATAGGGTACACTGGGGTGCCTTTGATACTGGGCCAAATTTGATACTGGACTCAGAATTGCTCTGTGATGTATGGTTATTGAAATATATTAATCTTTTAGTTCAAAAAACATAATTTTAGAGGTTATATAAATGACACACAAAATTATTTTGGCCATCTCTACTAAATGCATCGTTTTTGTTTCAAAAATAAGCTATGAATGGTTCTTGTATGATTTTTTTAAAAAAGTAATGATCATTCTAAAATGACATCATGAAAGTTAAAAATCATATGAGAATCCACATACGATTTTTAACTTTTATAATCATAAAAAAAAAATCATACAAATCAAATTCATAGCTCTTTTAAAAGACGAATAATAGTTCTATATAATTTATTTTAGCAAATTGCACAAAAAATTTGTTGAGTTCTTGTTATATAACCTGAAAAATGGTGTTTTTTTAACTTTCAGGTTAAGATATCTCAAAAATCGTATGTGATCAGAGCTGGGCAATAAGGATTACCACGGTGCGTCTGAGTGAATTTAAATGAAAATGGCCAGGACCTCAAATTTTCTTTTGAATTTCGATTTCTCATGACCTTGGGATATGTTTTCTATGAAAATGAAAATCGAAAAGTTAGTGGTTTTTTCTAACGGCTCAAAATAATTTTTTTTTATTTTCTACGATTTTCTCAATTTTTTGATTTTCTTTTAATTGATAATTAAACATTTTAGACCGCTTGAATTCAATCTAAAAAGACTTTTTGATGTATTTTTTTGCGTAGAATCCAAATTTTCAGTTGCCGAAAATTTTTGATTTAAGATAAATTTTTTATGTGCAAAAAATCTTTTGAGAAACAAAATAAATCCATTTAAACCAAACTCCGTTAGCTATGATTATTTATCAGTATAGACTTATTTTTTTAATTAGAGAAATTTTCTTTTTTGTTGTAAATTTTTTTTTTGGATTCTACACTCTCATCCTCTGTTAATGGTGGAAGTTGAAGAGACATGCAAAACTTTAAAAATCCCCCCCCCCCCGTCAATACCAAATTTAACATTTACATCGTTCATATCACGCTTTTTAGTTACGAAGTCAATTAATCCTCTCAAATTTTTACAAAAAACACCTTTTTGTGGCATTGCAGTTGAGACATTATTTTTTTCTTTCACAAAATTAAACTCACTAATTTCAAAAATATCATCAAAGACATGAGAATTTTCATTAATTTTTAATTTAAAATTTTTTTCGAATCTAATAGAATTTTTGGTTTCTGTGCGGATAGCGTTTGCCACTCCATTAATTTCTCTAAAACTCAAATTATAATTCCTTTGAATTTTTAAAAGTGAACTACTAGGAATAATACTCGTTTCTTGTTTTTTATTGGGTTTCAAGATAAGTTCAAGTGGCTTCCCTCGTTTTTGAGAAAGTGCAACTTTCGTATCAATGTTTAGTTGCGGAGAATTCTCAGAATTGCATTCTGGAATAGCAAATTGTTTAATTATATCCGTTGCAGCATGCTGTTTCTGTTTATCACATTGAAATAAATTTTTTTTTACATTGTCGACTAACGTTGTAGAGTTACAAATATGCTTTATACCTTTTCCGATAGGAGTGCAACACTTAAAACATCGACTAAGTTTTTGTTTGTTTTTGTTTGATCGTTCATTTTTACGTTTTTATTATAAATTTTAGGATGATTATTTTTCACTACAGTGCACAAATGACATTTACACGTAGAATCAGCATTTTGAGATCGTAAATCACGTCTTATGGAGAGAAATTTTTGAATGCTTTGTTTTAAATCAAATTTTTGACCATCTAATCGTATTTCTCGTATTTTTAATCCTTTGTAAATACAAGCTTTACACCCTGGGCACAGTACAGTTGGTAAACGGTCATCATTTAGATCCAGATTAACAAGATTTTCTATTTTTTCTTTTAATGAACTAGTAATATTAAACATATTTTTGGACTTTTGGTAACAAAATAAACATATTTTAATCCGATTTCCATTGTGATCACTAATAGTTTTATAATCTGGGTTAATCATTTTAAAATAACAATATAAAAAAATGGGATAATTCACTAATGCGAGCTTTTAAATTATTCGGTCAAGTTAGAATTACTTAAGCCAGATACGTAACGAATATACATAACGAATGCAAAGGAAGCACTGTGAAAACTAATAAACAATTAATAAAATTAGTAATTTCAACTTATGGAAGGGTTTCCACAAATTCTTCGAAATTTGTTTGTGCATGAATGTCAATAAGGAAGGATTGTAAATATCATAAATATATATATATATCAATTATCAATTAAAAGAAAATCAAAAAATTGAGAAAATCGTTGAAAATAAGAAAAAATTATTTTGAGCCGTTAAAAAAAACCGCTAACTTTTCGATTTTCATTTTCATAGAAAACATATCCCAAGGTCATGAGAAATCGAAATTCACAAGAAAATTTGAGGTCCTGGCCATTTTCATTTAAATTCACTCAGACGCACCGTGTTACGGTTAGCAAACGATTACGATTGCAGTAATCCTTAAAAACAAAAAAAGACGATTAGGATTAGAGTAATCGTTCATCGAACGAGCTAAGATTACGATTACAGTAATCGTTATTTTAAAAAAAGTGAAATTACGATTACTGTAATCGTAATTTAAGTTCGTTCGATGAACGATTACTGTAATTCTTATTTCAATTTTTTTAAATAAGGATTACTGTAATCGTTGCAAAGGATTACTTTTGTTAAATATCAAAAGAAATCACTGTTATAAAATGTGTTTCGATGAAAACAATGTTTATGCAATAATAATAACTAGAGTTCGCCTTGTGGCCGAAATTCGACCATTTCGATTTGATCATAAAATAAGGGAAAAAGTTTTTATACCTTTCCATGGTCGATAAAACACAAATAATATTCTTCCTTAGGGTTCGGGTTATCTGCATCGGTGAAGCAGCTAAGTTGCAATATCGTACTTTCCATTTAGAGGCGTGTAACTCCTACTAAAGAGCAAACAGTTTTTGATATCTTTCTATACCAAAATTCATAAAAATCAATCATGATATCGTGCTATATAGTGCTAACTCTATATCTATACCAAATTTCATAAAAATCGTATGCAGTATTTTTGCCGTGAGAGCGTTTTTTCCATTTAGGGGCGTGGCACTGCCCACTGAAAACATAATAGTCATGTTATCGTTCCTTAGTGACAATCTATCTCCATACCAAATTTCGTTGAAACCGATGCAGCGGTTTAGCCGTGAGAGCGTTTTTTCCATTAAAGGGCGTGACACCGCCCACTGAAAAACATTATGGCCAGATTATCGTTCCTTAGTGCTAGCCCTATTTCCATACCAAATTTCGTTAAAATCGATGCAGCGGTTTAGCTGTGAGAGCGTTTTTTTTTATTTAGGGGCGTGGCATCGCCCACTTCGAAAGAAATATAGTCCTATGCACTGCTCCTCCTCTCAACCTTTCCAACAAAAAAAAATCAAGCAAATCGGTTGAGTTTTAGGTATAGAAACAGGGACTGAACCGATTTCGTTTGCCTATTTATATATAGATGAAAGTATACATTGAAAAAATTATAAATCTTCAATATTAACAAAACATTAAGAGTTTTTAACGCAAGTAACAAAAACAAAAGAAACAAAGAATATTGATTTTCCGATGATAATAGTTCATAATTAACATGTACCTATTTAAAACATGCATATATTTAATTACAAAACTCAATATTAGCTTTTAGCAATACTAATTTTTCAAATGAAAAGTCAGAAAGAGCATTCCGACGGGGACAATTTATCATGCCAGCGAAAGAGAATAATCTTTCTACTGAAATCGCGTTTTAATTCTGTATATTTCTAGAATTACCTTTTTAACGATTATTCCAAAAATCCTTATTTAAAAAATTTCGATATAAGGATTACTGTAATCGTTCATCGAACGAACTTAGATTACGATTACAGTAATCGTAATTTAGATTTTTTTAAAATTACGATTACTGTAATCGTAATCTTAGCTCGTTCGATGAACGATTACTGTAATCCTAATCGTCTTTTTTTGTTTTTAAGGATTACTGCAATCGTAATCCTATACGCAATCAATTACACATGTAATCCTTATCGCCCAGCTCTGTATGTGATAAAGAGTTCGGATTTGATTTTAGCATTGGCAAATGCATCGAAAATGACTAAATTAATTTTTCGATTTTCTAAAAATTTTTTTTCTTAAGAAATTTTAGTAAATTTTCTATGGGAGGTTTGCGTGTCCGTTGACGTATTAATTACTAAACTTAAATTTAAAAAATTCTTCGAAATGTTTAAGTGTCAAAGATATCCTTGCTCTTGATGTTTTTTTTTTTTGGCTTACAAATATTTACATATGTATGTAAATTTTTTTTAGCGAGGGTGACCGCTTCACTTAAAAAAAAATTAAAATTCCAAGTAATTCTTTGAATTGTAATTAAAGCCTGAGATTCCTACAGAAATATAGAAGTGTGAGAAATGTTGATAAGAGTTTTTTTTTTATTTCTGAAGTGTTTTTGTTGCAATGGAAACCATAATATTGCAAAAAAAAAATAAATATTATCATTGATTTTTTTCTATTAAATTACATGTGCTAATAGTCCAAGGAAACTCAAAACTTTTGAAAAGAAAATATTTCAATAGAATTTACTAAAGAATTAAAAAAAACTTCAATTATGATATTACAAATCAATATTAATAACAAAAGTTAATGAAAGTTCATTCTTTAGCATAAAGAAACTTTTATAATTATTTTTAATTAATAAGATAAAGTCGGTACTTATGTTATACTCATTTTACTTGAGAAAAAAGTAAAGACAACATAAATTATTTCAAAGAAAAAGTATAACAATCCTTAGATGAATGCTTTGAAATTTTAACATAAAAAAAAAGAAAATCTCAAAATGTTGAAAAGTAAAGGGTCATTAATTAAAAGACTTTTTAAGTAACTTGAAAATTATAAGACATTTTCCATAATATCAATTGCTTAATGAAGTGTTGCAATATTGTAACCCTTGTCACCATTTTGGTGCTTGAACTTAAAAACTGAAAACTTTTTGTTTTAATTACAAAGTGTTGATTCATTTTCTTCAAAAGTAAGCTTTAAAAATTAAGCAAAAAAAAAACACGTATAAATATTAAATCTATCATAAGAAAAACGAAAACTTTAAGTTCTATCTTTGCATTTTTTGATTGCAAATTTTGATTACCTACTTTACGTCTAGAAACTGTCAAGCTTAATATCACTCAGTCTTGATTCAATTTCCAAAAAAAAAAAGCTAAATCCTCTTATGCGACTTGGCAAAAATTTAACACTTCACATATCAGCATAACTGACAGCAGTCAACATTCTTAATGGCACCAGGTTATTGCCATTATTTCATTCTATCGCCAACACCGACATCACCACTAAATTGATAAGCACTGATTTGGGTTATCGAAAACGAGTTACTCCTTCCATCTACATAACTATTGAGTTTAAGTTTTATTTTGATGTTATTTTGTGGTTTTATTTTAGCAAAAAATATTTCATTTTGTTTTTAACTAGCGCTGGAGAAAACACACATAAAAAAAAACTTTAAAACAATTCATCTCATCAAGAAAACTTAATGGTATCGACCTGCTCTATTTTCATCTTCCTACACATACAAAGTATGCAATATTTCAGTTTTGAAATGGGTTGCACAGTGGTTGCTACTTTGGTAATCTGTCTTCAAATAAAGTTTGATGGTCTGTTTGGAAAGTACTCGTGGAACTTATTTGACTACGTCCAGTGTACAGCCCTCATCTTCGGTACCTACCTACAAAATTTATCCAAAATCCTGAATGTATAACGCGATGTGGAAAAATGTGTCGCCAAAAAATTGTCGAAAAATGTGTTACAAAAAAAGTGTCGCCAAAACAGTGTCAAAAAATGTGTCGCCTAAGAATTGTCGTCAGTTTTTCGAAAAATGCGTCGTGCAAAAAGTGTCGAAAAATATGTCGCCAAAAAAGCATAGAAAAAAGTCGTGAAAAAAATATCGAAAAATGCGTCTGCAAAAAAGTGTCAAACAATGAGTCTCCAAAAACGTGTCGAATGAAGATGTCGAATAATGAATCTCCTAAAAAGTATCAAGCAATGTGTCGAAAGATTCGAAAAATAAGTCGCCAAAAAAGTGTCGAAAAATGTGTTGTCAAAAAAGTGTCAAACAATGAGTCTCCAAAAAAGTGTCGCAAATGTGTCGCTAAAACCGTGTCGCAAAATTGTGTTACCAAACCAGTGTCGAGAAATGTGTCGTCAAAAAAGTATCGAAAAATATGTAGTCAAAAAATTTGGCGATAATAAGTCTCAAAAAGTGTCGAACAATGTGTCGCGAGAAAGATTCGCCAAAAAAGTGTAGAAAAAATGCCGAAAAATGTATCGCAAAAAAAGTGTCGAAAAATGTGTTGCCAAAAAAGTGTCGAAAAATATGTGGCCAAAAAAGTGTTAAAAAATAAGTCGTGAAGAAAGTGTCATAAATTTTTCGCGAAAAAATGTCGGAAAATGTGTTGTCAAAAAAAGTATCGAAAAATGAGTCTCCCAAAAAGTGTCAAATAATGAGTCTCCAAAAATGTGTCGAATGATGACTGTCCAAAAAAGTGTCGATTCAAAAAATGTGCTGTCAAAAAAGTATCGAACAATATGTAGTGAGAAATATTCGAAAAATGTGTCGCCAAAAAAAGTGTCGAAAAATGTGTCACGCAAATAGTGTCGCAAACAAAAGTCTTGAAAAATACTCGAAAAATATTTCGCAATCTGTTCCGGTTGGAAGTAACTCTATACGCGATAATTTTGCTACTTTCGAAACTTAGCCACTGTACCTCACGGTACTTGGAGTGCGGAACTTTTAGCGATTGATTAAAAATTCCAATCTATCATTCTTCGACTGTCGATAGTAAATTAAATTTTCTGATAATGTCAGCACGGAATTGTACAAGCACCAACGAACGAATGAACGCACTGCGCGCGCTACACTGCTGCTGGGAAATGGATATGGACGAGAAAGCAGTAGGATGTTGTAGCACAAGTTAATAACTAGGATTATGGATTACTGGGGGTTTTTGGTGGTAAGAATAGTACATCGCTGTGTGTGTGTGAGAGCATTAGGTGAAAAAGATAAGCAGGATTAAACAAACTGTCAGAGGTGTTGATTTGAAAAAGGGTAGGTATGTGAAATCGCTAAGTAGTGATGATAAAAAAAAAAGTAAAAGTATATTGATGTAGCTCCAATAATAAACATACAAAAGTAGATTTAGAGAAAAAATCGTAAAACTTTATTCGAGAAAAAAATAACAAATAAAGTTTCAAAGTGTTTATCGAACAAAATACTGCAATAAATTTTAAGTTTTTGAATTATTGTCTCATTTTTATGTGGGAAAATATTATGGCAAAAAATCACTACCAAATATGTCGAAACTTTGCCAAAAACTTTCTTACCGAAATTTGTGTGCGTATAAAGAAATGTAACTCAATAGCATGTAATATATACATAAATAAGTAGCAAGTTATGCAGTGAAAGTGGTGAGAGTTTGGTAGTAACGATTCCATAAAGAATCAGGTCATTTGGATGATGCTTTTTGCGAAAACAAACTAAATTGCATATCGTATGAATAAACAAAACAGCACATTTTCGTTAATGAAATTTTCGCTTTTGGCAACTCCAACTCTTCTGAGATATGCATGGGAATAAATATGTAGTGCAATTTCAAAGCGCCACAAAATTTCAATTTATTTTCAATTGAATTTGTAGAAAATTTTACAACAAATGAACCCATATGGGTTAAGATTTTTTGCGTGCATCTGAAGAGTGTGGTGCGTGAATGTGGTTAGAAAATATGAAATTATTCAAAAAAATAGTTTTTACTAATATACTTATGTTATTTTTCTTTAGTAAATATTTGACCTAAGCTTCAAATCCCAACATCATTACGTTTTCAAAAAAAAAAGCTTGCAGCTTATTACACCCGAAGTAACAAAGTGAACTTATATATGAAATGTAGGCGTGGCACTTATCTGATTACGTCCACTTTTTGTCTAGCGTATGCTTTTAATGTTCGGCATCAGAGCTTACATTTACTGTTTTTAGTGTTTTAGTGAAATTTGTTTGGATTATATTAAATAACGCTTTCAGTATAGCATTTTAAACCTTTTGCTTGTTTGGGAGGTGCCACGCCCTCTAGTCTGAATTCGCCTAGTTTTTGCTCAGAGCTTGTATTTATTATCCCTAGTAATTATGTGTATTTTGCATGCGTTATCGCACATAATGCTCTTAATATTGCGTTTTGAACATATTCTTTGTATGGGCGGTAGGCGTGTTCTTTGATAAATTGCGATCATTTTTAATTCATCGAGCAAACTTTGACGACGGAGGCAGAGTACCAAATGTCATTGAATTATCTTGCTCAGTTTTCCCAAAAAGTGTATTTTCACGCACAGCCAGTAATATACTTTTCCATACCAGCCACACCTCCTTCTCCGCGTTACAAACAGAAGGACAAAATGAATATACCCTGGGTGTACGGGATAAAACTGAAAATTTTTGTCAAAAATTTATCGTATCTCTATAAAATTATTGCTAGGAGGTTTTGGAAGTCACTGCTTCCGAATTTGGGATCAACTTTTTTGAAAACAATATGGCGGTTCCAAAATGTCGGACAGCTTCTCAAAAAATGATTGCAGCACAACAAAATTGTCACTTGGGTGTTCTAGAAGTCTCTTATGCCGAATTCGAGACAAACTTTTTTGAAAACAAATTGGTGAATCCAAAATGGCAGATAATTTCTCAAAAATTGGTTACATCATGAAAAAATTGTAAAAATTTTAGTATAATTTTAAAACCAAAAAGTATTTATATATGTAGAACAATGCCAAAAAAAAGTATTTATTTTAAACTATTTTAGAATAAATTTCATACTTTTCTGGAATAAATTTCAAACTTATGTGGAAAAAAGTCAGAGTTTAATAACAAAAAAGTTGGAGTTTAATAACAAAAAAGTTTAAAGTCAATACTACAAGAAATCAAAAGTAAGAAAAGTAAACTATAATTTTTTGTTGAGGAGGGATTTCAAGCTCGCTGATTAAATACCTACTATACAATTTTTCGACAACAAAATAGTGGACATTTGCGGACTTAATGAAAGGTAAGTCTGTTTCTGATCAGATCATGCCCATTTTTAACTTAGAGTTAGATGCTTACGATTAAATCTCAGATATCAAATATTATTGTTGTATTTTATGTATTTCCAAAATTATGACGATCACGCTTATTTTTAACGAGTAGCTAGATTCTATTAATTTAATCTCAGATATTAAATATTATTGTTGTACATCAAATCAAAGTTATGTCGATTTTAAATTTTGGACTATGTGGGAGGTGAGCGTTACATTGACCCCATCATCGTTTCTATACCACAATTTTTTTATTTTTTTTTTATTATACATTAATATCGTTTCTCATTGTTAATAATTTTTTGGTCTTATTTTTTATGCTTATTCATAAGATAAACAATCTTGTAGCATTTTGTAATGAATTTTTAAATAAATGAAAATGAAATGAAATGAAATGTTTCTATACCTTATGTTAAACACTTAAAGGATTGAGATGGCAAAATTTCTTAAATTTGAGATTGTTTTGATGATCTGGCTTTCCATTTTATTTAAAAAAAAAAAACTAATATTTAAGTATGCAAATCTTCAGCACTTACTTTAAGTTTCAGGAGGCACCCCATTTAGTTTTTAAGATATATTTATCTAAACAAGTAAAATTATTAAAAAAATATTTGGAAGAACTTTACATTTTCTGAATTCGTCAAGTTTAAGATGCAAAAATACAGAAATGGTATTATTTTTTGGTACTTTTTTACTTGAAGTATGTTAACTAGACATTTTACTTTGAGTTTGTGCAATAATAATATTATTTGGACACATAAATTTTCAGGCTTATGACCGGCTAGCGCTCTTTCACAGATAAATGTGCCCAGTGGCGCACAGTGGTGTGAAAAGCTTATATTTTGGACAAACAATAATTCCTAGGGCTCCAGTTTATGAATTTAAACAATTTTTTTTTAAACTCTTTTTTTTCGATACGGTTTCAATTTCCACGAGCGGAATTCCAAAATTCGAAAATCTAAGATGGCTTATACAATATGGCGGACTTTAGTTTTAGACAAAAGCCCTAATTTTATTCAAAAATTATAAGAAATTATAAAACAATGTCACTTATATGTTGGTTATAATTTTTAATCATTTTTTGATGCGATTTTGCTGTGGAAAGAATAATTTTGCAGCTCAAAAATTTTGAGGTGTTTCGAAAATTTTTCATTTTTTGCAGTGTAAAAATTAAAATAATTTTAACTTAGAGTTCGCAGCTTTTTTTGTGATTTTTCCCCGCTTTTTTGACGTCAAGCTTCACTTTTATTCCTAATTTTTTAAAGGAAAAACTACAGCTACAAAATTTTTGTTTTCACAGAAAATTCACAAAAAAAGCTGCAAATTCAACATAATTAAAGTGAAGCCTTTATATAAAGGAATAATGTCCATAGTTTCAGTAAGGATATAATTTGTAAGTAATAACTATTCTGTTAAATATAGATTTATTTAACATTCCTAAAAGCTCTTTCATGCCATAATTAAAATCATTAAACATTTTCAAACATGTCCTTACATTTTCACACCTTCACAGACAAACTACGTTAATTAAAAGTTACATACAAAGTTACATGCATATTTAACTATAAACACCATATTGTTACATATAAACCACAAATATATTCCACATTCATTTGCTGTATCGGAATTGCAAAACTTTAATTGCAATGTTTCACAAATATTGCTTGTATTTCCATTTTTGTTTTTTTTTTTTTTTTTTTTTTTTGTTTTTCAAAGTAAACATTTACGAGAAATTTCACCACAAACTTATCGAAATTAATTGATTCCGGTTTTATTATTAATACACATTTATATTTTCTGCTTTGCTTTCATATATCCTTCAATGTTTTTTCAATTTATATTTCATATTTGTTCGCCGCAGGAGTTTCAAGATTTTTGCTTTTTATTTTTCAGTTGTTGATTCGGACTTTATTTCAATTATTTCAATAGCAATACTGACTGACTGATTGAGTCTTTGGCACATGACAGACCTATGCATGTAGAGTAAAAACTTAAGAATTTGGCCCACGTGTAAAAATTACTGGCACCTATGTAAAATTTAAAAACAAAATTATTTTTGTATCTGTAATTATTGACAATTACACCATACAACAAGGACGTTCGCACATCATTATATCTTAAGCACATTCTTGCGTGTTTAAGACAAAGCAACATATAACGTATTTGTTGTTGCTTGTGCGCTCGAAATTTTATTCTTTATGCACTCGAAACCTTATAAATTTTCGCATGTAATACCATTACTTGTGTGTGCCTTTTTCATTTCCAATAATTTGATGTTGTATTGGCCCGCGTAATCAGTACAGTAGGTGGCCCGCGTGCGCATGTTTGGTTTGTTGCTATGGATAATTTTTGCATTTTTCAATTTCCCCCTGCAATATATGTTTGCAGTCGTCACACATACATTGATTCAATGCCGTTTGCGGGTAACCATGATTTACAAAAAAAATAAATGGAGCAATTAATAAATTGAGTAGAATCATTTCAGTTCAGTCATTGAGACAAGCAATATAGAGGAAACCATTAAAGGAATTTCTTTGGAATGTCAGCATATGTATGTCCGCAGTGTGCAGCATATTGATGTAATGTTTTGTTGTTTAGAATTTAATGAATTTCAGAGGAAATTTTAAATTAAAAAAGGTTCTAAAGAATGCTGATCTAGGTGCTGTGATGTTTAAAAATCGCATGAATAAAAATAATATACGCCAAAAAATATCATGAGATAAAATAAGCAATATTTGCAATGCTGGCCTAGGTGCTCTGATATTTAAAAAACGCATTAAATAAAAATGTTATGCGATAAAAAATGTCATGTGATAAAAATTGTCATGCGATAAAAAATGTTATACGACAAAAAATTACATGAGATAAACAAGCAATATTTGCAACGTAACATCCGCTCTCATAAGCAATATAGAAAAAAATTGAAGCTTGAATTTTCTTTTATTTTTAAGTCTTAATAAATAGATCTATAAAATTCTTGGAAACCTTAAAAATTTCCGATGTTCAATCAATATTCACGTTTAATGCTGTAATACATAAAAAATCGCTTGAGATAAAAAATGTTATGGAAGAAAAATTTCATGAGAGAAAACCAAATGCCATAAAAAATAAATATAAATAAATTTTTGTTAACATCCGCTGTCAAGAAAAATATAGAAAAAATTATGTTTTAATTTTGTAAATAAATCTAAGAAGCTATAAAATTCTTAGAAACCTTTAAAATTTCCCGATATTCAATCAATATTCACGATCAAATTTAAGCAAACCAAACAAAAAAGGGCATCAAATTTTGTCATTGTCAAAACAAACAAAATTGTAAATCTTATTGTTAGCATGGTCTATTTATTTGTGTCTCCATGTTTGTACATTTACGAGTATTACGGTAGCTGTATGTGAAATGTTTATACATTCATACATATATTTTAATGCCAAAAATAACGCTGTCAATACAAAAATAAACATTTTGATTTGGCGTTGTGGGCGATATGCGCCGTTGCACTATGGGCTATAGACGTTGAAATATTTGATACAATAATGTAGCAAAATTCCAAAAATAAGTAAAAATGGTTGACATTTCCGCGAATATCTAAGTATTAACGCACAAGACAAAAACTTGTCCATCTTTTTTTACTTTGTTAGAAATGGAGTAGGACTTTAAACTATACACCATTAGAAAGGTATTTGTGAGTAAATGTGCACAAAATTAAAATTATTTTAATATTTTTGCATTAAGCCAAGTAAAATTATATGCAAATTTTTCAATATTAACAACGACAAAATACGCGGTCACAAAGAACTGAAAAGAGGAAACAGTACAAAGAGAAAGACATTGTATCAGGGATGATATTTTGTACCAAATACCAAATACAAAGTACAAAAACTGTCCAAAATGTACCAAAATTATTTAATACATTTGTGATAAAATTTTGACCATTAGGCGATTTCAGCCTCCATAAATTCAATTAAAAATTTCTTTTGACTTTTTCTAATGCTAATGCTAATGCTCCCGAACATTTTGTGTGCCTCCCTACAGTTTTTGAGAAATGTATGAAATTTCTGAAAAATATCATGTGTGGACCCCCCCGGTCCCCACCCTAGGATATACTTCTGGTTACGGCCCTGAGAACTATCATATAAAATTAATATTTTCATATAATCAAATCTCAACGCTCCCACAGTGCCCAGATGGGGCATAAAGTTAAATGACCCATTATACAATATTTTTTTGTACTCTCTAGAATTTACCTTTACTCTATTGACAAAGCACCCACTTTTTGTGCACGATTCTGCACAATTCAGACCTCATCCAGCCTAAAACTTTCCCTCAATTTGGCATGTACGATTCTAACGATTTTTAATAATCCCACATAGTACCCAAAACATCATCCACTGTATGTACCTACTCTATTGGCCCAATATTTCAACTGTCAGACGCTGAAAATGCTGACGACAGAAAGACAAACAAAACGTCAAAACGAGAGGCGAACTGAATGACAAGGCAATGTGCTAATATATTGATAGACCCACTGACATACAAATAAACATTCAATCTGTCTGTCTATCTTACTCTCGCAAAAAAGTTTGTGTTTATTTTTTCGTTTTTTAAAGGACAACAAAATGTCACCAACGAAGTGATTGTTGTTACTGCTCACTATATTCATTGCTGTTGTTATTATTGTTATTGTTGGTTTTATTTTGTTATCGTTGCTACCAATTTTTGACAATTTTTTCTTTTTTTTTTTTTTCTTTGTGTGTTTTGAAGCACAGACAAACGACGATGAGTTTTACAATCTAAATAGTTTACTGTCAAGTTGAATCAATGTTTAATCAAATAAAAACAGCAGCAGCAACAAATAGCACAAACAACAAAAAAATTGTGAAATATCACATTTCATAAAAGGGAAACCAAAACGAAATGTTATCGATTGAAACTGTCGTAGCACTGTTAAGGATTATTTGAAAACTTAAAGCAGATGGGCATGAAAGAAAAATAATTTAATTTATTATTTTTTCAAAATTTTTGAGTGAAGATTTCTGAAAAAACAATTACCTTTTGACTAAATTTTTGAAATTATTTTTTTTGGATCGAAAATTGACTTTCAATATTGACATATCTTTCGCCTTATAGACCTCTTCAGACCGCTTTCGTTTCTTATTGTAATATTATGCATGAAGCCATAGCACTGTGCAATGTAAACCTTGATGGCGCATAACGTTAGTGCCTTCCGCTTTGCAGTTAGACTTTATATACTAAAATATGCAACTAAGGTTCAAATCCGTATTCAGTAATAATTTCGATTTTTCCGATTTATTCAAACATTAATAAAAAAATGAAGTGATCTGATAATGTCAACGTGGATGTAGACAAAACAATTCCCTTCTCAAATTGTCATAATTCAACGTTAAAGAAATGTTTTGAAAGATTTGTGAGTACAACATGAATGTCAAATTTTGAAAAAAAAAAAAAAACAAATTATAAATAACTAGCTGGCCTGGTTGCGACTTCGTTTGCCCATTCTCGATGCCTTTCCCATCCATCTCCGTCGTCCGTCTCTTCCAATATCAAGGTTTTTAAAGAGCCATGTATCAACTTTTGTAATCATAGCTCCCATAGGTACAGAGATATAGCATTTTATATATTTTTTGTATGAAGGGTGCAACTCCCCCTTCTCACTCCCCGCACAAGTTTTTCAAAGTAAATGGTAGATAGAATATTCATGTATGTACCAAGTTTTTTAACGATATCTGCGATAAGTGAAGTAATATAGCATTTTGTGTATTTTTGAAAAGTGGGTGCAATTTTCCTACACCCAATATCCCTCAAGTTTTGAATGGTGAATGGTAGATATGTACATTATGCATAAGTTAATCAACTTTCATAACTATAGCTTGTATAACTGTAGAGATACAGCATTTTTTGTAATGTTTTTCGTATGGGGGATGCAACCCCCGTTCCCCTTAGTGGCATCCCACCCCCTTAAGAACCTTCTACAGTCCATAACAAACAAATTAAAAAAAAATTATGTAAATCAACCTTGTAGTTTCCGCGTTCATAAGCTACATACGGACACCATTTTATTTTTATATATATAGATGCTAAAAAAAGTATTAAAAAAAACTAGTATGGGTGTAACTTTTGGCCTGGCCAAAAAATAAATACCCTACACTGCAGTATTTTGAAAATTTTGCTTATGTGGGAGGTGCCACGCCCTCTTGTTCGAGCATACCCAGTTTTTGTTCAGAGCTTGCATTTATACATAGTTTTTAGTGTCAGAGTGAAATTTAGTTGGATTATCTAAAAAAACTCTTTCAGTATAGCATTTTGAAACTTTTGCTTATATGGAAGGTGCCACGCCCCTTGTCCAATTTCACCCAATTTTCGCTGAGAGCTTTCATTTATAATTCTTAGTGTCTGAGTCAAATTTGGTTCGAATATCTCAAAAAACTCTTTCAGTATAGCGTTTTGAAGATTTTGCTTATATGGGAAGTGCCACGCCTTCTTGTCCGAATTCGCTCAGTTTTTTCTCAGAGCTTGCGCTTACAATTCGTAGTACTTATGTGTATTGTGGTTGCATTGTCGTGAAAAATACTCCTAAAATTGCATTTTGAATATATTTTTTGTATGGGCGGTAGGCGTGACCGTTGACCGATTTTACTCATTTTCAATCCCCCGAGCTAGCTTTGACGACGAAGGCAGTGTACTAAATTTCATTGAATTTTCTTGCTCAATTTTCCCAAAAAGTGTATTTCAACACACAGCCAGCCAGCCTGCCAGCCAGACAGACGGACATGGCTATATCGACTCAGGAGGTGACGCTGATCAAGAATATATATACTTTTCTATACCTGCCACGCTTCCTTCTCTGCGTTACAAACGGAAAGACAAAGTGAATATACCATGGGCGTAGGGTATAAAAATCTGTGGAATTAAATTCTCTATTTTTTTAGATAAAAAAAAAAAATATATATTTTCAAATATAGGTCGGTAAAAAAACTTTTTTTTTTTAAACCACACAAAACTTAATTCTTTTTTTAAATCGCAAGGTTTATGTTTTCATGTGAATAAACAATTTGGCAGCGAATGTTTTTTTTAAGTAAAATATTATACAATAAAATAAATTTTTTTTTTATTTAATTTTTTCACTTTCTGTTTTCACTTTTAGTTTATTTATTATGTAAACAACATTTAATTTTAATTATCCTGTTTACCTGCATATCATTGTCGCTTTTAATTTGCTGCAGCGCTCATTTGGCACAAATATTTTAAATACCTTATTTAATTTAAGTATTTAATTAACATTTTCCATACAACATGTAGTATTCAGTCAACATGTTAAATTATTGAAGAATACAAATATTAAATGATAGCTGACAAAAATTATGCAACATTTAATATTTTAAATAAATAATTGATAATGAGTGTAATTTGAAATTGGAATACATTTAAAATGATTTCATTGAAACAGATTGCTTTTTACATAAAAAACATTTGAATTGTGGTGTAAAAGTATAAAAACCTAATAAAAATTAATCTTCAAATGCAAGAAATTTAACCAAAACAATTACCGCAAACGACAATAACATTCTAGTTATACAGCTTTCGCCAGAACCATCGAGAAAGTCCTTAGACATAAAAGCAGTCTGGAGATTTATTTTATCAGCAAAAGGTGCAGTGACGGTGGGGTGTCACACGATTCTTAAAACAAGCCAAAGGCTGGCATCAAAAAATCATTGCCAGAAATCTATGCCATTCATTGCAAGGCTATTTCCGTATTGAGTAAAAATTGAACACTTGAAAACGAACATTTTTAAAAATCTATTAATTATCCCTAAAGTGATCGTAATTTAACATCTCAAAAATGCTTGAAATGAGCCATTCATTTTCAAAAAATGGCTATTATTGTAAGGTATTTTTTTATTATGGAATTCATACTGCGCAAGTATCAATATCATTTTTTGATTCCGAAATATTTATTCAAAAATTATGTAAAATTGGTTTATATAGCACAATATGAATTTTGTATAAAACTTCGTTCGCCCGTTCCATTTACCCTTTAAAAATGTATGCACCCAATCTCATCCATCTCTTTCCAAAAGTCTCATAACGTTTGTTTTTATATCGCAGTCTTTAACATGTTTCCAGCGGATGTTATTTCCAAAACTTTTTAACATCCCGGGTGAATCCGAGGGAATTTCAAATAAGAGTTTATCTTGGTAGCTCACCAGATAACATGTCTTTAAAAGAAAAAAATAATCCAAATCGGGTAACTCATTTTTGAACTATGAGTTTTTCCAAGAACCAGGACGAAGCCGGAGGTATTTCGAACTAAAATCTTAAACCCTTGACATGGAAAATATCTACGAAAGAAAAAAAAATTATGCATATCGGACGAACGGTTCTCGAGTTATGGTGACACAGACATGCAGACAGACAGACAAACGTTGTATTTCATATAATAGTACACGTATGATGGTTTAAAATACTTTCGTACAAACTTCTATATAAAATTTATACAAAAATAGTACAAAAGATTTTTGTATTCTGATATTATTAAATTTAAGCCAAAATAGTGTAAATTGTATTGATACTTTATTTGTATAAATTTTTTACGAACAAGTATAGATGGTTTGTAAATCCAGTAGCTTAGATTTATTACCAAATTTGGTGTGGATACGTATTTATTCCAATTTGGTTTGAATTTTACACCCAAACTATTTGCCGTGTATATTTTAGATACATCTTGTTGTCTGAAGGTAATAATAAATCATAAAACGAATATTTTTCTAGAACATCTTAACCCATCATCTAATGTTTTAACAGATCTTTTTGACCTTTTTTTTACAAAAAACTAGGTTATAATGAGTTAAAGTGTTCCACAGAAATATTTTACGCAACATTTTATTAGGTGCCACCAAAGACAAGAAATGTTTAAGACCTAAAAATAATGCATAAAAATCAAATTTTGGAATTTCCAAAAATGGTTTTTTTGAATCAGTCTTCTAAGGATCCCAAGTTAAAAAGTAAAGTCTGATAACGACGATTCTACTTATCTGACGCTATTAGTAAAAATGATTCACACGATTTCCTGGATATGCACCATTATTATTATGCCACAAATCGGCGACTTTTGCGACTTTTTTGAAATATATCTCGAGATACTGACATGATGGGACAAAACGCGTTTCGTATTCAGTGTCGGGAATTCCAGAACTTTCAGCGATTTTATTTTGCGGTTATAATGCGTAATCATTTTCGAAGAAAAATTTTAAGTTTTATTATAAGTAAGTAGCATAAACACATTAGTAGTTTGAGCAAGCAACTTTCCAAGGACATATTTATAAGACAAAAGAATATTTAAAATTTTAAGAAAATCTTTAATGTTCTTTTTTTTTTATACTAAGCACATGCATTAATTTAAACTTTTTATAATATTTATTTTAGTTAAAAAATAAATCGATCTCATATTTTATTTCGTAAAACGTTGTTATATCATTTATTTATACATATGCAAATGAAACGAATTCGAATGTATACATTCGTATCTTAACTGCCTTTTTCGTCATTTATTTTTATGTAAAACCATATGAAAATATTTATTGTGTGACATTGTATTTTAATTATGCGCAATTTTATTTTCCTATTAAATAAATAAAATCTGGACAAATACACGAAATATATGTTTAAAATAATTAATGAATGAAACAATATGAAACGATATGATATTCAAAACTAAATAAAAGAAAAGTAAAATGAAATTTCTTTAATATATGCGTCGAAATTGGAACATTTTTGAAAGCACGATAGAAATTTAGAGCAAAAAAAACATAGAGGAAAACGGTTATGGATTTGACACATCAAAAACATAGTTAATTGTTGAATGTTCAATGTTATACTACGTTTTCACCGGAGATTAATGATTTACAAAAATAAATCTATTTCTATCGAGATTAACTTTATATCTTTATATAAATCTAAACAGGTCTACTGGATTTGGCTGTTTTCGACCAAGTGGCATTGAAAATAAAGCAAATGGTAGATAAATATTAAGAAAAAATAGGAAAAATTTTCTCGCTGTAGAAAAAAATTGCTTTCGGCCGGTTGAAACGGGTAGAATTTAATGACGAAAATTACATATTTATCTCAGCAAAGCTAAATGTATGGTAGAAAAGCAGTATTACTCCGTTTAATCTTTCATCACACAGAGATGTTCTTGTGGAATAAGAAAACAGCTATTCGGTGACACAGCTGTCTTATAGGTGCAAAATTATTTTTTAACTAATCCCTTAAGTTTTGCTTGTGAAACTACCAACCAAATTTCTACTTTACAACACAATTTTACAGCACTGTTGAAACCTACACACTAAAAAATGATAGTTTACTTTCCTTATTTTTAATTCCTTTTAGCATTGATTTAAGCTTATTTGGTATGAAATCCCAATTTTTTTCCAAAAAAGTTTCAAATTTATACCAGAAAAGTATAAAATTTATTCCAAAATAGTTTAAAATTAACACTTTTTTGGCACTTATATTTTAGTTTTTAAATTAAACTAAAATTTTTACTGTGTATTATGATTTTGCCTAACAAAATTCTTTTTATCAAATGTTTCTTAACAAACTTTCTTTGTAAAAAAAAGTTGTCAAAGTATGAAGTTAAAAAGTTTGAGCTTTTTGTAAAGATGTCTCATTAAATTTATAAATTTAATTTTAGAAATAAATGCGATGTCACCTTTAAAAAAAATCGCGTTTGAACGTAACAACATTTTTGCGTACATTTGTGTGACACAAAAGGACTCCAACGCAATTATTTCCTTTTTCTTTTTTTTTAAATTTCAATTTCTCACTTTGATTAATTTTGCAATTGGCTGGTGATTATTCACATTATTCCGCGTTGAATACTTTGCAACAATAACAACAGCAACAACAACAACAATGACAACGACAACAAAACAAATATGATTTATGATAAAAAGGTGACAAAAACATATTCACAAAAAAAAAAAGAAAAGTGTAACAAAAGGAAATACTCGTATACGCCAAAAAATATCCAACGGAATTACACAAAAGAAAGCGTAGCAAATCAAAGCTCCTCCAGATATGACAGCTCACTAAAGCAAGGAATTTCGCATAATATTGTAAAGAAAACGTAGCTTATTTTACATACAAGCAAACATATACATAAATATATATTTTATTTTTCTTAAGCTTTGAATACCATTAACCATCAGCAGGGGCTTGAGGGGGGTGGTTACACAAAAATCAACTCAACACCGGAAAATCATCATTTGGCATTTTTCGCAGAATCTTTGCTGCATAAAAGTAGACAAAGTATATGCCATACGTACGTACTTTGCAGTAAATTTTTTGAATTTGTCTCTTTTCACACAATGTCATCCTTTGAAAGCGTATCCCATTTTTTTTTTTTTCTTCTACAAACACAATTCCTAATAGCACCCAAAAAGTATACAATTCCAAAATTGTTACAAACTTTTCATATCCAAAGTGTCATGAGTTTTGTGTATTTGGTGCGAGAATAACAGTTTTCCTTTTTGCAAAATTATGCTAAAAAGATTGATGATAAAATAGTGCAAAAACAGATTTGAATAATACAGGAAAAAAGGAAAGAAAAATCAGGTGGTAAATGATAGTAATGATATTTGGAAGCTCAGAAAACTTTTACTCGTACAATCAACGTACAATAGTTAAAAGTTTAGTAGCAAAATGTTATTTTGCAATAATAATTGGTGGATTTTGAAATAATGCATGGAGGATATAAAAGGTTATTTGTCTTTGCTCACACAAATAACAATGTTAGTCATATTTTAGCGCATAAGATAGGATATTGCTAAGATGCGTTGACAGGATTTTTTTGGCGGGTCGAGAAAATCAAAATCATGAAACAAACTTTACTCAAAGCAATAAGAAAATTTCGGGATGTATCCCACCAAATTCGACTTATGAAAACGCTATTGAAATTTTTAGATTTGTCGATTTGTCGAACCGAGTTAAAAAACGAGTTGCCCATGACTAATCGGGTATTAGTCTTGGATCATAGAATCCCCCTAAAGATCCATTCGCACTGCTTATCAGTGGAGAGTTTTCTACAGCGATACTTCCACCGTCAGGTTGGAATACTCCTCTACACCTACATTAGGACAAAACTTCTACAACCTTCTACTCAAAAATCTGAAGTATTTGGAAAATTCTGAGCTCGGATTCGGACTCTACGAGAAATAACTTTTTGACAGAAAAAAAGCCATCATCGTCATCTGACGTAAAACGAGTTATGCGTGTGAGAACGAAATGTAACATCGTATTGTAACGAGAACTTTCACTGAATGCTGCGTTGTGTACTGCAGGTTCACAACACTTACCCTGCAGTCAAAATATAAGACAGTCTACAAAAAATATTATTTCACTTTAGCACTAATCCAAAACTAGTGAAAAAAGGATACAGTGTGGACCAGTTTGATATCAGTTTTGGGTTTGTAATGGCAACCATAGCAAAAACGACAATTTTTGAACAATTTTTTTTTTTTATCACTTGATTTGTGAATCAAAATAAATTTAAAAAAAAAAAAATTTGAATCAGGACAAAAAAAAATGGTTCGATACATATCGTTAAATGACGCATACTTTCATACCACAACTAACTCTGGACTGGTGTGAACGTAACGCAGAAGAGGTCAATTGACATTTCTTAGGACATGAACACACAAAAAAGAACAGTTGTTTGTATGTAAAAAGGGTTGAAGTCAGACCAGTACTAGTTGGTAGAGGACTAGTTGATGAACTATACTGAAACTATTCCGTTTGCTTGCAGGGTAGTACACACATACGAGTATATTGAAATTTAAACAAACCGAAACGATTACAGCATAATTGATAAACATCGTAGTTAAAGTCACCAGTGTCATTGAGAAAATTCCACTAGTTACTGTCAGATAGAAAAGTAGAAAAAATCGGAAGTAAGTAAAAAGGAAGTTTGTTCGGTTTTAGTTCGACTTGCATACCGTCGAAAGCTAGTGTTTAAAGAGTGTACATATTTACTAGGAACTATGTACATATGTCTTGTAAAGTAAATGTCGATAGACGGGTTGTGTAAAATCGAAAAAACTTTTAAGAATTAAAAAGTAAACCAGTTTTGTACGAGATAAATCAATTGGTTCATAGTTTTATAGCAAAATTTATTATTGAAATATCAAAAAATCATTTCTTCAGATAAACACTGTTGCCACATAAAAGCCGTACAAGAAAAGTATCTGCTAAATACTAAATAAATGAAGATGCGAATATAAACACGGACATTTGCTCACATAAATTCGCACACTCGTAAAAATATAAGTTACAACTGATTGTGAGTGAAATGTTTCATGATATTTATTTTTTTTTCTTTTGTTTGTAGGTCGTATATAAATGAGTAACTTTGCAGCTCATTTTCGGTAAATAAATATTTCCTTTTTGCTTTTATGTATAAGTTCATCATTATTTTTATTATATATATTAGAGTGATGAGGAAAAGAAAAGAAAATGTTAAAGCATTGTTCTTATTGGTAAAAAATAAAACTGTTCATTCTTTCGAAATTTCATCGATTTTTTAAGCCGCTGGAATGGAAATTTTTGAACCAAAATCTGCACAAATGAGGTCAGGTCAAAATTTTTTGCACTATAGAGTTTTCGAGGCATGAGACCGAAAAAGCCACGAAAAATTATTACTAGAATTACCCAATGGTCAAAATTTGACCTCAAATGTATTAAATAGTTTTGGTACTTTTTGGACGGTTTTAGTACTTTTTTTGCTATTTGCTCATTTATCATCCCTGGTACAATATAAAATTTGAAACGAAAATAAAACAAAAAACATGAAGTCAGTGTCACTCAGCTTTTTGTTTTTCTCTTTGTGCTTTATTCTCTTTTCAGCTCTGTGTGACCGCGTATTTTGTTGTTGTTAATATTAAAAAATTTGCATATAATTTTATCTGTCTTAATGGCAACATATTAAAATAGTTTTAACTTTGTGTACATCTATACACAAATACCTTACTAATGGTGTATATTATAATTAAAAAAGGAGGGCAAATTTTTGTCTTGCGTATTAATATAAAGATAATAATACTTTGACGCAAAAACTTCTTAAAACAAAATTTGTTTATTATCAAAATCTGCACAAAAATGTATTCTCTTTTTTGGACTTCAAACCAAAATTTCAATAGATACTTAAGAAAACCCGATTTTCGCAATTTCTTAGGCCGGAATTTTCTATCAGATCGGAAAAATTTTGAAAAATGTCGTATTTCTTTCCAGTGATGGCTTATATCTTATCATAATTTAAAAATTAGTATTTTAGTTCAAGGATGTCAGCGTAGAACAAAAGTGAGCCAATTTTGGCTCGACACCAACAACATCAATATTTCTGTACAACATTCGCAGAAATAATTTTTGTTGTTTTTTTTCACGCTCGTCAAAATTTCGCGTTTTTTGTTGCTTTTTTTGCGTACACACAAAATCGAACTCGAACCAACATAAAACAACAACAACGACTTCGTCGCATCAAAATCAAAAACAACAAACAATATGGGTACTAATGCGTTGATGCGCAGTTGCGAAAATGCAAGTCTTTTACGCACTAACGCCTGAACGTTCAATGTGAATATTTCCATTTGAGATATTGCAGAAGTAGTGCGAAATTTTCGGCAATGTGTTTGATGTTTTACAAATGTCAAACTTTCGCAAACCGCACTTCCACAACGACGCAAGAGCATTGCGCATCAACGCGTGAATACCCCTACTTTTTGTGTGTGTCCTAGTCCTTAGAAATTTTGAAAATTGTTGAAATATTATTGTTGTTGTAAACGAGGCATGAAAAAACAACAAAAAATTGTTTTTGTGATTGTTAAATTCGAATTTGAAGTTGTTGTAAAAGCGAAAATTTTGCGCTGACTGCGCTGCATGCGCTTGGTTCAGTGATTTGAAAACGCTGACACCCTTGTTTTAGTTAGAAGTTAAATGAGATCAAAGTTCAAAGCAGCAATTTTTATTCATTTAATTTTCGAATCACCTTAATGTATTTATTTATTGTGTATGTATGTATCAACAGAACACAATTTTATTCATCGATCTTTTGTTGCCGTTGCTGCCATAAATATTTTAACTGAAAGATTTGATGCCGCTACAAATGCGAGATATGGCGGATTTTGTTATTAACGCAATGGGTAGCGCAAATATTTTTACAATACAGCAGATTTGTTGCTCCTGCTACTGCTGTTCATCTTTACTGATGGAAAGCAGCGGCAGCAACAACAGAAAAAGGACATCAAGTCTGTTTTTTTGTTGTTGTTCTGTTGTTAATTCGCGTTGGCTGCTGTGTAGAATGAAGGAATTTGTGCCTTTCTTCTCATTTACTTTATGAGACTTTAAAAATGACTGTGCGTAATCAGTAAGAATAAGAATGAGAAGAAAAAAAATCAAATCTGATAAGGACGCTTTTCTATTCAACTTTATGCTTAAAGATTTAATCTTGACTGTGTTAAGTAGCAAGTTTAAAATGCTTTAATAAGTTTGAATCAAACTGTCGGCGTTATCTGCTCTAACCTTGAAAAGCTTCATTCAGTATACATAGTTAAAGGGAAATTGTTCAAAAGCGAAACATTTTCATTTCCATATTTCTAGAATCAAGAAATTATATATTTTGCAAATTATGTTTTCAGGCTTGTGGCGTAGTTCTAGGAAAAGATGTAATTTTTTTAATTGGCAGTTATGTCGTTTCTCATCATATAACTGGTACTTTGAACTTTTTCCAATATTTTTTTTTTTCACTTATTTTCCGAGTTATTTTCCTTTGAGGTAAAGGCATCAACGAAATCCCTTTATGAAGCATTATATTAAAGTTGTAACAAAAAACCAATTTTGGTCAAAAAATACTTGTTCAAATCTGGTACTGAATATGAAATGTGTTAGTATGTAGAAAAAACGGCGGCGCCACCCCAAATATGACGTAATTTTTCATACCTCAGGAAATGTTTAGAGTAGATATATTTGAGGCGTGGTATTGCCCGTTTTTCTAATTTAGTACTTTAAACTGAATGGTGCTAACACATTTTATACTTTGCAGCCGGTTTGAATTCATTTAAATGCTTTCATGGCCATAAGCAATTTATAAAAGCTTCTTCCGTAATCCATGTGGTTTTAATTACTTTTCATTTTGGAAGCTTTTAATGAAAATGGTAAGATATAAGATAAAAAGTATTAGAATCTTTTATGTGGAGAATTTTTCGACTTTTTACGAATTTTAAAGAATATTTCTCGAACGGTATTTTTCTTTTGCTAATGCAAATCAATATCATTTGTATCACACGTTTACTCTATGTGATAATACGCATCCGCAGAGACGTCGAACAGTGCGCACCGAAGAAACAATTGCCGCTGTAGAGCAAAATGTTGAAGAGGACCCGAATGAATCGATTCGCCACCGTGCACAGCAATTGGAGCTTTGTCCATCAACTTTATGGAAGATTTTGCGCAAAGATCTTGGCTTGCGACCTTACAAGATCCAGCTTGTGCAAGAATTAAAGCCGCGAGACCATGCAATGCGTCGTGATTTTGGTGTATGGGCCGAAAATGAGATTGATCTCGATGCTGATTTTCATCGCAAATTTTTGTTCAGTGGTGAGGCTCATTTTTGGTTGAATGGCTACGTCAACAAGCAAAATTGCCACATTAGGAGTGAAGAGAATCCACATGAGACCCTTGAGACGCCATTACATCCACAAAAACTGACTATTTGGTGTGCTCTATGGGCTGGTGGAGTCATTGGGCCATACTTCTTCCGAAATAATGCTGGAGAGTCAGTTACCGTTAATGGAGACCGGTATAGAGCCATGATAACCGACTATTTTGTTCCCGAATTGGATGGCATGAATGTGGATGAGTTGTGGTTCCAACAAGACGGCGCTACATGCCACACAGCGCACGTCACAATCGATTTATTGAAGGAAACATTCGATGAGCGCATAATTTCGCGGAATGGACCTGTCAATTGGCCACCAAGATCGTGTGATTTGACACCATTGGATTATTTTCTTTGGGGATATGTGAAGTCGCTCGTCTACGCCAACAAACCAGAAACGTTAGGGGACTTGGAAGCCAACATTCGTGGCGTTATTGCCGACATACGGCCCCATATGCTCGAAAAAGTGGTTGAAAATTGGACCTGTAGAATTGGCTTTATTCGAGCCAGCCGCGGCGGCCACATGCCACATTGATGGACATTAAAACAATTTTCTTGTGTTTTATTTCAATTCGAAGTTCTATACCTCTAAAAAAAACACCCTTTAGAACCTGTAATTCTACACAAAAAAATTTCTATACTTTTTATCGTTATACTCACAGTTTTCATCAAAAAGCCTCCTAAATGAAAAGTAATTGAAATCACACCGTCCGACACGATTTTGAACAACTGAAAAAAACCAATATATTTTGAAAATATGGCTAAAAATAAGTTCCGCGTATCTTTTCGATTTTCTGGAAGTTTTCTATACATGTGTTGAGTTACGATCTTTGAGTTACAATCCTTACATCTGAGGTATATCATGTCTTTTGAAGACTTATGCAGAATATTAAGGGAAAAATTTTCGTAGAAAACTTTATGGGTAATTTTTGGACCATTTCTCAAAAAGGTAATTTTCGGACCATTTCTCCAAAAGGTACAAAAATTACCCCTTAAACGGGAGAATAATGGATCAATATGTACCACATTTGCTATACCATATCCCGATCAAAAAAACTTGTCAAGTTCTTGTCATTGTATCAGAAATGTATATCAAAATGATATCAAAAATGTATCAGCCGCTGATATCCATTTTTTGATATCATTGAAAAACATGTCAATTTTGTATCAGAAATGTATATCAAAATGATATCAAAAATTTATCAGCTGCTGATATGTCAAATTTTACGTTTTCGTTTGTGGATTCTATGGAAAGATAACTTTAGAAGACAAACGAGCAGTCCATTTTAGTGTAAAGTGAATTTTCTGCTGAAATTAGTGAAAAGCACACAAATATAATTGAGTGCAAAAAAACCGACACTCCCTTCAGTTTTTGTATGCAGCCTGTGGTTGGGAAAACAAAAGCTATGGAAAGCGGACGCGCAGCCGATTTTAGTAAGTGAATTTTCTCATAAAATAAGTGAAAAAGCACAAACATATAATTGAGTTAAAAAAACCGGCACTTCATTCATTTACTGCATGCGGGCAATTTCTAAAAACTTGTTGCCGACGATCAAATACAATATTGCAAAATTTCAAAGACTCAAAGTTGGTTATGTCAATTTTGTATCAGAAATGGATATCAAAATGATATACAAATTTTGTATATCATTGATATACAATTTTTGTATATCATTTTGATATCTTTTTTTGATATCATTTTGATATCTTTTTTTGATATCATGGTGATATACGAAAAGCGTTACATTCCGTATATCACTGTGATATCCTTTTTTTGTCAAAATTATGTATGTCACTGACAAATTTTGGATATCATTTTGACATATTTTTTACATACTTTTTTTGATCGGGATATGCTTCAAAATTTCACTTATAGTTGCCGAACACTTAAAAGTCGAAACTACGCCGCGAAAGCCAAAAAATCGTCATTATCAATAAAGACCTCACACATATCATGTTAATTAAATTTTTTTACGTATTATTTTTATGTTTTAAGAATTTCTTGACTTGGGTGACCCCTAAAGAAATTTTTCGTAGAATATTTTGTGTAATATTTTGCCTCTTGGTATCCCTTTTTTGTGAACAGGGGTCAAGCAGACCCACAAAATCAGCATAAAATGGGTTAATATTTTTAAAAAAATGTTTTCTATGTGATTTTGCTATGACTTTGGGACAACAAGTTTTATCCAAAACTTGGTTATAAAGTTTTACAGTTGGGTGAAATTTCGAAAATTCGTTTCATTTGTCTATTTTAGCTAAAAAAAAACAATACATGTCTAATTTTAAGTAAAATATATAATATTTTTTTTATACCTCGACTCAAGGTGAAAAATTTGAGCTGTCGGACGATTCACTCCAAGATCATTTCTCGTATTCCAAGAGAACCGAGTAAAACTCGTCAAACATTAAACTTCGAAATGTTGAGTTTTTCAATTCAGAATACTAAAATTTTTAAAAGATAAGTTATACAAAAGAAGTGGAGATCTTTGCTTCATTAATCATTTCTCGTATTCCAAGAGAATCACGTAAAATTTGTCAAACATTGAACTTCGAAATCTTAAGTTTTTAATTTAACAATTTTTAAATTTTTAAAAGATAAGTTCCCATTCCCTGTAAAGCTTCACAAAGATCACTTAATCACATAAAGATATTTATTTCAATGAAATGTAGATTATTTTTAACAAAAAATTTAATAAAATTTTATCATAGAATTTTATCATAAATGTATAAAGCCTACCTTTAATTAATAAAAGCGCCTGTTGAGCCCCAGTGTGCAGCGACACAACAACGTTGACGAAAACAACAATGACGTTATTAAGGTATTAAATTTGTATGAAAACAATGCGAACGCACACACGTGCAAACGCGCACTCATACATATGAAAGTAGCAGAATCAATTTTACTGCTGTATTTTATTTTATTTTTATTTTTTATTTTATTTTTTTTGTAAATATTTTACTTCAAAACGAAATGGGACCAACGGCAGCAATGGTAGGAGTTGTAAAAACACAAATTGTTAATCCTTTTTTTTCTGCCTTTTGTTATTGTTATTTATGTTTGTATGTATTTTATTTTGCTTTTGCATATAACAGCAAAAAAAAGAAACAAAAATATTGTTAACCGATTTTTACAAAATTTCACGTATGAGTTTATCCAACAAATGCTGTAAAACGCCAGAGCTTATGCAATATTTTTTTTATTTTTTCTGTCTTATTTTTCACTAAAACATCCGCAGGTATTTTTCAATTAATTTGTTAAGGTATAGTATTTTTACTTCAAATGTTGTTGTTTATTTTTTTCTTGTTTTGTTATTTTAACCAATGATGTCACTTTCAATTTTTAAAATGTTTTCCTATGTTTTTTTTTTTTTTTTGTAATCTTCCTTGGCTTTTGCTTTATGGCATTTGTTTTAATTCACTTTTTCTGCTTGAAATTTTTTCATTTTTGAGATTTAGTGAATTGTTGTTTTTTCTTTTTGTTTTCTAAAATTGTGTACAACACATTTTATTGTGAATTTTTTTTGTTTTATTTATTTTTTTTTTCATGAAAAAACGACAAAATTGCAAGTAATTCAAATTAAGTGCAAAAATGCTTTTTAAGATGTGTCTGGGATTAGATAGACCTTTTTAGCTGGAATTCTATTTAGCTGTAATTTCATAGCTTAAACTTAAGACTACAGAAAGATGCAAAATCATAATTATTTTTAGCTACCTTTCTAAGTAAGTAAGTAGGTAGCTTAATTAAGTTGTGTATTTTAATTCAAGCCTTGGAAATTTTCATAATTAGTATTTTGATTTAAAAGGAAATTTTATTTATGGTTTCTATTTTTTAACTCCCATGTGTTTTTCCATACATGACTACAAGTCAGTTATCATTTTGCATTTAGTAATAAACTATCTGAGATTACACGGAATGACAACATAAGCATGGTAATGAATTAGCGCAATGTGTCCTTGGTTTAATGGTTAAAGTTTACTTAAGAAAATCTGAATGGAATTTAAATCGCTCAACTGAAAACTGGGAAATATATCACAGATCGTGCGATGGTGCATAACAAACGAAATCAAGAGCCACTTAGATGGGAATGAACATGACATTTTATTATAATACCACACAAAGAAATGTTCTACCAAGCCCTAAAGAGATATACACAAGACAGTAGAGCACGTGGTAGACCAAAAGTCAGTTGGACTTTTGACTCTTTGCTATTTTTGAGAGTTATAGGAGTGACACGTAGATCTGTTTTCGATAAGGTGTTCAACAAAAAATTAAAATATAAAACTTTTTTATTAGAAATAATTACAAAATAATCTTAAAAGGCGGTCTTTGTTTGTTCTATATACCTAAAGATGTAAAATAGAATGTGTGAACATTAAAAGAAAAAACTTGGTACAATAAAGCGGCATCGAAATTGAAACTGAAGAGTTTATTGATAAATTTGCTAACTCTGTGCCAAAATATGGTATTAAGTGAGGGCGACCGACTAGTCCAAATTCTGGTCCAGCACATATAAAGTTTTATTTACGTTTTGCATTGCTTATCATAGAACGAAACCAATTGTCACCTTATGCGCTACATTGAAACCAGAAAAAGACCAATTGACTCCTTATACATTACAATGAGATCAAAATAGGCCAATCAATCCAAAATCAATTTCGTAAAATTTTATTTGAATTTAAATTTCACACAAAGCCGTCTGAAGATTCTACAGAATTTGAAATAAAGAGTTTGTTATATATTTCTGAGCAGTGTGTTCCCGGGTTCGAATCAAAGTGCGGGTGAAAATTTTTTTTAATTATTATTTTATACCTCGTATTTCATTTTCCGCTCTCCTTACTCTTCAGACGACATGTGTTTAATTTATAAATATTAAAAAATTGGAAATGAAAATTACCGAGTGAAGGTTTGAACCAATGTTTCTTTACGCAGCTCAAGTCCGTAGACCGATACACTATCGATTGCTCTTCATCACAGTGGATGAACTGCCAAACGCAACGTTGTGAGTAACGTTATGATTTCACTAACATAATCGATACACAATTGGACCACTTTTTGATGAATAATGCATTTGGACCATTTTTGATGCACATGACCCACCTTGCATTACACTAAAACCATTTTTGATGCAAATGACTCTTTTTGCATTACAGTTGGACTATTTTTGTTATAATTAATAATTTTAATAAATTTTTTCTAGTTTTAGGTGTAGTTCATTTTTGACTACTTACAAAACAACCAGACCAAAGATAAAAAACTACTAAGACGATTATCTCCGCTGGTCCTACAGGTGACTTATCAAGATAATGATGCAAAACCTATAGAACAAGTCTTAAAAGTTATATTGTCAAAAAGTGGCATATGGGGTAAGAAAGAAATCACACAAAAATATGCTTATATAATGTCAGATCCCAGTAAAATCTTCGTTTACATGTAATTGGTCGAGTAATCTAAAAAACTGTTTGCATCGATTACTTTCTGGGTTACATAAGGCATTATTTTAACACATGCATGTCATGTGGCGGAATCGATTACCCCAGCAAAACATTCGCTTACATGTAATCTAACGAGTAATCGAAAAAATTATTTGTGTCGATATATAAGTACTGAATCAATGTAGTAGGACGTTATAGATATAAATGGTTCTGTTTTGGGCCAAAAGTTCATCAGGGGAAACATTATCTGAAATATTATCTTTTTATAATTTATTTCTTATGATCGAATATAAACGTCAAAATGACTTAAAAATCAAAAAATCCTGAGTAATAAACTTTCGAAATTATTTATGTTCTCACATTACCTATTGCATTACATGTAATTGAAAAAAAATTTCATTATTTATTGCATAACATGTAATATTTAACATGTTTTAACATTCAAGTAATGCGTTAGGTAATCAATTATCGTACTAGAGGCTACAAATTTATTCAAAAGTTATATTGGGATATCACGGTAAAATACTAGGACTAGATTGTTTTTCCTAGAAGGTAACTTAAACTTATGTTAAAGTAAAACCGGAAAAATTTCAGAGTTCTATTAGAAATATTAAATGAACCACTGCAAACTTCCTTATATTTTCATAGAATGAACCTATCTCGAGGTAATTTTAAGTGTAAACTTTGTCTCGAAATTAATAAAATCTCAGAGCACATTATAACAGTTTGTACTCTACCATATTAGAAGGTTCTCTTTCGAATAGCAAAGCACAGTTTTGAATGCTTTCAGTTTATGAACTCCTTGTTTATGAATAGACTGCGGATTATATTCCACTATTTTGGTAATCATTAAAAAAAATTTATATTGTTTGTAAAATATGTTTTCTGTATTCTAGAATTGATTTATAGCGGCATATAAGAATATGCCAAAAATATGCAAAACATATTCTTTGCATATTCTAAAATATTCCAAAGATATGCAAAAATATTCTGAAAATATGCCATATTTTTATACGTTTCGAGGAATTATTGTAGATAAAAAAAATTTATTTTATTTAGTTTTATTTATTTAAATTTGATTAAAAGGTTATTGTTTACGTCCAACGTAAACAGTGTGCATCCTGCATATCTGCCTGCCTTTGTGACCCGCCGCACAGCGCTGCTGTGGTTTACTCGTTGTATGAACAACGAGTAAAAATGACAAGTTAAAACTTGTCATTCTCTATAAAGAACTCTAATTTTGCAAGTCAGCGACCCTCGCAGTAAATTTAAAGTAAATTCTAAAGAAACACAGAAGCACAAAAATCAACGTAGACTATCACATCAATCACAAAGAACATCAATAGACAGTAACGTAACCCAACAAACTACAGAGAAGAAGTCAACAGCACAATAGTACGTTCCACAAGGCAGCTTGCAACGGTGGACAAAACCCTCGACATCGTTGGACAAGGCTCTGGAACACAGCAAGGATTTCGTAAACACATATATACAAACGTATCGTAAAGTATACACAAAATTGTACTCCGATTTCAATTTATTTCCCAAATCCAATTTGGTTATTTTTCTAATTGTGAATAAACTCTTATAACCATTTAGATTCTTGTGTCCGTTCATTTCACCCTTCACCCGTACATTTTGGTCCAGGCGAGCCGTCGAATTGAACAGCAGCACGGACGGACACAGACCCAGCAGCATCAACACAACAATTTCGGAAAAAAACAGCACCCAAAAGGAAAATCAGTGAGTTTTGATTTCAAAAAGTGAATTTTTTCATCAAAATTGACTGTGCAAAAAGCATAATTCATCTTTTTGTGCAAACATTTTGAGACCCCGTATTTAAAGAATCATTTTCGGGTTGTATTCGTACCGAAAAAAGTTTCTTGAAACCCACTCAAACCCTTAAAAAATTTAATTTTAATTAGTCATTTTAATTGAAATTGAATTCGAGCTCAGCAAACCAAACCAAAATCAGTCATTTGTGCGTAAATTTTACATACATACGTGGTGGTGGTTGATTTGGTTTCTTTGCTGCTTGTATTCTTGCCGTTGGTTTTTTTTATATATAAAATACATACGTACATGAGAGCGTAAGTTTTGCATAACTTAAATCGTGTTCTCAATTAGTGTTGCCAGATTGGTGCAAAAAAAAACCCTGAAAATTTTTTACCCGATTTTTGCCAAATTTTTACCCAAATTTTGGGAAGTCGTAAAAAATTATAAAATTTGTTAACCCTTTGTAGCCCTTTGGTGCTAAGTTGACCGATTTCGATTTTAAAGTGTTTTTATCCGCTTTTGACCCAATATTTACTGTTTTTTGGGAAATTTCGTACATTTACGACTTTTTCGATTCGCTTGACCCCTACTGTTGAAAACTTTTGTTTTGAAAAAATTTTTAACCCATTGTGACCCAACTATAAATAAAAAATTATTGATTTTTTTTGATTTTTTACCAATTTTGGTTAGAATCTTCAGTAAATCAAGGAAAGTTCGTAAAATTTTTCCACTTAACCCATTTTCAATCAACCCGTTGTTAACAAATTCTTTATATTTGTTGAATTTTGTGGAAATTTTTTAGATTTCAGTTCTTTCTACTTTTTTTATTCAAACCCAAGCAATTTTTTGTTGAATTCTTCCAATTAAACCACTTTTTAACATGGAGGATTATTACAACTTCGCAAGAGACTTATTGGAGATGGAACGTATTCACTCTGAGACACCCAGAGACCAATTGAATGTTTATGGCCTTAGGGGTGAAAAACAGCAGTTGGAATATCTATGGCAAAATTTTCAAACTTCTTATAGAGATGTTAGAAAACTCCCAGAAAAGGAAGCAGGAGATAAAGAGAAGGTGAAGAGGTTGTACCAAAAGACATGGCAAGCCTATTTAAGGTACTTTTCTTCGATGGAGGAGTATTTAAGTCCAGTTAAAATGGAACAGCAATCACCCGTTGCTGCCCCAGCTCCTCCATGTACCCAAGACTTCCCTATCAGTGTTCCACCCTGCGATATCGATATTTTTTATGGCGATTATTTGAATTGGCCATCTTTTCGAGATTTATTCACTGCTCTCTACATCAACAACAAGCGATTGAGTAATGTGGAAAAATTGTTCCATCTCAATCAGAAGACCCGCGGTGAGGCTAGAGACATTGTGAAAATGGCTCCTCTAACCAATGACGGTTTTTGTTTAGCTTGGTTGAATCTTGAAGACCAATACGAGAACAGTCGTATGCAGGTTAATCTGCAGCTAAAAACCCTTTTTGACTTGCCCGATGTAGACCCTAAGTTCAGTTCTTCAGTAAAGAAATTGCAACGTACTGTGAATAACTGCATATCGACACTTAAAACTTTGAAAATAAATACTGATAGTTGGGACCCGATACTAGTGTATCTTTGCTCCACAAAGTTACCCAAAGCTTTCTTAGAAGATTTTGAAAAGTCATTAAGTGACCATTCAAAGAACCCGTCTTGGAAGGAATTCGACAGTTTCCTAGCCCGAAAGTTTAAAGACTTGATAGCCGTTGAAGACATTCATCGGTGTCGACCAAAGTCACAACCCAAGAGATTTGATAATGAATACCTGAACCCGAAGAACTCAAAAGCGGATACAGATATTAAAAGCTGTAGACTCTGCAATGGAGATCACACTCTTCGCGAGTGCCCGAGATTCATTGACATGAAAGTGGAAGAGAGAATCGATGCAGTGCAGCAATTGGGATGCTGCTTCAATTGTTTAGCGCTATCTCATGGAGTAAAAGAGTGCAACAGTGCTTACAGTTG
Organism: Calliopum simillimum; assembly: GCA_951812925.1. Lineage (NCBI taxonomy): Eukaryota > Metazoa > Arthropoda > Insecta > Diptera > Lauxaniidae > Calliopum > Calliopum simillimum. The sequence goes on from OX638369.1 coordinate 18,085,407, forward strand.
TCGTTTTTGCAACAAAAGACATAACTCATTAATTCACCAAAAAACATTAGACCCAGACTCAATACCCAGCACCAGTAAAGATGCAATATCAACAACCCAATCATTTTTGACCCGTACAATACAGTCCACTGCTTATACGCCCCATAAGAAGAAAATTAAGAACCCATCAAGCAATATTAACGTCCTTGGAACAGCAATGGTATGAACAACGAGTAAAAATGACAAGTTAAAATTTGTCATTCTTTTAATACAACGCAAAATAGCAAGTCAGCGAACCTTTTTGTTTAAAATTAAATTCAACATTAAAAACATTAAAATACAATAACCCAACATACAATACAACACATAACACGCAGAACATTAGAAGACAACAGTGAACATCAACAACACAGTCAACAGTGAAATACTAGAACCAAACAACACAACGGTGGACAACTTACTCTACATCGTTGGACTATTTGGACACACAATTCATCTTTTATAAAACGCAAATTGTACTGTAAAGTATAAATGACATTTTGTATTTTATTTGCGTTTTACCCATATTCACATCTACTAATTTGTACAATAAACTCTTATAACGATTTAGATTTTTGTGTCCGTTCATTTCACCCTTCACCCGTACAGTTATGGTTTCGTTTTGTTAGTAATAAAGGTTAAAAAAACAACATATTAAATTATTTCTCTGCATTTTATGCAGCAAAACTTAGTGATTGTAATTCAGTTTACAGTAAATAATAAGTATTTTTTCTAAATTTTCTGAAGTTAGATTTTGCCGTTTGTAAGCAGAAAATTATTTTTCTACATTTAGGGGCGTACTTGTATTTAGACACTACATCTGGATTGACAGCAGGAATTTCAGTTGTTGTCACACCATTCAATATGTTACTAATTTTTGTTATGAAAATATATCCAGGATTTCTCTCCAAAACGTTATCTAATTTGTCTTGATGTATTGTACCGTCTTTTCCTTTGAATTTTTCCACGGCTTTTTTAACTTCATTCACCAATGCCAATGAATAAGAAAGCATAACTCTTCTTGTCTCCAGGTTTTTAATAATTTCCGGCAAAAATCCAAAATGTGCTTTCATATTTGCGAGATCTGCAATGAGTTGAGGTTTTCCGATAATTGATCTTGCTTCTGCAATAGCCTTTGCATCGTTCTGGTCGAGTTGCCAGATAACATCTTTAATTCCATTTAAATGCTCTGCATAAAATGATGCTGCTTCCAGCCAAGTTCCACACCTAGCTAGTATTGGCGCAGGGTGCAAAGGAACATTGGGTAACTTTTTCCGATATATGTAATTGAATCCGAAGTGGAGCCTTGCGAAAAATTTTATTTACAGACGATTGTAATTTGTTGACTAGTTCAAAATTATTTCGTATCGTTTCCCCTAATCGACGTTATCCATGAGCTGCACAGGTCAAATGAATCAAGTTCGCATAGAACAATTTTAAATGGTCTCCAGTTTTCAGCATGTGGGCTGCAGCATCTGTCACAAGCAACAGAACTTTTTCATTATTTCTTCCAGGCCAAATCTTAATAAAGCCGAATTGACAAATTGTGCTATTGTACTGCTGTTGGTTTTTTCAATTTCTTGGCTTGCAATCAAGTAAGCTTTTCCGGGCTTATTTTCATTTAAGATGACTGTTTTTGATTTGCAAAAAAAAAAAAAACTGTTTTTGATTTTATGAGGATAACGTCCCTCTTCCTCTGGACGGTCACATTTTCTTATCCTCCTTACTATTTTTATACCCTATACCCAGAATATATTCGCTTTGTCCTCTCGTTTGTAACGTAGAGAAGGAGGCGTGTCAGTTATGGAAAAGTACATACATATATTCTGGATCAGCGTCCTAATACTTTCATTAAGCTTGCCAATGAACCTTAAAATGTTTAAACAATTCCAACGTGTTCATGAACCAGAACTGTGTCAATTATAGTGAATATGCACTGAATATGCAAATATGTAGAATATATTCAGAATATGCAAAAAAATAAGCAATATGTCATGTATGCAAAATGAAATATACTTGAATCAATCCCAGATTTGATGAAACGTATTGTCTTAAAACTCCCATAAAAAATAATAAAAAACAAAAAATATGTTTTTGCATATAATCCGCAGTCTATTTATGAGTTTCAGAACTGCTTTAGAATTAAAAATTTAAGTTTTAAGATAACTTTTATATAAGTTTCCAGTGAGTGAACTTAGCACTCTTGTAAGTCTATCTACTTATATTTATTATTGTTTGGGATTTTTTCTTGATTCCAAAGCAACCAAAAACCACCTACCTATTTAAATGCTTTTGAATTGAAGCTTGAAAAAAGAAAAAACCATCTGCTTATCAAATGTATCAGCTGCTCCCCCAAACTCACTGTTAATCCTTTCAAATCCTTTCAAGTAAACAATTTTGCGATTTTCCAGATTACGGATTGTTTGACTTTGATAAACTTTGTGCTTTTTTGTTGTTCTTGTAGTTGTATGGATTGATTTCCGTTGATTTTTTACTTTGTTTCTTTTTGTTTTGTTTTTATTTTCACAAATATTTGAATAACATTTTTTTTTTTTTTTTCGAGCAAACGAATTTTCAATAAAATTCTTACAGTTGTGTGAAATTCACTTCAATCACTCATACAAAAAAAGTAACGCCATTACGTTACATTGTGCCGGAATAGAAGGAACAGGAACACACATACGACATTGGCAGTGGAAGGACACGCAAGAAACTTTTCGAACGCAAAAGTTATAAAGTTACGCTTAATTACGCACGAGTGAATCGAAAAGGATTTCGAACTTTTGACTATTGTTTGAGGGGAAAAGGGGGTGTCAATGTTTTATGTTGCTTTTTGAAACTTTGAAATGCTGCCAAATAGTAGTATTTTATTAAAAATATTTATTCACTCCCTAAATTTTTGCACTAAGTACACCACGCATTAAAATACTTTCGAACGTAAGTAATATGCACAGCCGAGCACAACAATAAATCCGTTTAAAATTCGCATTTAATCCGCTATGATTACACACGCACTCACGAGACGATCACCACTCCACGTACCACACGCGATGAATTGACGTTGAGTACTGAAGTTCTGCTGAACCACGAAGCTGTTGATAAATGAAAGTAACATTGAATTCTATTCTTTAAGCAACACACACAGCTGCTATGTAACAGTGTTGCCAACGTTCGTTGACGTTGCTTCTGTGTGTGTGTGTGTTGCAAGCAGCAAACGATTGAAGCAGGTGCTTCGCAATGTTGTTATCTTACATTTCACTGTTGTTGTTTGTGTTTTTCGCTTTACAGCGGTTGATTTTATGTTGCAAAGGGAGAGTGTCGGCGTGAAAAAAGAGAGTTCTTCATATGTTGCGATGTTTTTTTGTGTTCATACATGTTTGATGTGTGCGCAAAGTATTTTCCTGCAAGTTTTTTGCTTAAATTTACAATAACAGTTATTTTTATGGTAATTTAAATTTCCATATTTGTTCACACCAGATAATCTTAAAAACTTAACTTTTACGAATGCGATGCGATGCGATGATGTGAGATATCGTAGGTACATAAAAAACATACACACATCCTTAGCAGATGCCTTTTTTTTTGCTCCAAGTTTCCTTGAGAATGTCTGTCTATTCGATGGATGGTATTGTGTGTCGAAGTTGATATTAAATTAGGATTTGATTTAAGTTAACGAAAGATTTCTCTAAAAAGGTAATGATTCTTTTTGACCCAATTTGATTGAGGAACATATTTATTGAATTTCAAATGGTTATTCAGAAAATGAAAGGTGAATAGTTCGGTTACAATTTTTTGAATAATTTTGACTCACTGTTCTATAATTCTTAGGGGTACATTGGATCAAAATGAATAGTCGCCGTCGATTGCTATGACTTTACACATAACTTGCCCGATTCTTGGAATTTTTTTGTGACAAACTTTTGCAAGAATATTTTTGGAGTACCTACTGTCGTGCAAATTCTACCTAAAATTTGTCCGGTTGGGTGCAATTTAATAAATTTTGGCTTAGATGCATTTTGATTCGTCGTTTTACAATTCATAATGTGAATGCTTGAAAGACGATACGAGGGCATTTTGAAAAGTTCAAGACTTTTGGAATTTTCGCAAAGTAATTTTAAATCCAACTCAGCTCTCGTCAACTGTAATCTATTAACAGACTACTGTGCAATTTTTAGCAAGCTATGCCATTTATTTTGTGTTTCACAGCCGTGAATTAAAAAAAAAAAAAATGGAAAAAGTGAATTTCGCATACTGATCCAGCATTATTTTTGGGTAAAAAAAAAACCATCACCGAAACAAAACAAAGGTTTGACAAATACTATGGGGATTTTGCACCATCAATTTCAATGCGGTGGTTAACTGAGTTCCGTTGTGGTCGTACCACACGCCGAACATTTAGGTCGTCCAAAGAAGTCACGCCAGAAACCGTCGATAAAATTCATTTACTGATATGTAATGAGCTGAGAATGAAAGTGCGTGAGATGGCTGAGGCTGTAGACATATCAGCTGAGCATCTTATTTTACAAGAATATTTAGGCAGAAAAAAGCTATGAGCACAATTGATCACACTCGAATGAAAGATAGTGGGATTCTTCGGCAGAATATGCACCAAAGAACGATTACCTTGAAAGGGCGTAAGATGATTACTGTCGTATATTACTTATTTCGATCTTTTGGACAGATTTGAACAAAAAACGACCACATTTGGCCACGAAAAAAGTGCTGTTTTATCAAGGTAATGTACGGGTCCACACATTTGTAGTCACCATGGCAAAACTCATAAATTGGACTATGAACTACCTACTACCCCATCCAGCATATTCTCCAGACTTAGCTCCCTACGACTATTCCCTTTTTCTGACAGCGATGGCTGAGGCTAGGAACAGTGTTATAAGAGACAAGTGGCCAATCCACTGCGGAAAAATTCGTGACGAAATTATTTGTTTAGCAGACCACTACAAAAATATTTGTTAAGGATGAACACACAGAAGTTTGTTGAGAGCTAAAAACGAACGTCACAATGATTCACAGATGACAAATACTGACAATTCCTAATCATGCAAGACAAACGGAGACATTTTTTTGACTTCATGCATGAACTTTTCGAACAAATGCCATAAAAACGACTGATGCTGATAATGTCATTGTGCCGTCAGTGTGTTAGTGACACGTAGGAGACAATATCAATATGATTCACCTATGAATAATTCACCAACGCATACACTTCCAAGTGACTGGTTTAGGCAAATGTTATCGAGTTGTCATTAATGAATGAATTAATGTCAAAACAACGCCAGCATAAAATAAAAAATTGTCTGTTTTTTTTTTCTTTGTTTTTACTTAAATTCATTAACCAAATACATTCTAAATTAAAGTAATTTATTTATATAAGCTAATGACAAAAACTTAGACCTTCAGCTATATAGTAAATAAAAATACTTATGCATTAGACCCGGGATATCCATTACCTAACTTCTACTTTACATTTGCTTCCTATAGCTTTGTTATTATTTTTTACGAACATTCGACCAACCATCATGTTAAGTATTTTGTCGAGGAGTTATGGGACTTTGAGATTTGAAAACATAAGAGGCTTCTCCAGAGAACGATACAAAAAAGCCAAAGTAGCAAGTGATTATTTTATTATTATTATTTATAAAAGAAAAAGATTATTTTTAATACATGAAATATTTTGAATAAAAAAAAAAAATAACAATAAAATAAAAACTCCACCCGCTCACACTCCAAAACAACTGTGTCAGCTAAGATGCCAACACACAACTGTTTGGTATTTCGGCAACGCATGCATTTTTAACTACTTTACATTGTGACCTACCTCAATAAATCCAATGATATGTGAGGGACACAAACGAACGTGTTGGTTGTACCCAAAGAGGACAACGCACACACACACATACATACAATACGAACATCTTTACAGTTTCGTTTTCAACTTATGACCTGACACGCTGCTCCATATTCTATGTTTTTGGCGATGTTCTTCAGAATATGAGATTTAGCATTGCAGTGCGCAAGTGCGCTCTCTCTTAATCTCTCATTTTCTTTATTTGCTCTCAACTTTTCATCTGCAACTGGATGGATGCACTTCAATTTCTCGTAGTATTCTACCACCTCCTCTCCTACACACGCAACATCATTGTATGCATCAATGTTAACGTCAGCATCTCATTGTGGCGCATTTTTGTTGCTCCCAATGATTTACTGCATCAGGATATGGTGCTACGTTGACCGCCAATGACCGGACTGGCTGGACTGGCGGACATACGTGAAGTACGTTCCGTCGTTGTCGTCTCCTATTCTCAGTGCAATTTCGTATAACTTTATGCTGCTCATAACGTTGCCTATAAAATTTCACATCCTTCATTATTGTGCTCCCATGCTCCTTGGGTTATTTACATTTGCAACTTTTTTCTTGCTGTTGATTCCTGCGGGGTTTTGTAATTTAAAGTTTTTGATTTTATTTTCATGTTTGTTTATTTGCACTCTCCCCCTGCAAAATTGCTAATAAAATATGGTAAATAGAATTCCAGAGGTTTTTGCATGAGGTGTGCTTTAATGAATTGCTTTTGAATTGTCACTTTTGATTTCGAAGTAAGAAAGAGATAGCTGGTGAGGCCTCCAACTTTAAAACTAATGCTTTGAGAACGTGGGTTCTTGAAACCATCATCAGGCATATTTGTTTCGTTGAAAATTTTGAAAGCCCTGTGTAAGTTTTGCAGTAAAATCTCAGCCAGATAGAGAACGAAATTACTATAATCTTTCTCTGAATGAGTTCCGTTTGTCAAAACTTTTCCAGCTCTTTCTGTCTTGTAGGTTTCCGTTAGGTTTGCCATTTTTATTGAAATGTTGTGGTGAATCAAATTTATTTTTACCGTTTCAGGATCCTATATCTTCAAATTAGTACACCCTGCATGCTTCACATCTTCTGTGGCCCTAACTTGTTCTTTTTTTCCAAAAGACCATGATAATTTTCAAGACCGTTTACATTCTATAGCCAAATTCTCAAAAAGGGGCTTATAAAATACCTCAAAAAGGCAATAATGGGAACTTGTTACTTGTCGACAAAAAATTTCTTGGTTCAATGTGCCCAAATTGCTCTAAGTCATTAAGAATGTAGGAATTGATTTTAACCGATTTTTGGGCATCTTCAGCTCTATTTATTCAGCTTAAAATTTAGGAAGACCTGAGTAGGATAGACAGCGAAATTACTAGAATCTTTGTCCGAACAAGAATGTTAAATGCCTTGCATTTGTCATAACTCTTCCAGCTCTTTCGGCCTTGTACATCCCATTTTGAAAGTCTATGCTGCTAGTTTCTTGCCTCAGATTCGCTGTTTTCATCCTAAGCGCATTCTCTTCCAAGCTTCTGAATTTGTCGTTGATCCTCAATAGGAGAAGTAACAATTACTTCGCATTTATAAGGCTGTTATAAACGTTATCAGTTTTTCCCATTACATACGATTGAATTTCTTTCAGCTCAATGACTGTAAGGAGATGGATATAACAGCGGGTAAACATATCTCTTCTACCTTTACTAGAGGGGTTAATAGGTCCGGAATAATACGGCGGACTAGCATTTGCCCGAAGCATTGCATACTACCTAAGCAGAGTCCAAAATGGAAGATTTCAGCTATATGCTGTGGCGGTCAAATCGACAAGGCTTGCTGACACCAAAAAGGGGAAAGTAGTACCTCTCGGGACTTTCATTCTCTTGTTGTACACAGCTGTCATGGATTTCGTTCACGAAAATTTTATACCTCAGGAATATTCCTATGAGTGGCAAGATAGAAATAGGTATCCTTCGATAAGAATTTTAGTTTCAGGTTAATTTTAATACGAGAAATATGGATCCGAAATATCTTTGGTTTTTTTTGGCCGATTAGGTTAACAAGTTGAGAGACCGTTTGTAGAATGAATTTCAAAAATAACTGCAAAGTAAAACTTTTAGTATGATTTTAAAACCAAAAAGTATTTATGTAGAACAACACCAAAAAAAAAGTATTAATTTTAAACTATTTTGGAATAAATTTTATACTTTTCTGGAATAAATTTCAAAGTTTTTTGGAAATAATCGGAATTTAATACCAAAAAAGTTTAAAATCTATACTAAAGGGAATCAAAAGCAAGAAAAGTGAACTATAATTTTTTAGTGTCTGGGTTTTAATAAGGACCTTCTGTAGAAAGCCAGAAAATTATCGTTTTTTTCTTTTTCTAATGCAGTGAAACAAAATTACTTTACGTTTGTTGCTTTTATGCCTACTGCAAATTCCTTCTTGATAAGTTTAATGCCAAAATTGTATACATTAATTCCACGCAAATGAAATAGTTATTCTCATTAAGTACATAATTTCAATTCTTCAAAATTCTTCACTATTAATTAATAAATTAATCCCTAAAGTGCTGATGCTGCCGCTGCTACTACTTGGTTTGCATATCTGCAGTCAATTGTGCAATGTTATTTGGTGCCTGCCAGTGTGTTGGCTGGCACAAATGCATATGTATTTGCATATTCGCACACACATTTGCAGCAATGAACAATGAATGCAATACAATAATTATTCATTAAGTCCGCCTCGATGCTGTAACTTTCTCCGCACTTGAATGTGGGTAAGGCATTTTAATACGATTATATGTACAATGTCCCCATTTGGGAGTGCAAACCCCTTGCACAACTTATTTTCACATCAAGTACTCCTGGTAGTGCAAACTAGCAAATAATTATCGCCATTTTCTATATTCATATGTGCGTATAGTACTTTTCGCTTGGAACAATGAATGCTCTGTTGTATTGACCAATAAGTATATTAAAGCTTTTGGTATATTAAAAGCTTACGAATGTGATATATTTGGAATTAAATCATTACCATAATTATCATCGGTTAAAACAAAAAAAAAGGATGATGACTCCAGCAAATCGACTTGTAAATGTTTACTAGAGATTCTTGAACTTAAATATCTTGGATGAGAGTGTTTCTGTGTTATGTAAACCTATTTAGTTCATTTTAATTTAAGTTTTGTAAAAAATAACTGTTGGTCTACGACTTGACAATGCTATAGACTTAGACGGTCTAAGTGAGGTTTTTGCTCTACGTAATTACCGCCACCCTAACCTACGAGATTATGCTCTTTTTCTGAACTTAAGAAAACTTGGAGATGAATGAATGAAGACAGGAAACCCTTAAGATACTGTTGTAAGAATTAGAATTACAGAAGAGATTGGGCTCCAGCCTCCAAATATCACCGAGGCTTATGTGCGAAACTTGAAAAGACCCAATAAGATGTCAATCTATAGGTGCAAGGTATTAACTTATGTCCTTGGGGGTTAGGTGCCCACAACATATACTAAGTTTTACTATTTCCTCTTCTTCCTTACAAAACCTTCGACATTTATCCTAGACGAATCGCATGTTGTAGAGATGTTTCCTGTGCAGTGTCCCGTGAGAAATCCCGAAACAGTCCGTATAAGTTTTATTCTTTGCTTGGAAACTCTTGACATGAATGATTTTTAATGCCTGTTGCTCAGATTTTACTCAAAGTATTGCGATGGGCTAGAGACTACTTTTTCCTATCTTTCTGATAGCATATGAAATCTACTTCAGAAAACCGATAAGTTTTTTGAGGCTATACAAGAATTGAAACATTTTATGGTATTTTCAAAGGATGGAAGCGCTGCTAAAGGCCGCTTTACACTATCCCACAATGTATAAAGACATGTCCAAATTGACATGTTGCAAGCAATGTGTGATAGTTTAAACTAAAGAAAAACAATCTAGTGAAAAAGTGTTTTGATTTTTTTGACAGTCTATACATGAAATTTGGCATTCCTCCCCACATTAAAACAAAATTGACAGTATAACGAAATTCTATCACACTTTTTTTCTGACATGTTGTAATATTTACTTTGTGGGATAGTATAAAGCGGCCTTAAGCCAGGCCATTTGCCATCGAAATAAGTGGTAATCTGAAGTGGCCATATCAGGTGGGTTCCGGAAGTCTTACCATTTAAGCGTTTGCAAGTAGCTTGTCACTGGTTTTGCAACATGGAGCCGAGCGTTGGCATGTAAGAAAATCACTTTGCAGTGTGTCTGCTCATATAGAATCAGTTTTTCATTTAGAGTTCCATTCAAACGCATCATTGAAGAGATAGTCTTATTCAGCTTGAGCAGCTCATAATGATCCCGTCAAATACAGAGGAGAAGCATCAAACTCTCGGTTTCAACTCACATGGAACTCATTGTCCTTGCTTTCGTATTACTCCTAATTCTTGTAAGCTTTTCGAAACTGATGAGTCATATAATATTGAATTATCTTCCCAGTTCAGCTTATTACCCTTAGATAAATTGCAAATAAATACTTATGTGTATAACCAAAGGCATTTCAACAATCATTTATTCTTCATTCAACAATTTCATTTTTATGCATTGTTGACAGTTTCGCTTTTGAAACAACAATTTCCATTCTTAATCTTTCAACAACTTTGTACTTGATTTAACAAATTTTCATTTTATTTATTGTAGTTAATAACAATTTTGTATTTAAAACGAGAGCAAAAGTTCTTGGGAAGATTTCAATCAACAAAAATTCTTGAATTAAAACATAAAGTTGTTGGAAGTCAAATTTTTTTTCTGTGTGTAGGTAATTTTTTTATAAAATTCCAAAGTGGATCGCAGAATGGAGTAGATTAAGCAAGTTGTGTTGACAATCATTTTTTAGCGAGCACATTTGCACATTTATTGCACTCAATACTAGGGTAAGGGAGGGAAATATAGACCACCAATCTTTCTTTTTTAAATAAAACTCAAAAAACATAAAAAAAAAACAATTAATTTGAGGTCATTCATTAAAGGAAACAATTCATTTTTATTCTGATTCAGTTTTAGATAAATATCTCATCAGGATAAAGAAAAAAAATTAAAAAACTAAAAATACTCAAAACGAAGATCAAAAAAAAGTGTAGTGTTATATGGACTATATAGTCCATATTGCCCCACATGTTTATTTGGTACAGAAGTTGCATATAAAAATATCACTTCCGTAACCGGCGCATTCTTCATGACTCCAAGAACGCCAGATTACACAATCAACCCAAAATTCGTCACGGCGTTCTTCTGAGCAAAGGGTATTACATTAAATGCATTTTCCTTTGTAGTTTAAAAATTATAAATAATCACCATTAGACTCGTCATGAAAACTGCAACTAGATTCTCCATCTTAAGAAGACGATGCATGCATTTGTTTTTTGAGGCTTTTTTCTTTGGTGGTCCATATTACCCGCACTACGTGTTGGTGAAGTAAATGGTTTCTTATCAAAAACTCTTGTGGTCAATGAACTAATTTGATATAATTAACCATTTATTTTAAAACACGATGTCTTTAGAGTGAAATAATGAAAATTACTCACTGGAAAAAAATTATCACCAAACTCTTTTTTAGAAAAAACAAATTTACAGAAACATAAAGCTTCTCCGAAAGCTAAAATCGCACTGATATAAGCTTTAGGTATAAGAGAAACGTTTAAGCATGAATTACGGTAAATCCTATGTACGCTGTGGAAAATATCCATGTAGTCCATATTACCCACGTAGTCCATATTTTCCTCCCTTACCTTACTATGCCCAGATATCAAAATGAGGTGAACATTAGTTGTTGAAGGTGCTCCCAAACTAACATCGATATATTTTGAAAGAGTTTAAAGCCTATAGTGCCGCTTTGCTATTAAATAAAATCTGTTTTATAATACGCGAGACAAAAATTTGTCCTACCTTTTTTACTATATTACAAATGGAGCACGACTTTGATTTATACAACATTAGAAAGGTATTTGTGTGTAAATGTGCACAAAATTAAAATTATTTTAATATTTTGCCATTAAGCCAGATAAAATTCAATGCAAAATTTTTCAATATTAAGAACGAAAAAATGGGCGGTCACACAGTACTCAAAAGAGGATGCATCGCAAAGAGAAAGACAAAAAGCTGACTGACACTGATTTTATGTTTTTTTGTATTCTCTTCGTTTCACATTTGTCATTGTACCAGGGATGATAAATGCGCTTTTCTATTTTGTGCCAAATAACAAAAAAAAGGACTAAAACTGTCCAAAAAGTACCAAAATTATTTTACACATTTGTGGTCAAATTTTGACTATTGGGCGATACTTGCATATGTAAAAGTTTATTCCACAAAGAAACCTTCTATCATATTCCCTTAGTCAAGGCTCGCCGGAAATACTGAGTTTTCTTGATTCAAGCATGTAAATATGTTTTTGTGCGGTTTGACCCATATACACAAGCGCCAGCCATATGTGTACCAAAGAAGTGCGGTCGTTTCATTTCCCAGGGATTTCTGCTGGGGAATGTAACATGGAAGGTGTTCAAATAACCATATTTTAGTATGCATCATTGATGTGATAGCCAGCTACCTATTGGTGTACAGCTCTCTTAGCAGAGGGGAACGTTTGATTGGAAACTAGTGATGAGAAAAATTAGTATTAGTCTTGGTAATTTTTCAAGACCAAGACCGAGACGTCTGATATAATTTCAAGATTGCTATGTTCTTGGTCTTAGTAACGTTGATCACCAAGACGAAGTGTGCTTTTTACTCTTGGTATTTATAGTTAATAGGTGTTTCAAGCCTCTTTCAAGCAAAAAATCATCTCTCAAATCAAAATTTTGGATCTTAAAAACTGCTTTAGAAAATGAAGTTTGGAAATTTTGAATACTCTGCAATCTTTAGAGACTTTTTTCATAATTTTGAAAGTTTTGATAATATTTTTCACTCACTTTAGGATCAATATCCAATATAGCGATAAATTCAATATTCATAAGACAGTTTCTATGGACCCTTGCGGTGTATGTGTGGCAATATTGCCACCACCCTAACCTAACCTAACCTTCTAAAAGTTTTAAAAAATAACAGTCCAGCAATTGTGCCGTGGAAGAAAATCTTGAATGAGAAAACTTTGGTCCACATACATGGACATTAATTGAGGAAAAAGTTTTTATTTTTACTTACGGATAGTTTACAATACAGCTGCCTCTTCGACTCATTTGTTGTTGTATGTATATTAGACCAGTTTGGTTTTGCATCAAGCAAAAAAAAATCATCCCGAAACCGATGCAAAACATAGAAGGACTCTTAAAAACGATATCTGCATCATTTTTTTTTTTTTTCATTCCAATAAAACCAATGGAGCAATTTTGATTCTACTGAAGGCCTACTTTGGCTAAAAAACATGTTTTTGGTCATACATTTTTTTTTAAAATCCTTCAAAGAATAGGTGTGAATTTTTTTGGAAACTTTTTTAGTTTTATTTTTTTGACCAAGTTTTGAAAAATTATAAATAACTCAAAAAATTCTGAAAGAATTTTTATGTATTTTTGAGACAATTCTAAGCATTATTTGCTTGCTACACTTTTTCCGTTAGATGCCTTGCTTTGAGTAAAAAATTGTTTTTTCGACCGCGTAAGTAAAAAACGTAAAAAAAATCAATTAAGAGTCCTTTTAACTTCTGAGTTGGATTCGGGATGAATCTAAATTTCGAACCTATCTAATGTATATATATGCACAAAATATGTACTCAAATATCATTTGATTTCAGTTATAACACTTTATACGACATATGTTAATGTAAGAATTTAATATTCCAACAAAAGCAAATTTTTGGCGTAATGTTTACTGACACTTGTACGATTCAGAACATTCACAGAATTCATAATCCGATTGTTGCTCAAAATTTATGGATACCTTGACCATCAACCCTAAGCAGTTCAAATTTAATTTAAATAATAAAAAGGCGACTTATTACGCTTTGGACAATTTCTTAACTTGAGGCAATTTCCTATTCGAATCAGTACACACATATAGTAGAGATACGACGATGGACAATGATAAAAATATACAGAATGAATAGATATATTATTTTTTTATGGAAGCATCTTCCGGTTATTGTTTTGCTACTTCATATACCATATAGTCCACGATAGCAATAATAAAGAAAACAACAACAAATCAAATTGGATAAAAATTCTAACTCCAAGCACAACAACAACAACAGCATAGTCCACGCTTTAGCTGTCTGTCGTCGTCGTAGTCGTAGAATGCAAAGAAAAATTGCTTCCAATGCCGGAAGTCGCATAGACACGCCGTATGGGGCGCACGCTTATGACTTATTTAGTGAACAGTGAACAGTGGTGGCCAACTGTATGTATGGGTCGGTCAACAAACAGAGTGTTCGCTGCTTTTATGTTTTACATGACTTGGCGGCGGAGGGCGCATGGGTGCCCAATGAACTACTCCACTCGTCGTACGCACCCGTTGAATGCCATTGCCTTGGCAATAGATGTTTTGTTGTTGTCATTGTTGTGTTCTAGTTGTTGCTGCTGTTACTTTCTTTGTTGTCAACATTGTTGTTGTTGTTTTGTTGTTATCCATTGCAATTGACTTTTTGAATTTGAAATTTGTAGCTTGCGCTTCCTTACTTGTTGTTTTCCAAGTACAGTCTACGATTTGCGAAAAATGAAAGGACAAAAGTTTTATTTTTTGGAAATATAAATTACTAAAAAAAGTTATAAAAACTTCAGATGCCTCTTATACCTAATATACTGTTGTTATTTTAGGCAATACATGCCAAAACTGACTTTGAAATCAAAATATTTGGAGTTTTTAGACGTTTTTGACGTTTGAAAAAAATTTTAATAGAATTACGTCTCTTTGAGTTTCAGCTGACGACATAAGTATGTGTTGATAAATATCAAAACTGCCTAAGTCCCTCCCTGGTATGTAGGCAAAATAAAATAAATTTCAATAATTTGATTTTAATTTATTTTATTTTGCCATCATATCAGAGATGGACTTTGATATTTAACGGCACATATTATATATTAATTCACTTTTTTATATCCTATACTCAGGGTGTATTTACTAGACTGATTCAAAAAAAAAAAAAGAAGACATTTTTGGAAATTCCACGATTACGCCCAAAAATCTCAAAAAAGGTGTCAAGAAAGTGAGTTGGTATTTTTTTAAATTTATTTGAGGTTACGCAACGATCAAAAATTTCAGTTTTTTGCTGTTTTTATTTTTTTACGATCTCAAAAATGGTCCGAATAAGTCGTGCGATATATCAAATTTTTTGCCTCTAATCAAAGCATATAACAAAAATAAAAATTGCAACCAAAAATCAACCACATATTGGTTTTTTTACTAAAATAATCACAAAAAACGTATTTTCGATACGTTGAACTCTAAATATTCATTTAGGATAAAACTTCTTGTTCAAAGATCATCATGTAATTGCAAAAGGACCAATTATTTTTGCTCCCTTTGGTTTTTTTGATCCCCTTCTAAAAAAAATGATTTATAATGGGCTAAAGTGTCCCACAAAAACATTTTATGGAAAATTTTATTAATGGCCATCTAAAAATAGTCGTTGCAAACTCAGAACGGTAACTGAGTTAATTCGGACAAGAGTGCGTGGCATCTTCTAAGCCACCCTTACTAGATTATCATTTAAACCATAAAGTGCGTACTTGTATGTGCGAAATCGCACCTGATTCTATCCTATGACCCCAAGTTGAAAAAAAATTAGTCCAATAATTGAGTATGTAGAAAGCTGCCAGCAAGTTAATAGATTTATTGCAATTTGCTCAATGTTTAGTTATGATCTAACTTGAACTTTAACCGAGACATTTTCACTGAAAACTGTCGGTTAAGGTTCTGACCTTTAGAAGACGGCTCTTAATCAACGTATACCAGCAAATGCTGCCTGATTCATTCAATGGATAAAGAATTTTTACGAATTTATCTAGAATTTTCAATAAAAAATGGTATTTTTATATATTGAAAATACTGTCACTAAATTTCTATATAACATCTGGTTTTTGAGATATCCTGATCTAAATGTTTTTCGATATTTTCGTAGTTATATATCAAGGTTAATTAACTTTTACCCATAAAATATTTAAAGTACTATTCTTGGTCTTCAGAACATTTTTGAAATAATATCGATATCTTCTCCTTTAACTGAAATATCTCAACTTAAAAAGTTAAAAAAGTGGATAAACACGATTTTTGGCTGTATTCGAGGCTTTATGCAGAACGAACGAAATATTTTTGCTATATCCTTTACTTATGCAGCAAAATGTATCTTTTTCATTTAACTTTTGTGAACGTGAGTTATGATTTACTCGTTTTTTTCATCAAAAATGTTCCAGCACAAAAATCCTATTTCTATAAAGATGTCGAACACTGTGCATGGGAGCAGTACATACACTCGTCTGCGTCCTAATGCACTGTGCGTTTGGTACGTTGTGCACTTGTCCGTTCGTTCGTTCGTTTGTTCATTCATCTTGTGAGTTGTTCCGATATGTTGGTCATTTATCGATTGATGATGACACTGATGAATGTGTGGGTTCCTCCGTCGGAGTCAGCGTCAACAAATGTCTAAGTCAAAGGCACCACTGGCAATGATGACGAAAAGCGTCAAAAAGAACTGGACATACACATTGGCAATTGTGACATGATTTGCATATGAAGTTGGTGTTGTTGTTCTTAGTCAAATGTATTGGTGTTTCCGCGTTCTTAACATAAATCATTTTGTTGATTGATAAATTGACAAGACGGTTGGTTACCGTTGGTTCACTGGCACTGGTTGCTATTGTTGGGCAAAACTGTTGCTACCAAAAATGGTGAAGGCCAAATGTGTATTGTTGTAGTGGGACATCATGTGCATTGTATGCCTGATAGTCAAGTGAACTCTTGGAAAAGAAAAACAATATGTATTTTTCCAAAAATAGAAACAACATGGTTAACTTTTAGATTTCTAAAGAAAGATATGCATATGCAAAGAAGAAACAAAATTTTGGTGAAAAATTTTAGCCAAAGAATTTTTTTATTTTTCGAGTTGGAAATTCAGTAAGGGGATTCCTTTAAACTCGTAAAAGCCTCGCAAAGCACGTAAACCTCGAAAACTTTCGAGTCTCGTAAACAAAATTTAAAAATTTGTATGAAAAAAAAGTTTACCAGGCCTTGAAAACTTACGAGGCAAATTCGATGCGTAAATAGCCTCGAAAAAGTACGAGAGCGATTGTTGTCAAATAAATGTATTGAAAAAATATTTTTTGTTTTAAAAATTGAATTTGAATTAAATTTTTTTCGAATTATATGACAGCTGATACATCGCTTACACGTTTTTAGAAATGTGTGTTCCTGAAAACAAGCTCGTAAATTTTCGATTTTGTCATGGTTTACGAGTTTACGGGATTAAAGGTATCCCCTTAGTTAGTGTAATAATCATTGAAATATATACAAATTAATTCATTTATTAAAATTCTAATATCTCCTCTCTTGATGAAGCCATTTATACCATCTTCTTTTTACTATCTCCAATATCAAGTTTTGTAATCTTCCTACGTATTTATGCATTTCATTTGAAAATCTTAGTGTGTCCGATGAACAAGTTACATCCGCTTCAAATTCGCAACTCAATAATATCGATTGGAAAAGTATGCAAAATTATGATGACGCCTCTAGAAGTTCAATCGCTTCAACAATCGCGCACTTCTGTGTGAAATAAACCGGATTAAAGAAAACATCTGCTCTAAATCTGTTAAGGCAAAATGTCTTTAACATGCGAACGCACCGCACGTATTTATGTAGTTGCCAAACTACTACTCTTTATCTTAGATGGTACCACATACTTGACTTTTATGCTGCTGCTACTGCTACTGCTTTCGTAGCAATTACTTCCATTTAGTTCTCAACGTTCACTGTCTGGACACTTAAAAATTTTGTGTTTCATCTTCTTTATTTTGTATACAAAATCATTGCACCAAAGGCAAAAATAACAGGTTGCATTGCTTTGCACTGGGACTAAAAGGACCAACGAGAAATAACTAACTATACACTTTAGTGTTTTCGTGCGAGGCGAGTTAATAACTGATTAGTGCCACTTACGTACATGGCAATATTCAATTTAATAAAACAAGAACGAATTATAGATATCACTCGATTTCAAAATTGCGCGCTTTTATTAATGTCGTTAATTTTACTTTACATAAAAGTTCATGTTCTATGAAAATCGTTTGTAACGCTTTGCAAAAAAATATTCTGTACCGATTCAAAAAATTATATTTCTAAAACAACATATTTATGCTAAAGGAGTAACTGGCATGCTTAGTTTAATGATTTACTTAATTTAAATATTCTTTTCTAAAAAAAAAATGCCAACAAAAAATTTCACACAAACACAATAATTGGGTCTTTTTTATATTGAACTTCGAAGATGCTCAAATTGAGTCGTGCAATATCTAAAAATTTTTCGTCTTGATGCAAAGCATACAGAAAAATATCTCAAACTTAAAAATTGTAAAGCTTCATTCAAATGTACCATTCATTGTCCCGGGGCTCACAACCATGTTTAAATTTAAAATTTGATATTTAGCAATTTAATACAGATACATAATAAGAGCTTCCATACGAAAAGCCTTAAAAAAATAATTTTTTAGTATTTTACTATGAAATTATAACATAAAGTGTTAAAACTCATTCTCCGTCCTGTCTCTAACCGCTTCTTAGTACACTTAATTTGCCTGTTTTGCATATTACGTTATTTTCTGAAAAAAACTTGTACGATATTGTTTGTGTACATATTTTAGCTACTGTTTTTCTGTGCTATCTCTTCGAAAAATTTTTTTTTTTTATATTTATAATTGACATACATAGAAGTTTAGACAATCTCCGCTCAGTTTTTCTTATGCTAACGGTAAATTTTTAAATATTGAGAAAATAAAGAGCTGCAAGTGAAGAGAATATTCAGTGTATTTTCAGCTTAGTCAGTTTTGGTTTTTTGATAGTGAGTGTTCGTGTGTTTTTTTTAAAAAAAGTTGAAAAACGCAAGTGTGCATCATTCTCCGCTTAAGTTTTTTTTTTATATTACTTAATATATTAAATTTTCTTTTTATAATTAAATCAATAAACAACTGGAGGGGCTACCCACTATCAGCTTTTTTTAAATTGTTATTTTCATTGTGATATTACTGTTTTTGCAACATTTCGTCATTCTCCGTTTCATCATTCTCCGTCGTTTTTTGCAGCATTTATTATTCTCCGTTTGGTAACCATCCACCTGTTTTTTTTTGTTAGTTTTGCTTAAACTATTTATTTAAAAAACAAAAATTTAAAGTTAGTCTTACTCAAATGAACTTTTTAAAAATCCAACATAAATTTTCGAAAATTTTATATAATTCTTACCTTTTTTGACTAAATTGAAATTTTTGGTCTCAGGAACGATCACATAAACTTTTTCAAATTTTCGGGGCTGCCACCAGATTTTTTTTTTTGTAAGCTTCGCTTAAAACCATTTATTAAAAAAAAAGAATTAAAATTTAAATAAACTTTTTAAAAAATCCAACATAAGTTTTCAGGGTTGCCACCTGGTTATTTTTCAAAATCTTATAAAATTCTTACTTTTTTTGACTTAATTAAAATTTTTGGTTTCAGAAACGCTCACCTGTTTTTTTTTGTGTGTTACTTTTGCTTTAACCACTTATTTAAGCGTCGATCAATCTTTAACGTTTCAAAATATCTTTTTTAGTGTAATTTTAATGGCGAATGTTGTGAAATAAAACAAATTTTTCGTTAATTTTTGATACTTCAAATAAAAAAAATATAAGAAAACTGTTCAGTTCCCGATGGCAATGCTTTTTTGTTATTATTTTTATTTACTTGTCAGCAGATGGCGCTGTAAATTATATTTTTAATTTAAATAGTTGGTAGCTTAAATTTAATGATTTGACAAATTTTGGCTTTATATTAAAAATGGTCACTTATTCCATGACGTTCAAGCTGGTAAGATCGCCATCCAAATAAAAAATCAAATTCATATTTTTTCCAAATTTTACATAAATCTTTTATTTCATTTTTTTACGGTCATATAAAACTTTAACCTCATTTTGAGCTTGAAGTTTTATTGAATTTCAGAGACGATTGGTTTTCCTCCCACTACTAGGCTACTGTCATCCAGACTCTCTTGGTATTTCATCCATCCACTAAAGATCACTCATTTACATTTGGTCCAATTCGAACCGGATCGACAGAAGATTTCTCCAACTGATCGCTCTCAGCAAGAAAAAGTCTCCAATCCCAGTCTCTGCAGGTACGTTTGCATTATTTCGTTTAGTTCTTGAGAGATATTCCTTCCATGCACGTCGCGTAAGATTTTTGTTTGTTAGCGCCGCAGTAAAAAACGTGGTTCGATACATCATAAAAACGCGAAAAAAATTGGTTTCGGTATAAAATTTTGTGTTCGGAAATCTAAAATTCGTATTTAAGATAATATTCCCTCCGAAAAGTTAAAAAAAAAACGAACCTAAATTAGTAAAAAAAACGGAAAAGTACATATAAAGTGGTTTCAGAAAAGCAAAAGTAGTTTCAGTGAAAAATATAGAAAAAATAGTTTAAAAATAGAAAGAAAAATACTTGCAAAGTAAAGAGATTTCAATCAAAAACATCAAAAAGTTAGTGATAGTGCTTTTTTCTATAGAAAAATTTGATTCCAGACAAAAAACATATATTCTAAAGAATGGCATTCCGGTGAAGCAACAATGTTTCGCAACTTTATCTTGTGCACAAGTCCAGTTGGCCTAAAATTTCGCCGCGTTGAATTGGTATTTTGCGAGCGCGAGAGAGTCTGACGAATACTCTGCTGTCATATTGGTTTTTATTTTGAGTTTCCCATTTGTGCACACACTCTGCTCTCTCTCTCTCTCAAATGTATAAATGTATTGAGGATCACGTGTAAATATAGGAAAAATCTTAAACATGTGTTAGTAAAATTTTAATTTTCATGTTTTTGTTGTACAACAAAACGAAAAAGTGTACTAAAGTAGTAGAAGTAGTGTCCTTTCAAAACTTTGATAAAATTGGTATTTTTTCATTTTCAATGAATGTGATGCCTACAGTCGGTATGTTATCAACTTATTTATATGACAAAATGAATTTTATGGAGACTTAAGACGTAAACCTGGAATTCCAAACAAATCAAATTTAGTTCAACCAATATGTAATTATTTTGTATTTTTTTTTTTAATTGGTCCAAAAATCGAAGGATTGGCCTTCTTTGCTTATCATCGTTTTTTGTCGTAGAGGAGTTCCGATAAGATTTTTGAGTTCACAAGAAAGTGTTATTTATTTTTATTTATTTATATTAAAATCCGTGCAACGCCGGGTAAAACAGCTAGTTAACTATAAAAAGTTAGTACAACTCTACATTAAAAATAATTGTAACATTTTGCAAACCATTTTTTCTAAACTAATTTGAGGTCGCTGAACACGAAAATCTCACTTATTTTGTAGTAATTTTAGCCGTTCCCGAGTCATTCGGACATTTCTATTTTCGAGATTATAGCTTCATATACATCAATATATTTGTATAACGCCAAATCCGATCGATTTTATTTGACCACGTTTACAAAAAATGACTAATGGCACTTCTAACGAGTGCACCAATGATTATGCTCCTAACAAAATTAACTGAGTTATAGCAAGAAAACTCAGATTTTTTAAAAAATTTTTTAAATTTTTCAGATCAAAGTAAAATGAAACACTTAGTTTTCCGCATATATCGTTTCCAAAAAATTATTTCGCAGTTTTATACAATGGTACATTTAATTGCAAACATTTTAAGCTTATGCTGAGCAAAATCAAATAAAATTTCGAGAAGATATTAAGGTTTTAGTGCAATGGAGACATTTCGATTTCTTCCAAAAATTTGTATTTTTGACACAATTGCAACATGATCCTCAATGTTCTTCTACAGAAAATGATATAAAATTTTAAAAAATTTTTACAAAAATCGAAGTTTTTCTTGCTATCGTTCATTCAGTTTTGATCGGAGCATAATTATTGGTATACTTGTTAGAAGCGCCATTACTCAGCCTTTGTAAAAGTGACAAAATAACATCGATCGAACTTGGCGTTATACAAATATATTGACGTATATGAAGCTATAACCTCGAAAATAAAAATGTCAAAATAACTCGAAAATGCTCCAAAGGAATAAAAAATAAGTGGGCTGAGTCGCTGAGGCTCCAAATTAGTTTAGAAAAAAAAAAATAGTTTGCAAAATGTTACAACTATTTTGAATTTACTGTTTTAGTCACTTTTTATAGTAATTGCTTAAATAAAGAGTAAATCTAATGCACTGACAAATTTTTGATAAAATTTTATAGTATGAAAAAAAAGCCCACCTTTTTATGTGTATTACCTTTTTATGTGTATTACCTTACGTTAAAGACCGATAAACTTTCAGGACACCAAGAATCTCAAAATCGGTTTGTAGTTTCCTTGCGAATTTCAGCCTGAGAGTTAGGGTTTTTTTAAATTTTTGTCAAATACGGCTTTTTTTGAGTATGAGCGACTGTATACCCTAAATACCGTAAAAAATGTGTACTATTATATCCCAAAAACTGTAGGAAACATATTTTGCTATATTTTGTCCCTGATAGTCATCTTTCCACAGCTAACAGTTTGTGCGCTAGAGGCCGAGTTTCATTAAAAAAAACCGAAT